>VDFB02000015.1:392670077-393069820 GCA_007258455.2 Sequoia sempervirens | reverse complement strand
GTAGGGCCATAACATTTGATCCGAGTGTCTGATTCACTATTATTGCATATCATCAGAAAGCTCTCAATGAGCCAACCATAGGACGGTTTGGCCACTTTTTGAGCTGTTTCGGGGCCTCTAAAGTTTTATATTTGAATTTGAAGCTGCATTGGAGAAATTTCCCGAGATGGAAACTTTAATTTCTCCCAAACCGTGCAAGGTATTGAGGTGATTCTTTCGCGACCAGAAATTTTTTCTAGCTCTACTCCTTGGGGTAAAATTTCACGTCCATACGAGCCCAATTTGGTTGACTTACTAAAAATAGTAATTGCTCGTTTTTCGCTATTTCTAACGCCTGACAATCTTAAACCCCTTAAGTGCCATCAAGGGACTCAAAACAACTAAAGAAAATAAAGAAAACATTTTTTTTGGGTGATGCAAGATTTCCCTACACCACTGGATGCTCCTGCATCACATACTTAAATATTTGGTGTTTATTTAATCAATCAGGATGAAGTAAAGTGGGATTAAGACTTCATTAAATAAATGTAATTTATTTAATTGGTCAAAATGATAGAAACATGAATTAATTAAATTAATAGAGGAATAGGGTTTTTAAGACTTTATTAAATAAATGAAAATTATTTAATTTATCAACGGTGATGAAAAAGCAAATTAAATAATGTTGTTTTATTTAATTAATAGAGGAAATTAGGGTTTTAGATGTTTGATGTTGTTCGATTTTGTTCGATGTGAAATGTAGTGATATTTGATGATAATGATGTTGATGTTGTGAGAATGTCATTTAGGGTGTGTGATAGGTGTTAGGTCAATTTCACATGTCTACACTTATAAATAGAGAAAAGGAGAAAACCCAGTGGGACAAAACTCCTCCCCAAAAGAGATGAAATACAAAATATTCTCAATGATGCATGAGAAGGACAAAACCCCATATGAGGAAAAGACCCCCCATAAGAGAGAAGAAGAGAGACCAAGAAACCCCCCCTCAATGGTGAGTCTCCTGTAATAGTAGAAGCTTGACATTAAATGCTGAAGATGATCCAATCTCGTTGAACCCTTAGGAAGAAACAAAAACAAGAATGTATGCAAGATTTCTTCCCATTCCTGAAAGGATGATGTAGAAAAATGAATGAACTGTGATGTCTTTGAACTACGCTCAAGTGTCTCCATGTCAATGCTAAAAGATGATATACTCCAAATAGGCATTCTAGGCCACACAATTGAAGATGTTAATCTAGAATCTCCTAGACATGAATACAGAACACAATCCAACGACAAAGATATCTCCTCTGAAGACAAAGAAGCCTCCTCCAAATGTTGTCCAAAAGAATCCACAATCATGTCAAACTATGAAGAATGATCATGTAGAGAATGAACTAGAGGGTTAGAGTGTTCCCTCACAAAAATTGAAGAAGGATCATCTCCATCAAAGAGAAGGTGTATGTAATCAATGGCGTCTCCCAAATAACCCACCAATGTCTGTCAAGTATGAATCTGAAGTAGATGTAGCTAGAAGACGATGAAGATCATGTTGCACTAAATCACAAGAAGCCATATTTGTAGCAACACAAGCATCGCCAAATGTAACAGTAGATGGAGGAGATGAAATGTAAGGCTCAAGAATGAGAGCCAATGTGATAACACCCAAGTTCAAGTAGCCAAAAGTATCCTCAAAGTCATGGTTCATAGTAGAAGTGTGATCAATAGTCGAAGGAACAATGCCATCATCAAAAGAAAAATTTGCAAAGGGTGTACAACCGAGATGAATGATCAACCATCCCAGTAGCAATAATCTCTATACTCTCCATGTCTCTAATGAAAACTAAATCAGGAGTGAATTCCATAGTCCTCCCATCTCCACCATGTGCAATATGATATATGGAAAGAATATTTTTTGAAAAATGAGGTACACATAAAACATCATTGAAAGTTCCCTCCCCAATATCAATAGATCCCTTCCTAATTACACTCATGTATGTATTGTTTCCTAGCAAAATAGGAGACATAGTCCAAGGATCAAAAGAAGAGAATATAGACTATGAAGATGCCATATGATGAGATGCTCCTGAATCTAGAAGCCATCTCCCTAATCCAAGACTTGTAAAAGCACAAAGAGCTTTCCCTTTATTACCTGATGTAGAAGCCAAACTAGTATGAAATTTTTCCTTTTTAGACTCTCTCTCTCTTGAAGAAGGTGACAGACATTCTAGAAGGTAAAATCATCTCAATCCTCTTAACCATCCATTTTCATACTACATCTTCAAATATTGGCCCAGTCATTCTTTAGCTTGTTCTAGAAGATACCAAACTTCAAATAAGGCTACACTAATGCATCTTGGCCATCCATTCTCATATACACACACACACACACAAACACACACCATCTAGATCCTCAAAACAAGATATCTATAAATCTACCCTCATCCATCATCTAATCATCCTCACAATCTTGATAGGCACATGGTATCAAAATCCTTTCAATTATACTACAACAATCCATCAAAGACTTGACAAATAGATGCTACAAAAGTCTTTCATGAATCCTTCATCAACCACATCAATCATATATTTAGTAATGAACTTCAACAAAGATGGTTTGTATGTGCAAGATTATCTAGTATATATTTTGTTTGATTTTTTTTGTTTAGCTTGACTGAAGGTTATATGCTTGATTTAGAATAAAGGGCTTAATATTTTGTTGATCTCTTTGGTATTTGTTATAAATTTTGCATATGCAACAACCATTCAATTATTAAATAACGCATTGAGTAAATCTTTAAGTGTGGGGGTTTTCTCCTTCAAGGATTTCCCCACATAAAACACTATGTTAAATGGTATATTATTTTTATGTTTATTTTCTTGTAACTATACAATTAAATTTACATTTTGAACAAATCTCTTCTCATGGATTAGTGGACATGTATTCCATACCTCTACTTGATTTCACACCCTACAAACATATCAATTTTTAATCAAGTAAATATACAATAATGCAATTAGTTTAGATAAATAAATTGAGTTAAAGCATATTTGATCATATATAAAAATTTAATGAAATAACAAAAAGTAAGTTTATACCTTGGTGTTGAGGAAAAGGACAATAAAATGATTGTGATAAACGAATATTAGCTTGTTTTAAATTTGATAGATGAGCTTATCATTAAGGACCTAGAAATTATTTGAGCAAGGGTTAAATTATAGTTTTTAAATGTCAATTTGATATTTAGATAACTGAGAGTACCAAGTTAGTTAAAAATATGTGATAGACAATGTACTTAAGATATGTATATAAGGTGGCTTATAAAATTAAAGGTAAAAGTGCAAAGTTACACTTTTCGTTGTTATAATATTGAAGTGCAAGGCATAACTTTTTGGATTAATGAGAGTGCCAAATTAGTTAAACTCATGTACTAAGACTTGATGTACTTAGTAACCAATATAAAGTGATTTACATAACAAAAGGTAAACGTGCAAGGCATGCACTATTTACCCTTACAATATTAAAATGTGTACACAATTTTTTTAAATAAATGACTAAATTTTCTTTTCATTGGGAGGGGTGACTAGTGGAAAGGTATAGAAGTAGGGTCTAAATTTGACACTCAACCTTGGGTGTCAAACACAAATTTTGTGAGTTATCCAATGAAAATTATCCTTCAAATATAATGTATATTTTATTTTTGTAGAACATAGAATAAAATAATCTTAAAAACTATGAGGGATCACATAATATGATTGAAACATTGATACAAAAATATCGCAAAATAGTTTTATCCATAATAATCAAAACAAAACAAAATCATCTTATACATTTTTTGGCAACCTATCCAAAATCACATGTTTCATATCACATAATTTTCTTAAAATTTTATTTGAAATTATAGTAAAATGACCAACTCACTCATATGACCATCAAATTTGAAGCTGCATGGAAGAACTAAATATATTTTGATTTTTGTAGTTGGATTGCATAATGTGCATTTTACAAACATTAGAGAAAGGCTTGAAAGGATGAATAGTAGAGAAGTTTGAAACTAAACGTTATGGAGGATGCATAATAGTTAAGTTTGAAATTAAACATTATGGAGGTTGTTGAGCAAGCTTTTGGATTCAACTGTGTATGCTTTTTGATCGACGTTTCAGATCACACTCAGTGATCCATCATAAGGAAGAGGAAAAGCTTGCTCAACATTTTCATGGACTGTGGAAAACTCATACCAATGATAAAAGAGATTGTCTCTATTTTGAATTTTGAATGACTAAAATAACAAGCTTCAAAACCCAACACTCAAATCAAGAGTTCTAACAAAAGGTACAACTATAAACTTCAAAACCCAACAATCAAATCAAGAGTTCTAACAAAAAGGTACAACAAAAGAGGCCCATCCTTCATGACAAAGACCAGGTACAGAGCTAAGCAGTCAACCATTTATGTTCTACTCTGAACCCATTTTCTAAACATAACATTACCATACTATGCAATATGACCATAAACTTGATATTCTGCTCTAATGGGTCTCTAGCCAAGCCAGAGAAATATTCTAATGGCCCATTCCAGGGCTTGGAACAGACCTCAGAAGACGCTGAGTCATATCCATATCCTTCCCTCCTACCAGCTTCCTGTGATTGTACCTCACTCTTGAAAGCTTCAAGTCCAGGACCCTGTGACCTTGGGTGATCACAGAGCCCTCAGAATGAAAGATTTTGCTGGCATCCACAACCACATTACAGTTAGAGGAGTGAAGAACAAATACTAGTAGCAGAAATGACACACTTATGCAGCTCTCCATGCACTACTGCTTGCAACAGTCCACCATAACAGTCAATGAGTGAGCAATTAAGATATCTTAAGAAGCCAAGAGAATTCAGAGTGATTAGACCTGGATGAGAAGAAGGTATATATAGGATTCATGCCTAGCAACCGCCATTTTCGGTTCCAAATAACTGCACTGCCAATAGAGGACGAGTTTAATCTTTCTAGTTTCGACTGTAAAGTGAAATTTGTGGACAAAATTAATGGGTGTGGGAATTTGGATGACGAAGCTTAATCTTTTTCACATATTTTTGGTTTATGTTTGTTGAAGGATTAAATGTTGAACGCCTTCTTCCCACGAGTTTCTGCTTTTCCCCGAGAGGTCAACTGCTCCCACGGAAAGAATTTGTTTACCTAAGAAACATTTTACCAACCAACATTATTGTGGAAGAAATTGTTACCCGGCTATAAGGAGAGATATTTGTTAGAATGAAGTTCTACACGAGATGGAGCACTCAAAATATGCACTTAAATTCTCAAAAGGTAGGTGGTGTGGAATTATATTTTGAACTTGGAGGAGTTAAAATTGGGAGTACAAAAATAAATATATGGTTTAAGAAAGAAAAAGTATGAAGTTAAAACAAAGGCAGTATGGAGGTAGAATAAGGGCATGAAGTGAGAGTAAGAGACATGGAATCGAACCAATAAGACAAAGCTTCAAGATATAGCAATAGTAAGCACAATGTGTAAAGGAGAAGTGTAATGCTTCCGAATGTAAAGTATGTTCATAAATATGTAGTATGTAAGGGGGAAGCATGATGTCTCTTAATGTAATTGGAAAGATGTATTAGCGTAAACTTAATAATAGAACAATATAGCCCTAAATGGCTAAATAAACATTGTGTGATAATTGATATTGTGAGTCATGTCAATAGATAACCATGAAAGTCCGTGCAAATAATGTATGGTCACGCATCTCTCTCAGAAAAGAATATATCCTACGGTCCATGAAGGATAATGCAATAAATGTGCATTGTACATGGAATAAATGTTACTAATAAATTGACCCATGTGTGGTCACGAGTATGTCAATGTATGAATAGGTGTCATAAATCAATGCGGTCCTCCAAATGTGTCATAGGTCAAAGATTGTTGCTTGTATAAGAAAGGGTTTTGATAAATGTACTATGCATGAAAAATGACTAGGGAAGTGTGTGCAACGTCTTGCATGTATTAGGAGAACCTTTTGTTTGAGAGTCAAGTCCATGCAAAGCTTACCTTGCCAGCTTGGTTGTTATATCCCGGTGCATAATCTCCTTTGCTACATTATTTAGGATTGCTCTCCACATACCAACATAATCTATCTCCCTATCCATTCTATCCTATCCTCCCTCCTATTCATTATCTATCAAATTGACTAGACCAATCTACATAATCCCCCCCACCTATCATGACCAACTCATATCTTCTAAGGCTTCAATTCATTCACCACCTCTTCCCCATTTTTCTTCCATTTTTCTTCCACCATTTGCTCTTCTTTTAATTAATTAATCTCTCTCACTTTGAATTTATAAATTGAAGCCTTCACCCTTCATTATTAGCAAGTCTTTTGCCATTAAGTCTATTGAGGGTCAGTGCAAGACCATGATGGGCCAAATAGTGGCAATGAAAATAGTGATTTCAATTAGGCAAAATGACGAAAAGCATCTTTGACTTTTTACTTTACTTAGATTGGATAAAAAGTACAATTTACTATGGTAAACACCAAAATAAAAAGATATTCGTCATGGATATCTCCTTTTAAAAAATGGGTATCCACTTTTTAAAAAATGGCTATTCCATACAAATATAATATATTATGATATTACATATATCATATGATATATATTATACATTATGTATAATATAATGAAACTATATAATATAATTATATTATTTTTATATTATAAAAATAAATATATATTATTATAATCTATATAATATAAATCATATATAATAATAATATATATTACATATATTATTATAATATATAATATATTATTATAATATATATTACATATATTATTATAATATATAATATATTATTATAATATATAATATATTATATCATATAATGTAAAAATATATCAAATATTAAAAAAAAAAATGCTTGTGAAACAAATATAAAACTATGCATAGATTAAAAAGCTCTCCAAAACGGATAATTGTTTTGGAAAGCATGTTTTCTTAATATTTAATATATTATGATGATATAAATAAAATATTCTCATATAATATTATTATGCTATATTATATAAAATATTTAATATGTATTATTATTTAATATATAGATTATAATGATATATATTAAATATTTTATTAAATTATATGATATGTATAATATCATAATATATTATATTATAATAATATATAATAATAATATAATAATATTATATATCCTATAATATAACAATATTATATAATATTTAATATAATAATATCTTATTTATATTATAATATAAAATATATTACATATATTATTATTAAATTTTATATAAGATATATTATTATTAAATTTTATATAAGATATAATATATTATATCTTATAATATAAAAATATATCAAATATTTAAAAAACACATGCTCTCTGAAATGGATATAGAGATTTTTATAATATAAAAGCTCTCCAAAATGGATATGAAAAGCTATAAGTAAAAAATATATATAGTTTTACTCATTTGCATAGTGGACAACCACGCGGCAAGTAGAAGAAAATAAATATCCGATTGAATATCGATATCCATTTTGGTTGCAACAAAATTTCCCTCCATATGGTGGATTTGATCAATGGCCTACGTAGCCTTAAGTATTCTAGCAAAAACTTTATGTTTTTGATTAACTATGGTTGGTCTATGGTTATGGTTATGAATTATGGCCTGCATGCCTCCCTGGATGTTGTTTCCCACCTTGGTTCTTTTCATTTTTGTTCGTGTGGCTGTAACCATGGGATTAGGGTCCTTTTCTTGCTTATTAACTATGGTTGGTCTATGGTTATGGTTATGAATTATGGCCTGCGTGCCTCCCTAGATGTTGTTTCCCACCTTGGTGCTTTTCATTTTTGTTCATGTGGTTGTAACCACGAGATCAGGGCCCTTTTCCTACTTATCTGATCAAAAACAAAATTTCCCTCCACATTTTAGCAATTTCCTCACATTTCTCATCAAGGTAATTCATTTTTTTGTATTTTTCATCATTTTATTATTTTTCTCAGAACTTTTGGTATATATACTAGGTTTTTGTTTATAGATTTTAATAATTAGTTAAAAATTATGTTAATTTTCAAAAAAAAATTATAAATAGGGTTTTAAATGGTTGAATAATTTGACAAAGAAAACTCTTCACCAAACCCTCTACCAAATCTTCCTTCAATTTAGGATTTAATTGATATAAATGTCATTGAATTGAAGAATATTGCTAAAAGATACCACCAACACCCTCAATTGTGTGCAATGACATCGAATTTAAAGGCCATAATATGTCATGTGAAAGACCTCACAAGGAAACATACTTTGTTTCAAAAGTGGAGAGAAATGAAGGTGTTACAATATGTTGATGGTATGAGCTATGACCATGTCAAACAATTAGAAATATCTAAAGCCCAAATAGCCCAATATTTTGTGAATCCAAAAACTAGACATCATATTGATATATATAAACCCAAATTTTTAATATAATGGTACACACATGAGGGTATAACAAGAAAATTTTGGGATCGTTGGTGGATGGTGTTTGATAAACCATCCAAAAATAATCTTGATGTCCCTCTTTATTTTCTTCATAAATTATATGTGGAGATTGTTTTAGGAAAACATGTGAATTATTTTGATTTTAGACATTTTCAAGAGTGGGTAGATAAATGCCCCAAGATAGACTTGGGGCAATGCATCAAATCCAAGGTCCATATATTCCCCCTCCTCTTATTGCTCCTCCATCTCCAATAGCCAATCTAGATATTGTTGTGGATGTAGCAATGCAGAGTCCCATAGCCATACACTCTTTGACTAGCCATTTGATTACATATTCTTCTCAGTTTGCACAACCACCTAAGAGTGATACTCCTGGTGGTTTAGTTGATATTGGTGGAGTATCATTATCTAGGCATATTTGTGTGCCTCATCATTACACTATGCATATGCATTTAGATCCTATAGGAGATACTACTGAGCCTCCCTAGAAACAATTGAGTATGAGGTCCATGATGTGACACCTAGAGGAGTTGAGATAGTAATGTGTGCTACATACATGGAGACTTGTGATGCAAGAACAAAAAGAGACCCATCCATATCTAGAGATGAGGAGCAAGATCAATCTTATGTAAAAGTAAAACTTAAATTTATTTCATAGTGTATTTCATTTAAAATTATTATAGCAAATAGTATTACTAATGTATATTTAAATGGGAATGAATAGTTGATGACCGAGGATGGTACTCTTTTTGCCATTGAATTTGGCCTATACATGGTATAATTTTTTGTACATGTTTAACTTTTTTTATTATATGCATATATTTTTAAATGTGATTAATTAAATAGATTAATATATATATTGATCTTATTTTACTTTTGTAGTCTACTCTAGATTTGAATGATGTGACACCTTTTACCATGGCATATACTAAAACACTTGATTGTCTGAAGAGACCATCATTTGCAGAATGAATCACAGTCAAGGTAATTGAACTAAAATTTAATTGAATAATTAATAGTTTAGTTAGAACTTATATAGCTTATTGTAGTGATTTAGATGGAAATTTTAAATATATTATGGTTATATTTACATACATTTATAGTCTTACATTCTTGTCATTTTTACTATATAGGAAGTTGTAGTTACTACATCCATGACGAATTCTTCTCAAACAATCAAACTTGCATCACCAATTTAGGTATATGGTTTTTTATATCTAGTAGATATATAAGTTTCTAGATATATGTAGATATATGTTTAGTTTATGCTTGTTTGTCAACAATTATATATTAATTTTGTCAATTTTATTTTTCTTGTTATAGAGTATTATGTCATCCATGTATGTGGATCCTCTACCATTTCAATATGGTAGGACTCCTGATCATCCTAAGGGACCATCATTTGTTGAACGTTTTCCACCAAAAAAATAAAGGTTTGAGGTATTGAAAAATTGAATTCGACTTTAATTGATATTTTTGAGAAATTATAGTTTAGTATAGTGATTAGATGTTACTTTGAAAGTTATAAAACATAGTACAGATAAGTTTCTATTTAGTAGTCTAAGTTATTTACCATTGAGCTAATTAATCTAATTAGTGGTTCAAATTGTTATTGTGTAGCCAACTTTCTCATCCATCAAGTGGCATGAAGAGGATACATTTTGATGATCCGCCACAAGTTTAGGATTTTCTTGACATGGCATAACTATTTGAGATGTACATTGTATATAGACCTTGAGATGACATATGCCACATTTTATAAATATTGTTTTGAGTTGGTATACATGCAAAAAATTTATATGTACATACACAATTACTTTACACTTTTATATATAAAAATTAATATTCAATATATTTTGTTTGTTGTGTGCATATTTTGCTACTTTAAAACTTAAAATTTGAATGTATAATCACTTTATAATGGTTGAGCTATGATCAATAACATGTTATATCTATTGATCTCTTACAATCTTGCACTTTAATAGTTTATGAATTACATATCATTTTCACTCAAATTATCATTAGACATTTACATTAACATGTATACGACTGTTATATTTGGTTGCCTTGGGAAAATTCACCAAATTTGATCCATTTATCCTTAGTCTCTATAGTTGCAACATCGTTTATGCTTTGATTCCTTGATCCGTTAACATCCTTAATCTCTACAATTTTATTTTTATTTTTATCCTTTCAATAAAGTTAAATTTCCCCTTTAGTAATGATGGATTTTTTAATTTGAAATTTCCTTTTGATTAGTGCATCAAAATAAATGACATGGAATGCAAATTTTGGGTTAAAATTAACGATAAAGTTGTATATATGTTTCTTTATCAGTATATAAGTTGTGTGTTACCTAGGGCCCCCCTTGCCCTTCTATTTGAATGATTTCAAGATCTTGAATATGATAACATTGTATATAAGTTTTTTATCATATTATGATTATACTCCATGTTCATAAAAAATGGTTGAAAAATGTATTGGTGAATCTATACATAGCTATTAGCATTATGTCAAAAAGAGTATGGGAAGAATTGGGCAAACCAATATTATTTGGTACTTTGTTGAATATTATATTAGTTGATGGGACCACAATAAGCACCATTGGTACATGGAGGAATATTAAAGCCAACCTAATAGGGATAATGAAGAACATAGATTTTGAGGTCATTGAGATGAAAAAACCTTTTCATACATTTAATATACTATTGAACCTAGAATAGTTTGTGAATTGTAATGGGATTTTTTATTCCTAGAAAGAATATTTTTCATTTTTTGGTGTAGATTGAGTGGTACACATTCTTCTTTATATATATATATGTGTGCTACATATTTTTGAAGTGGGAAGATAAAGACAATAAAAATAATCTCTTTTATGGCTACATAGTTTGGGTGGAAAGATGCTTTATGAAATGGAAAGTAAGAATTCATTTCCTTGTTGATTATAGGAAAGAAGAGGTCTATATGATAACCTGGAAGGATTTCCCAACTTAGAATGCAAACCTGCAAAAAGTGTTAGTATCTAGAGTAGTTGAAATTTGGCAATAAGAATATTTTTTGTTTCGTGCATCCTAGACCAAAACTGACCATGCCAACACATCCAAGTGGGTAGTTAAAATGCTAGGGAAGGGATCTTTTCATTCTCCAAGTCACCCAATCAATTTGGAGTGCATTAATCTGACATAGTCTCTTAAGATCCCTAAGAGAAAAAAACTACCAAACTATGATGGAGTGGTTCTCGAAGCTTGTGGCACCTAAGAATGTTTCTTCTTAATGCAAGATCATTCCTGGTTGTAAAGCAATCTTGTATCAACCAAAACCATTTCTTTTCTTGCATTTCAGTCTATAGCAGTTTCAACATTTAATTCCACATTTCATCGAATTATTGTTTCTTTGCTCATTGAGTAGGATATAACATCTACACAACATCATCTACAACATATCCATATTTCAGATCATTTGCATTTGTTTTTTGAAAGTTATCACTCTCAAAATTTCATTGTAATTCATAGTTAGAGCATTTGGGGCCGAACTGGTCTAGATTTCTTAGTGCGGACCTTAATGTGACATCATACAATAATTTTATGTCCAATGGGATCTATCTTGGAGATTCACAATTTATTTCACTTCGCGAAGGATTATTTTTTCATGTTTTGAGGCCGACCTTCACATTGATCATTCATCAGGTTTTGTAAACCTTTGTGGCTGACACGAACCTTTGTTGGTGATGATCCTAGTTATTAGTTAGTTTTTTAATGTCTTTATGCAAGCCCATAGACATTCTCAAACACTTATCTTATACATATTCCTACACTATACTATCTTTTATGCTTATTATGCAAACCTAAACCTAATTTAAAGTATATAGAAATATGGTTATGATGTGATGGTTATTGCATAATTAATGTGTGAATATGTATGAATTGTAATGGATATCTATGCTTAGCTATGGTTGTTAGTATTGTGTACATATTTTATGAACTAACTCTTTGTAACCAAGGAGCTAGAGGAGGTAGATTATAGCCTGCAACAATTGTGAGGTGTAGCCTGTAGCCAAAGGAGTTTCTAGACAGTAGAGTAGGGAGGTTCTAGAATAAATTGAGTGTAAAAAATATAGTATGGAGGCACTTAATGAAGATGAGTGTCAATCATTATGACATTTAATAAAGATGTTGAAGGAGAACCCTGTTATAGTTAAGAGTCTAACGTGATTGATTCAAACAGTTCAGGTTTTAGTTCTTGTTGCAGTAGAGTCACAGTTCTATTTGGACTCTTCTTCCTTTTTCAGTTATAGGTTAGATTGCTTAGTCTTTATCATGCTAGGCTATAAAGGGGGTGGTGATTTATAATTTCAGTTTAGAGTCCATGTTTTAATAAACTCCCTGTGCCTATATGTATGGTTTGGTGGTCGAGGCATTAGGAGTTAGTTAATTGTTCAATAGTAGATATAGCTATCATAAATTTTCAGTTAGTTGATTGTTCTTACACAGACAATGCTTATTGCTCAATCATGATTTCATGAATAAGATATCCCAGTAGAATCTTATGTGATATTCTGAAGTTGTACAATGATTAATTTTGAGTTATTATAATTGCGTTAATCTAAGAAGCTAGATTTGTGTTAGATCAGTGGAGACAATCACTTGAGTTAGGGCCACTCAAGGTAACTATGCCTCACTTAATTTTTTATATAATTACTTCTGTTATAGAAGTTATTTCATAAATACATGTTGTGCTAATTGGATTTCTTATGTTACAGTTGTAAATGGATTCATGAACAATTCTTGTTTCACATTTATGTCTTATTTTGCTTAATCTTGTTGTACTCTGGAGTGTAGGTTCAATTAATAGTATTAGTTATATTCTAGCATTCATTTCTTGACAGTAAATTAGTCACAGTCTTATATTGTAGGTGCCTGTAGCAATAGTTTCATCATTACTTTCGTTATTGTTATGCATTTTTATGATTTATCAACAAGTATAAACACCTATGCTAGGATGATTTAGGTATTCTTGAGTCTTTGAAAGCACATACAGTGCTAGTACCATCACAAGCTTACTAGCCTTGGTCGATAATTCAATGAAGGTCTTTCCAAAGGT
Source organism: Sequoia sempervirens (assembly GCA_007258455.2). Classification (NCBI taxonomy): domain Eukaryota; kingdom Viridiplantae; phylum Streptophyta; class Pinopsida; order Cupressales; family Cupressaceae; genus Sequoia; species Sequoia sempervirens. The sequence goes on along the minus strand of VDFB02000015.1, from coordinate 393,056,242 downwards.
TCAAGTGGACTGTTCAGTTGGGTTTCCCCTTTGAATTGTGTGATTGCCACCAAGTTTACTAGAAATTAGTAGGTACTCTATAGTTGGAGCTGGAGGATCATATATAATATCATTTGTAATTCATTGTAATCATTCATCAGTAGTTAGTTCAATAGTTCTTAGATTCAAGTTTGCAATTTAGGATTTCTAGTCTTTAGACTGTAATAAGGCCTTTTTCCAGTTGTAATGTTGAATTCCCTTGCAGCGGGCTTGTGAGCCTTGGTTATTTTCCCATGAGACAAGTGATGCATGTAAGATTTCCAATTCAATAAAGTTTCATATTTGCAGATTACTTTCTTGGTTATTTTTGTTGCGTTGACTCTAAGCTGCACGGTTTGGATTGTTCTTTCTGAAACCTCCATTTATGACTATACCAAGTGGTATTAGAGTGATTTTTTGAGTCCTAAAGGAATCCCTTGAGGTGAGAAGATCACCAACTTGAGGTAGACTACATGTGGTTTCAATCAATCACCATTTGTGAGGCAGTTGAAACCCTTATATCTAGATCACCAAATTGAGGAAGTTGCATTGAATTTGAGGGAGAGCATCTGTTATGGTGAATGTTGCTAGAAGAATGGATGAGATGTTGGAGATGATGCACACAATGCGAGTTCGATTAGATGCAGAAGAAGAAGATCGAAGGTGAGGCCTAAACCCTAGGCATGCAAAAAAAGAGATGATGACCTAAATCATGTTACGAATCAAATTGAAGAAACCCTAAATGAAGAAAAAGAATTATATTAGATGAAGATGTTGAAAGCAATCTCTAAAATTGGTAAGCGACCTAGAATTGAAATTCAAAATTACGCAGAAAATTTGAATCTTGAAGAATTGATTGATCAGATCAATGAAATGAAGGAATATTTTGAATATGAAGAAATTGAAGATCCAAAAAAAGTGAGATTTGTAAAAATAAAGTTGAAAGGTCATGCTTCTTTATGGTGGAAAGAAGTTCAACTAGATAGAAATAGAAGAGGAAAAGAGAAAATTATTAAATGGGATAAAATGGTGACAAAGTTGAAGAATCAATTCATACATGTTGATTATGAACTAGAATTATTGAAAAGATTGGAGAACCTAAGACAAAAGGAGATATCTATGAAAAAATATATTGAAGAATTCTGCAAAATGATCATTAGGACTAGACATAGTGAAGCAAACAAGGAAAAGGTTGCAAGGTATATCAATGGATTGAGAGCAAACATTCATGAAGAATTGAGCTTGGTAAAGATGACATCAGTTGAAGAAGCATATCAATTTATGCTAAAAGTTGATGAGAAGTTGAAAAAAAAGTTTGAACAAAGGAAAAAAAGTGCAAGAGGGAGATTCCAGAGCAGTGGATCACAATCCAGAGAAAGAAGACATCGTGTTGAGAAAAACAAAGATGTAAAACCCTATTGGAGCAAATAAAAGGATCACAATTCATACCACAAAGGAAGAGAAGATAGAAATTTCTACTACAGTGACAAAGGAGTTCATAATTCATACTACAATGATGGATACCAGAGAGAGGAAGGAAGAACTGAGAGGAAACCATTTAGAGGAACCTATTTAAAGTGTGGAGGTGAAGGACATAGAGCATTCGAGTGCCATCAAGGAAGCACTAGAAAAAAACTTGAACATATCAAAAGAACAACATATGTAGAAGAAGAACATGTTGAATCCCCTAATTTAGTTGGGAAACTTGAGAAAGGTGAATCATTGGTGATGAGGAGAGATTTGATGCATGAATAAGTGACTGAGGAACCACCACAAAGAAAGAGTCTATTTTGAACCAGATGTATGTCCAAAGGAAAGGTATGCAAAGTTATCATTGATAGTGGTAGCACTGATAATCTAGTTTGAAAGGAGATTGTAACCAAGTTGAATTTGAAGAGATTGAAACACCCAAAACCCTATAGGATAGCATGGATTCAGATGAGCATAAGATATTGGTGAATGAGAAATGTTTGGTGAAATTTCATATTGGATCATATAGGGATAAAGTATTGTGTGATATTATGCCTATGGATGCATGTCATTTACTATTAGGGAGACCATGGTAATATGATAAGAAAGTAATTCATGGTGGAAGAGGAAAACTTAAGCTGTGACTTCAAATGGAAAGAGAATTAAGTTGATTCCTTTGGAGGAAGAGAACAAGAGTGAAGTTTGTAGTACTGCCAGACTATGTTTGGTAGATAGAAGGAAATTTTTGGATGGATTGAGGCATGAGAATATGTGTTTTGCATTGATTCCAAAGAAGGGTGGTAGTTTGGACATAGCAAAAGAAGTTGATCCACCATAGACAAAAGTAAAATAATTGTTGATAGAATATGAAGACATCATGTTAGAGAATGTACTAGATGGTTCACCGCCAGTCTGGATTATTAGTCATCATAGACCTAATACTGGGAGCAAGTTTTCCAAACAAGGCAACAAATAGGATGAAACCAACAAAGAATACAGAATTGAACTAGTAGATACAAGAGTTGTTGAAGAAAGGATTGATTAGAGAAAGTTTAAGCCCATGTGCGATACCTATTGTACTTTCACTAAATAAATATAAAGAGTGGAGAATGTGTACAGATTCAAGAGAATTTAGTAGGATAACTATCAAGTATAGATTCCCATTGCCAAGGATAGACAATATTATGTTTGAGTGGAGCAAAGTATTTCACAAAGATTGACCTAAAGAGTGGATACCATCAGATTAGAATCAAAGGAGTTGAATGGAAGACTACATTTAAGACTAATGAAGGATTGTATAAGTGATTAGAAATTCCTTTTGGATTGACTAATGCACCTAGCACTTTCATGAGATTGATAATGAGGTATTGAAAAATTATTGGGTAAGTTTTTCATTGTTTACTTGGATGATATTCTAATTTTCAATAAGACTAAAGAAGAACATTTGTGGCACATTAGGAAAGTATTAAAGAGATTGAGAGAAGAGAAGTTGTTGATTAATGTCAATGTGTGTAGCTTTTTGAAGACAAAGTTACTGTATCTAGGTTTTGTTATTTCTACTGAAGGATTGAAGATGGATCTTGAGAAGGTAAGAGCAATAGTTGATTGGCCTACATCGGTAAACATTGGAGGTAAGATCATTTCATGGATTAGCTAGTTTCTATTGGAATTTTATTTGAAGCTTTAGTAGCATTTGTACACCCATGACAAAAATAATGAGAGGCAATAAGAAGGAATTTAAGTGGACATTTGAAGAGCACAAAGGAGTTTTGAATTGTTGAAATAGAAAGTGACATAGCAGCTAGTGTTAGAATTACCTGATTTTGACAAAGTATTTCAAGTTGATTATGATGTAAGAGGAAATGTAATAGGAGCAATATTAAGTCAAGAAGGAATACCTATAGCCTATTTTAGTGAGAAGTTTAATGACGCCAGATGAAGATATTTAGCTTATGATCAAGAATTATATGCCATAATTCAAGCCTTGAAGAAGTGGAGACACTACCTGTTGCCTAAGGAATTTTTGTTATACACTGAGCATCAAGCTTTGTATTATTTGAATAGTCAAGGGGAGTTGAATAAGATACATATGATATGGGTTGAATTCTTACAGAGTTATATATTCATTTTGAAGCATGGGAGTGGAAATTTAAACAAAGTTGTAGATGCGTTGAGTAGAAGAAGGAATTTGTTGATAGAGATGAGAATAGAAGTATTGGGTTTTGAAGAACTAAAGCACATGAATGAGGATGATCTATATTTTGTTGAATCTTGGAGATAATGCAAGGAACTGGTAGTGACAAACCCGAGCCAATGGTTAGATTATTTCATTCAAGAAGATATGTTTGATGCAAGAGCATCCATGGCATAGTGGCTATCCTGAGTCAACAAAAAGATGTTTAATTTTCAGTTGCAATTTTTGGTGTGAATTGAATTTCAAGTCTTGTCATGTTGAAATTTGAATTTGCAATCTGGAGTGAATTTGATGAAAACAGGATAAGAGGAGATAGTGGATGATATGCTTTGAAAGCAAAAAAGCTAGAAAAAAGCAATTAGAGGTGTGGGTTTTTGGGAGACCTCCAATTTGACTTGTAAATCCAATTTTTAAATTCCAAACCTCCTAAAAAATAGGGAAACTAAAGGTGTATGCCCAGGTTTGGAAAATTGATTTTTGTTTTCATTCAAGAAAGCAAGAAAGCCATGAAAACACTGCCATCAATATATGACAAGCCTTAAAGCTTGAAAATCTTATTTTAGTCAATTTAATTGGAGATTCCCAGAGGTGGGAGTAGATTTTCTAGGATTGGGTTTGGAATGAGAGGAAAATTCAACCAAATGAACTGACATGCCATTTCATGTAGACGATAGTTTGTGTAAAAGAAAAATTAATTCATTTTGAAGAGAAGTTTTTCTAGATTGCAAAGGAAGAAAAATGGAGGCATGGTACACCTCTAGGAAGGAATTTTAATGGTATTGCTACAAATTGGAGACTAGTTTGCAGAGCCATGAACATCACTAGTAGTTGCAGATTTGAGTTGTTGAGTTTGTTTTGAGAGATTTGTTGTTGCTAGAGCTAGAGAAAATTTTGTTGCAAAGTTTTGATTTTCTGTTGAACATCATTTTTTTTTAATTTCTAGAAGTCTTGTAAGGGATTGTTGCAGCCCCATTGTCCTTTTTGGACTGATGTAATTCAATTTGCAAAGTTTGTTTAAATTTTAGATTGTCGGTTGCAAGTTGCAAACCTGAGTTGCAATATTGGTTATAAGAATTAATTTTCCTATGAAGAGTGTTTTTTTAGTGGTTTCGTGAGAGCTATTTAATTTAGTTTCCATTAATTAAACTATGTTACTTAGCTTCATACATTAAATTTTTTCAAGGGAAATCAGTTGTGTATTCCAAGGAGTTCAATGTGAGAGAATTTGATCAAGGAGAAACATAGTGGAGTGCTAGCAAGACGTTTTGGAATTGATAAGACAATAGATTTGGTGAGTGAAAATTATTTTTGGCCACATATATACAAGGATTCTAAGAAGTTTGTTCAAAATTGAAAAAAATATCAAGTTACGAAATGGAGTAGTTAGAATAATGGATTGTATAAACCTTTAATAGTACTGAAGAGACCTTGGGAAGATATAAGCATGGATTTCATATTGGGATTACCAAGAACACATAAAGGATATGATTCTATAATGGCAGTAGTGGAAAGATTTTCTAAAATGGCACATTTCATTCCTTGCAAGAAGACTAATGATGGTGTGCATGTTGCTGACTTATTTTTTAAGGAGATTGTGAGATTGCATGGATTACCTAAGAGTATAGTTTCAGATAGAGACACTAAGTTCATTGGATACTTTTGGAGAACATTGTGAAAGAAGATGAAAACATACCTAAAATTTAGTTCAACGTAGCACCCATAGATAGATGGACAAACATAAGTGGTAAATAGAAGTTTGGGTAGCCTGTTGAGATGCTTGGTTGGAGATTGTAAAGAAAATTAGATGCGGAAACAATTCTCCTAACGTCAATACCTCAGGGAAGAATGCAAATATACTTTTAATTTTTAACAATTACAATCCAATTAAGATGCACTATGAAGCAGATAACAAAACAAAGTATTTGACAATCACACATGAACACCAGATATATATGGGAAAACCCTTACGGGAGAAAAACCCACCACACCAAGAGAAATAACTTTGTATTATAGTAATGGAGATTACATACAAATGACAGACTTATCTTTTTGGTGTATGTTTACAGCAACATTCACCATGAACAAACTTGTACAGGAACTTCATGTTACAGTTGTTGATGGTGTTTTCTGCACAGCAACAACTCAGACAGAAAATGATATTCTATCTCTCTTGAAAGATAATCTTCAACAATAAATTGTTGAAAATCACCCCAAGGTCTCTCGGGTGTCAGGTCATGACAATGCATAAACAACTCAGATAATATGTGAAAATGTTGGTAATCACAAGGGGCCTTACAAATGAACAATGTTGGAAGTGAATTTTTATCAGATGCAACACTATGGTGATGCTTTCAATCCTAAAACTGATCCAGATTCAAAATAAACAGCAAAAGAGATAAGGGTTTAGAAAGATTCTATTCTATTCTAACTCCTAAGATCAATCCCAGTAATGATGAAAGCTGCAAACGAACAGATCCCCAACAAAACCGATCTCTGCTTGATCAAAGACAAACCTGCAACTACATAGAAATGGTGCGATCTTTTGGGGAAATCCAAATATTTTCAGACTTTGAACATTCATTCACATACCCAACTGCTGGCACAATGCAAACAAGCATTCACAGTTGAACTTAGCACAGAAGTGAGGCCCATGCTAACTTTACACAGCAATCTACAATCAACAAATTGCTAAAAGTATGGACTAGAAATCGATCGACATTATTAACATTTCACCATTATTGTAAAAGAGCTGAAATCTAACATCTAACATCTAATATCTGAGAATCAAAAACAAGAAACCATAAAAACTGTCGAAAATAAATACAAAGTTTTCCAAATCAACAATCCAATTGCATTACTTCTCCAGCATTGCATAACAATTTCAAGTCTCTCATCTCCTACAGCTAATTCTGAAAACTACTTGCCAATTCTTGCCTTCTAACTTAGCAAAATTCTGGCCTAGTCAAACTCCTAAAATCTTCCCCCTTTACAAATGAGGCACAAATGCCATTTATAGAGAACCCCAAACATGTCGACCCAATTTGATTTTACAATAATAACTAGCCCCAAAACAGGTCGGCCAGAAGAATTTCAAAATAGGACAGGATTTGCATTAAATGCATGAATATTATCCATGTCGGCCTACGATCTCCAGCAAGATCAGATTCACGTGGTTTCTAGAAAGTCCTCCAGCTGTAGACAGTTTTGGCATGGATTCTTAGGCAGGTCCCACTTTGAAAATTTAATTTGAACATTTCCAGATTTCCCTCTTTGGCACGAATCCATATGCAAGTCCCCCTTTTAATATTTGTTTAGTCCTGAAAAACAGATATCATCATTAATAGCCCACATGTTCAAATTTAATTTGAATAAAATTTTGACATTTTCTAAAAAAACTTACATTTTTATAAGGAAACTTTCCATTTTCAGAATTTTTTTATCTCAAGAAATTTTCATTTTCAGGATCATTTTTTAAAAATTTCCATTTTTGGAAAAAAAACTATTTTTGAAAAAATTTCCATTTCGGAAAACCAGACCAAGGGGTAAATCCAGGAAAATCCAGGTCAGGCGGACTCCAGACCAGAATCCGGAAAAAACTAACCAAACAGGATTCTACCGAATAAGAAAAAAATTCCAACAATAGATCATCAAAACGAACCAAGAACACGTGAAACATCGTGTAATATATCAAATTAAGCGTGGGGTGTTAAGCATTTATCATCAAATTCATCAATTTAATCTAGTATTTCAATTTACACAAAGCCTGGCAGAAAATCCAGAAAAATCTGGGTGGACCGGATTTCCGCGGATGGCATAAAATTCTGAACTTTTGGCACATTCCGGAAAACTGAAGAAATCCGAGAAAATCCGGGTCGGGCGGAAAATCCCGGACGTAGGCAAAAACCTAGATTTTTGCTCGGATCTGGAATTTGAGCAGAATCCGGGAAAATCCAGACGGACCGAAAAATCCCAGATTGGGGTAAAAACCCGGATTTTGCACAGAGCCGGACTTTGAGCAGAATCCGGGAAAATCCGGACGGACCAGAAAATCCCGGATTGGGGTAAAAACCCGGATTTTGCTCAGAACTTAGTTTTTTCAAAGTGCAACCTAGGGAAATCACTTGGGCAAGCAAGATGAACATCTAAGGACCTCCAAAGGCAATGAAATCAACAAAATTAAGGGGCCAAAAGACACCAAAAGCCAGAGCAAAAAGAGGGTCCCTGCTTTCAGTGGGGTGTGTGTGCAAAATTGCACAACAAATGGCGACTCCGCTGGGAAAATGCTCCAGAGCATTTTGATGATGAACAAGAATCATGAACCCAGAATCTCTGGTTTCGATCTCCCTATCTGGCAAACAGATCAAAATGCAAGACTAAGGAATCTGAACCAAAAGTAGACTAAACCTTCAATAAACTGAAAATCCAAGTGTGTGCAAGTGAGTTCATTTCCCTCCTTGAGCTACTACAGAAACCAAGCTCAGTCAAGTTAGGCTACATAAAGATTCTAAACTCCAAAAGCAACCTGGATAGAGCCTCGCTGCCAGTCAGGCATCCATAGCCCCGACGAAGTTATCACTGTGACTCTCTTGAACATAACTCTACTGCCAGCCAGGCGTCCATAGCCCTGGTAGAGATATTCAGCTACCCCCTGATGAGTTGAAATCATTCTTCTGACTCTCAATATTTTCTCTTCTTCCTTTTTTTTTTCTTTCTTTCTTTCTTTTGACATCTTTTTTTTCTTTTCACTCTTTTCATTTCAACCTGTGAACAGTGAAGTCCACACTCAGGGCTGAGAACCACAGTGGCACTAAAGCAAAAATATGATTTTTCACCCAACAAGACCTCAAAAGGACCCTACTGCAACCCTCAGATTCTTAAGACGTATGAAGGATATAAGATTTCAGAATGCTTCAGGTTCAAGTCAGACCAATGACCCATTCTCTTTAAACCAGACATTCAGACTGCTTGACCCCAACAAAAGATCACATCCATCAATACAAGACACATAATTAAAGTCCATCAACGAAACACTTAGAACAATCCCAGATAATAAAGAATTATTGCACAGGAAAGATGCTCCCCAGCCAGAAAATAGAAAACCCAAGCCAGAGAAACAAAACAACAACCCAACTGAAACCCACAGCAAACTAAACTAGCCAAAACAAAAGCAAAGAAAAGCAATTTAAACTAAAGCAATCCATCCTAAAGAAAACAAAACAGACAAAAGCAAAAAAAAAACAGATCAAGCTGCACTTATTCAAATCAGCACTATATACAGAGAGACTCAAAGTGGCTCATGATCAGATAGGATGAACTGAGACTCATCCCCATATGATTAATCAATGCATGGACAAGCAATAAAGTGAAGGTAACAGTCCTCAGAAATGTAAACCTATCTTTATATTCAGAAAAATAAATCTCTGCGTTGTAGCATTCAAACTCCATGTCAAAATTAGGAATAACTAGTAACTGAGGTAACTCATTAGGACCATGATTAACCCATATGCAAGTTGTCTTTCCTAAATCTCCATAATCAAATTGACAAGATTCAGAATTTCCAGTAAAGAAAGAAACAACCTGATTTTGCATTTCTACAGACTGAGTGTTGTGTTCATCATCCTGCACTTGTGAAGAGTTGATCATAGTGTCATCGGGGGGTCTCCATTGATGATGCAATATTCTACTTGCATTTGAAACATGCAAGATAGAATTAGAGGAATCACTACATGATGCAGAGTGAAATTCATATCGAAGACTTCTAGAACTATGAACATGGAACTTTTCACCTAGAGAAGTTGGGGCATGTTCACCAATACTGACTGCAATATTTATGTTTTCAACATCATTCATGTTTTCCTCACTGAGTGCTTCCTCGTGTTCTTCAAGACGTTCATCAACAACTGGTTGACATTCCTCAGTCAGAGACTTGTCTAATGCATCTATCTGTGTATTGTTTGCATGTAAGAGTAGTTGTACTTGTTCCTTCACCTCCTTTATGACTGCCTGGCACTGGAAACAGGTGAATTCTAAATGATCTTCCTCATGTATCCTGCACCAAGCTGGTAACAACAGCTCCTCTACGTAGACTCCAAAACCTAGGCTTGACCAATCTCTTATAATTCTAGAAACAAACTCTTTATATCTGGTCTGTATCACATCTTCATCTTGGAAAGGAAGAGCTTGTAGGGGAACTTCTTGTTCGGCCTCCACTATGTTTTCCGAAACTTGACTAGCCTCCACAAGAGCATCCTCCTTGATCTCCATAGGTGATTCTTCACTTAAATATTCCTCTGTTATCTCTGATGCCTCGGATTCACCTTCATGACACTTAGTTCCTTCCAAAGTCACGTCAACATTAGTTGCAATGCCATCCCTAGATTCAAAAGTAGTCAGCCCTCCTGCAGTGCATTCTTTGCTTAACTCACCTTTCCACTCCAGGTATTCTCCAACTTTAAAGATAATGTCCCCACAGGAATGACAGATGAACTCTGAATGGGCTGCATCATGGACTCTGCACCATTTAGACGAAAGGAAATCCTACAAACACTTACCACTAGCAAATTGACCTTCATCTATCTGTGTAAATGCCTCAACTGCAACATCAATAAACCCTAGATCTGAGGTGGCTAATGGTTCAGACATATTTTGCATGAAAAGGTTCCTTTGCAAGACCATCTCAATGTTGTCTAGAAAGGCCAAGCATTCAAACTCATTGTGTCTACAGGTATTATGAAGCCTACACTTGTCTGAAAATGCACAATGATGTAAACCCTTTCCATTCCATTGATTTATCCTCCTATTCAAGGACTTACAGATTTGAAAAAAATCAATTTGAAGACTATTTCCATTATGAAAAACATAACGCTGTTTTTCCATCTTGACTCAGAACTTGAATTTTTAGATTTTGAGATCTGCCATATCTCAGATTTTCAACATAGAGGCTCATTCAATCTTCCAGCTATGTCACCTTGTTCGAGCCCTCCTTCTAGCGCCAATCTGTTGATGGTGTTTTCTGCACAGCAACAACTCAGACAGAAAATGATATTCTATCTCTCTTGAAAGATAATCTTCAACAATAAATTGTTGAAAATCACCCCAAGGTCTCTCGGGTGTCAGGTCATGACAATGCATAAACAACTCAGATAATATGTGAAAATGTTGGTAATCACAAGGGGCCTTACAAATGAACAATGCTGGAAGTGAATTTTCATCAGATACAACACTATGGTGATGCTTTCAATCCTAAAACTGACCTAGATTCAAAATAAACAACAAAAGAGATAAGGGTTTAGAAAGATTCTATTCTATTCTAACTCCTAAGATCAATCATAGTAATGATGAAAGCTACAAACGGACAGATCCCCAACAAAACCGATCTCTGCTTGATCAAGGACAAACCTGCAACTACACAGAAATGGTGCGATATTCTGGGGAAATCCAAAGATTTTCAGACTTTGAACATTCATTCACATACCCAACTGCTGGCACAATGTAAACAAGCATTCACAGTTGAACTTAGCACAGAAGTGAGGCCCAGACTAACTTTACACAGCAATCTACAATCAGCAAATTGCTAAAAGTATGGACCGGAAATCGATCGACATTATTAACATTTCACCATTATTGTAAAAGAGCTGAAATCTAACATCTAACATCTAATATCTGAGAATCAAAAACAAGAAACCATAAAAACTATCAAAAATAAATACAAAGTTTTCCAAATCAACAATCCAATTGCATTTCTTCTCCAACATTGCATAACAATTTCAAGTCTCTCATCTCCTACAGCTAATTCTGAAAACTACTTGCCAATTCTTGCCTTCTAACTTAGCAAAATTCTGGCCTAGTCAAACTCCTAAAATCTTCCCCCTTTACAAATGAGACACAAATGCCATTTATAGAGAACTCCAAACATGTCGGCCCAATTTGATTTTACAATAATAACTGGCCCCAAAACAGGTCGGCCAAAAGAATTTCAAAAAAGGACAAGATTTGCATTAAATGCATGAATATTATCCATGTCGGCCTATGATCTCCAGCAAGATCAGATTCACGTGGTTTCTAGAAAGTCCTCTAGCTGTAAACAGTTTTGGCACGGATTCTTAGGCAGGTCCCACTTTGAAAATTTAATTTGAACATTTCCAGATTTCCCTCTTTGGCACGAATCCATATGCAAGTCCCCCTTTTAATATTTGTTTAGTCCTGAAAAACAGATATCATCATTAATAGCCCACATGTTCAAATTAAATTTAAATAAAATTTTGACATTTTCAAAAAAACTTACATTTTTAAAGGAAACTTTCCATTTTCAGAATTTTTTATCTCAAGAAATTTCATTTTCAGATCATTTTTTAAAAATTTCCATTTTTGGAAAAAAATTATTTTCAAAAAAATTTCCATTTCGGGAAACCAGACCAAGGGGAAAATTCGGGAAACTCCAGGTCAGGCGGACTCCAGACCAGAATCCAGAAAAAACCAGCCAGACAGGATTCTACCGAATAAGGCAAAAATTTCAACAATAGATCATCAAAACGAACCAAGAACGCTTGGAACATCGTGTAATATATCAAATTAAGCGTGGGGTGTTGAGCATTTATCATCAAATTCATCAATTTAATCCAGTATTTCAATTTGCACAAATCCTGGCAGAAAATCCGAAAAAATTCGGGTGGACCGGATTTCCGCAGATGGCATAAAATTCTGACTTTTGGCACATTCCGGAAAACTAAAGAAATCCAAGAAAATCTGGGTCGGGCGGAAAATCCCGGACGTAGGCAAAAACCCGAATTTTTGCTCGGATCTGGAATTTGAGCAAAATCTGCGAAAATCCAGACGGATCGGAAAATCCCGGATTGGGGTAAAAACCCGGATTTTGCACAGAGCTGGACTTTGAGCAAAATCCGGGAAAATCCGGACAGACCGGAAAATCCCGGATTGGGGTAAAAACTCGGATTTTGCTCAGAACTTAGTTTTTTCAAAGTGCAACCTGGGGAAATCACTTGGGCAAGTAAGATGAACATCTAAGGACCTCCAAAGGCAATGAAATCAACAAAATTTAGGGGCCAAAAGACACCAAAAGCTAGAGCAAAAAGAGGGTCCCTACTTTCAGTGGGGCGTGTGTGCAAAACTGCACAACAAATGGTGACTCCGCTGGGAAAATGCTCCAGAGCATTTTGATGATAAACAAGAATCATGAACCCAGAATCTATGGTTTCGATCTCCCTATCTGGAAAATAGATCAAAATGCAAGACTAAGGAATCTGAACCAAAGGTAAACTAAACCTTCAATAAACTGAAAATCCAAGTGTGTGCAAGTGAGTTCATTTCCCTCCTTGAGCTACTGCAGAAACCAAGCTCAGTCAAGTTAGGCTACATAAAGATTCTAAACTCCAAAAGTAACCTGGATAGAGTCTCGCTGTCAGTCAGGCGTCCATAGCCCCGACGAGGTTATCGCTGTGAGTCTCCTGAACATAGCTCTACTACCAGCCAGACGTCCATAGCCCTGGTAGAGATATTCAGCTACCCCCTGATGAGTTGAAATCATTCTTCTGACTCTCAATATTTTCTCTTCTTCCTTTTTTTTCTTTCTTTCTTTTGACATCTTTTTTTTCTTTTCACTCTTTTCATTTCAACCTGTGAATAGTGAAGTCCACACTCAGGGCTGAGAACCACAGTGGCACTGAACCAGAAATATGATTTTTCACCCAACAAGACCTCGCATGGACCCTACTGGAACCCTCAGATTCTTAAAACGTATGAAGGATATAAGATTTCAGAATGCTTCAGGTTCAAGTCAAACCAATGACCCATTCTCTTTAAACCAGACATTCAGACTGCTTGACCTCAACAAAAGATCACATCCATCAATTCAAGACACATAATTAAAGTCCATCAACGAAACACTTAGAACAATCCCAGATAATAAAGAATTATTGCACAGGAAAGACGCTCTCCAGTCAGAAAATAGAAAACCCAAGCCAGAGAAACAAAACAACAACCCAACTGAAACCCACAGCAAACTAAACTAGCCAAAATAGAAGCAAAGAAAAGCAATCTAAACTAAAGCAATCCATCCTAAAGAAAACAAAACAGACAAAAGCAAAAGAAAAGCAGACCAAGCTGCACTTATTCAAATCAGCACTATAAACAGAGAGACTCAAAGTGGCTCATGATCAGATAGGATGAACTGAGACTCATCCCCATATGATTAATCAATGCATGGACAAGCAATAAAGTGAAGGTAACAGTCCTCAGAAATGTAAACCCATTTTTATATTCAGAAAAATAAATCTCTGCGTTGTAGCATTCAAACTCTATGTCAAGATTAGGAATAACTAGTAACTAAGGTAACTCATTAGGACCATGATTAACCCATATGCAAGTTGTCTTTCCTAAATCTCCATAATCAAATTGACAAGATTCAGAATTTCCAGTAAAGAAAGAAACAACCTGATTTTGCATTTCTACAGACTGAGTGTTGTGTTCATCATCCTACACTTGTGAAGAGTTGATCATATTGTCATCGGGAGGTCTCCATTGATGATGCAATATTCCACTTGCATTTGAAACATGCAAGATAGAATTAGAGGAATCACTACATGATGCAGAGTGAAATTCATATCGAAGACTTCCAGAACTATTAACATGGAACTTTTCACCTAGAGAAGCTGGGGCATATTCACCAATACTGACTACAACATTTATGTTTTCAACATCATTCATGTTTTCCTCACTGAGTGCTTCCTCGTGTTCTTCAAGACGTTCATAGCAACTGGTTGACATTCCTCAGTCAGAGACTTGTCTGATGCATCTGTCTGTGAATCGTTTGCATGTAAGAGTAGCTGTACTTGTTCCTTCACCTCCTTTATGACTGCCTGACACTGGAAACAGGTGAATTCTGAATGATCTTCCTCATGTATCCTGCACCAAGCTGGTAACAACAGCTCCTCTACGTAGACTCCAAAACCTAGGCTTGACCAATCTCTTATAATTCTAGCAACAAACTCTTTATATCTGGTCTGTATCACATCTTCGTCTTGGAAAGGAAGAGCTTGTAGGGGAACTTCTTGTTCGGCCTCCACTATGTTTTCCGAAACCTGACTAGCCTCCACAAGAGCATCCTCCTTGATCTCCATAGGTGATTCTTCACTTAAATATTCCTCTGTTATCTCTGATGCCTCGGATTCACCTTCATGACAGTTCCTTCCAAAGTCACGTCAACATCAGTTGCAATGCCATCCCTCGATTCAAAAGTAGTCAGCCCTCCTGCAGTGCATTCTTTGCTTAACTCACCTTTCCACTCCAGGTATTCTCCAACTTTAAAGATAATGTCCCCACAGGAATGACAGATGAACTCTGAATGGGCTGCATCATGGACTCTACACCATTTAGATGAAAGGAAATCCTGCAAACACTTACCACTAGCAAATTGACCTTCATCTATCTGTGTAAATGCCTCAACTGCAACATCAATAAACCCTAGATCTGAGGTGGCTAATGGTTCAGACATATTTTGCATGAAAAGGTTCCTTTGCAAGACCATCTCAATGTTGTCTAGAAAGGCCAAGACATTCAAACTCATTGTGTCTACAGGTATTATGAAGCCTACACTTGTCTGAAAATGCACAATGATGTAAACCCTTGCCATTCCATTGATTTATCCTCCTATTCAAGGACTTACAGATTTGAAAAAAAGTCAATCTGAAGACTGCTTCCATTATGTTTCCATCTTGACTTCGAGCAGATTATTAGATTTTTGAAGTTGCCCATATCGGTTGCAGCATTGAATATTCAATCTTGACTATGTCACCTTATTCCGAGCCCTCCTTTTAAGCGTAATCACGGTTGATGGTGTTTTACGCACGACAACAACTCATACGAGAAAATGATATTCTATCTCTCTTGAAGATAATCTTCAACAATAAATTGTTGAAAATCACCCAAGGTCTCAGTTGTCGAGGTCATGACATCATACTTCGGATAATATGTGAAAATCCTAGTAATCACAAGGGGCCTTACAAATGAACAATGCTGGAAGTGAATTTTCATCAGATGCAACAATATGGTGATGCTTTCAACCCTAAAACTAACCCGGATTCAAAATAAACAGCAAAGAGATAAGGGTTTAGAGAGATTCTATTCTATTCACTCCAGATCAATCCATTAATGATGAAAGGCTGCAAGCGGATGAGATCTAACAAAACCGATCTGCTTGATCAAGGACAAACCTGCAAACTGGAAATGGTGATCTTACGGAAATCCAAAGATTTTCAGACTTTGAACATTCATTCACATACCCAACTACTGGCACAATGTAAACAAACATTCACAGTTGAACTTAGCACAGAAGTGATGCCTAGACTAACTTTACACAGCAATCTACAATCATCAAATTGCTAAAAATACGGACCGGAAATCGATCGACATTATTAACATTTCACCATTATTGTAAAAGAGCTGAAATCTAACATCTAACATCTAATATCTGAGAATCAAAAACAAGAAACCATAAAAACTATCGAAAATAAATACAAAGTTTGTCAAATCAACAATCCAATTGCATTACTTCTCCAGCATTGCATAACAATTTCAAGTCTCTCATCTCCTACAGCTAATTCTGAAAACTACTTGCCAATTCTGGCCTTCTAACTTAGCAAAATTCTAGCCTAGTCAAACTCCTAAAATCTCCCCTTTATAAATGAGGCACAAATTCCATTTATAGAGAAACCCCAAACATGTCGGCCTAATTGGATTTTACAATAATGGCGGCCCCAAAGCGGTCGACCAAGAGATTTCAAAATGGGACAAGATTTGCATTAAATGCATGAATATTGTCATATTAGGCCTACAATCTCCGACAGAGATCGATTCAGTGGTTCTAGAAGTGCCGGTACAATAAAGCGGTTTCAACGCAGTTCTTAAATGAGGTCCCACTTTGAAAATTTAATTTGAACATTTCTAGATTTTTCCCTCTGTACGATCCATATGCAATTACCTTTTAATATTTGTTTTAGTCTGAGAAAAGCGGATATCATCATTAATAGCCACATGTTCAAATTTAATTTGAATAAAATTTTGACCTTTTAGCCAAAACTTTACATTTTATAAGGAAGCTTTCTATTTTTCGAGTTTGTCTGAGAGTGCCATTTTTCAAGATGTTTAAAAATTTCCATTTTTGGAAAAATAATCATTTTCGAAAAAATTCCATTTCGAGAAACCAGACCAAGGGAAAAATCCGAAAAAATCCAGGTCAGACGGACTCCAGACCAG
This sequence comes from Sequoia sempervirens, assembly GCA_007258455.2. Taxonomy (NCBI): domain Eukaryota; kingdom Viridiplantae; phylum Streptophyta; class Pinopsida; order Cupressales; family Cupressaceae; genus Sequoia; species Sequoia sempervirens. The sequence goes on along the minus strand of VDFB02000015.1, from coordinate 393,039,291 downwards.
AATCCGAAAAAAACCAGTCAGACAGGATTCTACCGAATAAGGCAAAAATTTTAACAATAGATCATCAAAACGAACCAAGAATGCGTGAAACATTGTGTAATATATCAAATTAAGCATGGGGTGTTGAGCATTTATCATCAAATTCATCAATTCAATCCAGCATTTCAATTTGCACAAAGCCAGGCAGAAAATCCGGAAAAATCCAGGTGGACCGGACTTCCGCGGATGGCATAAAATTCCGGACTTTGGCACATTCAGGAAAGCTGAAAAATCGAGGCCGGGCGAAAATCCCGGATCTTTGGAAAAACTTCAGTTTTTGCTCGGATGGAATTTGAGAATCCGGAAGGAAAATCGAGGGCCGGACCAAAATCAGTTAGGGTAAAAGCCAGTTTTACGCGAGCGGACTTTGGCGAATCAGGAAAATCGGATAGGACGAGAAAATCCCGATTGGGGTAAAACCAGTTTTACTTTCGAACTTAGTTTTTTCAAAGTGCAACCTGGAGAAATCACTTGGGCAAGCAAGATGAACATTTAAGGACCTCCAAAGGCAATGAAATCAACAAAATTAAGGGGCCAAAAGACACCAAAAGCCAGAGCAAAAAGAGGGTCCCTACTTTCAGTGGGGCGTGTGTGCAAAACTGCACAACAACAGTCTTTATAGAATAGAAATCATTTACTGATCATACAACAATTTGTCGAATCAACCAACCATCGAACCCCCAAGCATCTGCAACTACAAACTATATCCATGGCATTCCCTGACTGTCGAGCTTCTTCACAGAACCATCACAACAAACAATCTTCCAACTGTTCAGGTTCTGCTTCTCCTATTGGTCCACGAGACTCCAAATAGGATGGTCAAAATGGTCAAAAGAATTCACACTGAGTTGGCATCTCGGTGAGACACTAACAATGTCTCGCCAATGCCACATAACCTTCATATCGATATCAACAAGAGTTATCCTTTTTCGCCAAGATGTTACGTCGAGTTTAGAAGACTATCGCTCAACTTTCGCCATGTTGCCAAGACATCGCTTTCGCTAGGACGTTACTCTGAAACTCCACAAGTCACATAGACGTGAGTTTACCATTCGACAAGAGTATCGCTCTTTGGTGAGACCACATACCGATAATCAAAGTCACAACGAACTCAACATTTCTATCGGCAAGTCTTACCGCTCACCAAGAGGTTTCATTGAGCTACATTAAGTTACACAACAAGCATGCAACTATCGGCAAGACTTATCACCTTCGCCGAGACGTTATGCCGAATACACATAAGTCATACTGAGCACCAAGTCATAGTCGGCAAGACTTACGTCCTTTGCCGAGAGATCATACCAACCTCCAAGACTTACTCTGAAGGCTTCAACATAAAGTGTTGTTGGTGAGACATGTTACTTTCGCTAAGACTTCTCACCGAGCCGCCGTGTCACATCGATGACCAACATTTAAACCTTCGTCGGTGAGACTTTCCAATGTCGTTGGGACATCATAGCGAGAATCCTTTATTTATCCCGAAGACTTCAATGCGTATCCCGTCGGTGAGACTTTCCTATCGATGAGAGCTAATAGCGAACCACTAAGATTCTCCTCGATATACGATATCCGATTGAATGGCTTGTTAGCCAAAGATCTTCATGTGGTGAAAGGTTACAATGACTGCTCTATGTCATAGCGATAAAATCGTTCGGTGAGACAGAAGCTAGGTCACAACGACCTGTACAAAACATGATGTTAACAACCTGCTAGTCGGCCAAACATGATGGATGTCATACCGACTTGGCTCCAATGGAGGTTTCAGCCTGTGATGTTTGAGGCACATATTTCCAACAATCTCCCACTTGACAAAGATCACACAGGCACCTCCAGAGCACAATAAAACTTACTGAAAATCATGGGCACTAAGGCCCATTGAATTGGCACACCACCTGAACCTGTCTATGCTCACTGGCTTTGTCAATGCATCTGCAACATTCTCTAGAGTATCAACCTTTTCCAAACTAACATTTCCATCCTCCACCATATCTCATACAATGTGGTACTGTACATCAATATGTTTCGTCCTGGCATGGAAAGTTGGATTCTTTGCCAAAAAAATTGCACTCTGACTGTCAGAAAATTATTATTTCTCCTGCATCAAAACCAATGTTAGAACACAAACGTTTCAACCAAACTGCTTCTTTACAAGCATGAGTAGCTACCATGTATTCAGCCTCCGTAGTGGACAAAGTGACTACAGCCTGCTGCTTGCTCATCCAACTCACTGCACCACCATTCATCATGAAAATATATCCACTGGTGGACCTTCTGCTATCAATGTCCCCTGTCCAATCATAATCCACATAGTCTCGAATACTGAGAGTCCTCTACGATTCAACCAAGTTCCCATGGTAACACAAAGCAAAATTTGAAGTGCCCTTCAAATATTTGAAAACTCTCTTTATAACATCCCAATGTGTTCTTCCTGGATTAGTCATAAACCGACTAAAAACTCCCACTGCTTGGGAAATGTCTGGCCTTGTACATACCATTGCATACATGAGACTACCAACCACACTAGCTACATAGGGTACACTAGTCATGTCCTCCATCTCAGTTGGAGATTTTGAATAGTCCTCAACAGATAACTTCGTTCCCTGCAAGACTGGAACCACTAGCTTTTTGCAATTATTCATAAAAAATCTCTCAAGAACAGTTCTGATATATTTACTCTGACTAAGCCAAAGCTTTTTATTCTTCATGTCCCTGGTTATCTACATCCCCAGAATATACCTTGCTGCACCAAGATCCTTCATTTCAAACTTAGTAGACAACTGAGACTTAAGATCAGAAATCATTAGCTTACTATTGCCTATGAACAACATATCATCAACATAAAGAGCAATAATAAGCACTCGATCGCTTTTAGCTTTATAATATACACAGTGATCAGATTTTGATCTCACAAATCCCAAAGACGATACAAAGGTATCAAATTTCTGGTACCACATTCTAGGTGACTGCTTTAACCCATACAAATACTTCTTTAATTTGCATACCAGTTTTTCTTTACCTTTTTCAACAAAGTGCTCAAGTTGGGACATATAGATTTCTTCTTCAAGATCACCATGAAGAAATGCTATCTTCACATCCATATGTTCGACCTCTAAATCATATGTTGCTGCAAGTGACAAAAGAAATCTAATGGACGTCAGCTTAGCTACAGGAGAAATTATCTCCCCATAATTAATTCCCTCGACCTGGGAATAACCCTTTGCAACCAGTCTTTCCTTGTACTTTTCTACACTACCATCCAGACCAATCTTTTTCTTAAATACCCATTTGCACCCATAGGTTTTCTGCCTTCAGGCAAGGGCACCAGACTCCGGTATCATTCTTTTCTAAAGATGCCATCTCTTCTTCCATGGCTTCCAACCAAGAATCTGAATCGGACATTTTAAATGCCTCTTTTACAGTCCTAGGCTCATCGTGCTAGAAATCAAAGCATAGGCACAAGTAGAATCAATCAATGAGAACCCATACCTATCTGGTTGTTTCCTTTCTGAGTTGACCTCCTCACTGGCTGAGGCTGAGGTTCTTCTTCTTTAGAACTTTCAGAACTGCTTGAGCTCTCCTTAGTTTCAGGTACATTTTGAATTTTCAATTCCTCTTTCTCTGGTGTAGGAAGAATTATTGCTACATCCTTATCATTTTCTGACTTTGTCTCTAATTGCAGATCTAAGGTGGAAGGTTTTAGCTCACGAAATATTACACTTCTATTGTATACAACCTTTTCTATTTCAGGATTCCAAAGCTTGTATCCTTTTATGACAACACTATAGCCAATAAAAATACACTTGACAACTTGTTCTACAATTTAGATCTTTTTACATCTGGCACATATGCATATTCACAGCCAAAGACTCGAATATGTCTAAGAGAGGGCTTCTTACCAGACCACGCTTCCAAAGGTGTTTTCTCAACAAGAGCAGAATTTGGAGAACGATTAATTAAATAACATGCAGTAGATACAACCTCAGCCCAAAACTTCTCCTCCAAGCCATCACTACTTAGCATACTTCGTGCTCTCTCCATCACTATCCTATTGAACCTTTCTGCAACTCCATTCTGCTGTGGAGTATAAGGTGTAGTATTATGTCTTTTAATCCCATGGTCTTTACATTATCTTTCAAATTCATTAGAACAAAATTCACCGCCATTATCAGTCCTTAAGCATTTTATTTTTCTACCAGTCTAATTTTCAACAAGATTTTTAAATTCTTTAAACCGACTGAATACTTCTGATTTACTTTTCAGAAAATAAACAAATTCTCTTCTTGAATAATCATCAATGAACGAAACATAGTATCTTGAATTAGACAAAGAAGGAACATCCACTGGACCAAATACATCCAAATGAATATAATCTAGCAAACCAGAAGATTTATGAGGACTATAATAAAACGAAACACGGTGCTACTTTCCATATATACAATACTCACAAAATTCAAATTCAAGATTACAATCTTCTAGCCCCTCAACCAAGTTTTTGTTTTTCAAGGTTTTTAAACCTTTCTCTCCTATGTGGCCTAGCCTATAATGTCAGAGCATAGTCTTCTCTGCTGGAAGTTTTACTTCCATAGAGTTTTCATAATTAGGGATAGTTCCCTCCTTACCTTCATGAGTAGCTTTCAGTGACTTTCTAGAGACACTGTTACATTGAACAACATGTGCATCCAGCTTGTATAGGGTACCAATTCGAGCACCTCTAGCCAGCACCATTGAACCTCTAGTCATCTTGCAGCCATTCCCAAAAAACATGACTTGTACTCCAATATCATTAAGCTTACTGGCAGACATTAGATTTTGAGCCAGACCTGGTATGTGCATAACATCATTGATCCCCTTTACTCTTCCATCAGGGAATTGGATTCTGAATCTTCCACGGCCAACAATTTCCAAAGTTGAATCACTTGCCAAGTACACCTTTCCACCATTGTATTCTTCATACTTTGTGAACCATTCTCTATGAGATGTCATGTGAAAAGATGCATCAGAATCAATCAGCCAGACATCATCTGATGCCTGTGTAGCCAAGGCAACAATGAAGGCATCTAAATCAGCTTGAGAAGAATCATTGTCGAAATAATACTTCTTTTTCTTTTTCTCCTCTTTGCAATCCTTTCAGACATGACCAGGTTGCCCACAGTTCCAGCACTTCACCTTGAACTTCTTGCCAGGAGACTTTGATCTCCCCTCTGATTTCAATTTTGATTTCTTGTCCTTCTTCTTGCCTTTCTCTTTCGGTCTTCCTCTGACAGTAAGAGCTTCTTTTTCCATCTTAGAAGATTTCCTTCTCATCTCTTCTGACATCAAAGAACCAACAACATCTTCCATCTTGAAACTGGTTATTGTAATCCCAATAGCCATTACCATATGATCCCATGAGTTTGACAAAGAACACAATAGAAGCATACAACGATCCTCTTCTTCAATCTTCACACCAATAGATGCCAATTGAGCAATCAACATATTAAATGCGTTCAAATGATCAGCTATAGACCCTCCTTCCTACATTCTCAAAGAATACAACTTCTTCCTCAGGAAGAGTTTATTCACTAAAGATTTCCCCTGATAAATAGATGTCAGTCTCTGCCACAAAGAAGAGGCAGTCTTCTCCTCATGAACATTCAAAAGAACTGAGTCTACCAAATAGAGCCTTATCAGCCCCTTAGACTTCCTATCTGCAAGGTCCCAATCCTCTTGCTTCATGCCTGTAGGTTTCACTCCAGACACAGCAATCCAAAGATCACGATCCACCAAGATATCCTCCATCTTAAGTTTCGACAACTCAAAGTTACTGCCATTGAATTTCTCTATTTAAATCTTTCCAGACGTGCTAGCCATCTCAACTTGTAATCAGAAATAAAAAACTCTACAAGACTCCCACTGAATAGAATTGACTCAAAAAACCCAACATACCCACAAGGATAACACAACTGGCCAGGCTCTGATACCACTTGTAAAGAAAATTAGATGCAGAAATAATTCTCCTAACGTCAATACCTCAGGCAAGAATGCAGATATACTTTTAATTTTTAACAATTACAGTCCAATTAAGATGCACTGTGAAGTAGATAACAAAACAGAGTATTTGACAATCACACATGAACACCAGATATACATGGGAAAACCCTTATGGGAGAAAAACCCACCACACCAAGAGAAATCACTTTGTATTACATTAATGGAGATTACATACAAATGACAGACTTATCTTTCTAGTGTCTGTTTATAGCAGCATTCACCATGAACAAACTTGTACAAGAACTTCATGTTACAGTCTTTACAGAATAAAAATCATTTACTGATCATACAACAATCTGTCGAATCAACCAACCATCGAACCCCCAAGCATCTACAACTACAAACTATATCCATGGCATTCCCTGACTATCGAGCTTCTTCACAGAACCGTCACAACGAACAATCTTCCAACTGTTCAGATTCAACTTCTCCTATTGGTCCATGAGACTCCACATAGGATGGTCAAAACAATCAAAAGAATTCACACTGAGTTGGCATCTTGGTGAAACACTAACAATGTCTCGCCGATGCCACATAACCTTCATATCGATATCGGCAAGAGTTATCCTTTTTCGCCAAGATGTTACGTCGAGTTCAGAAGACTATCACTCAACTTTCACCATGTCGCCAAGACATATCACTTTCGCTAGGACGTTACTTTGAAACTCCACAAGTCACATAGACGTGAGTTTACCATTCAACAAGAGTATCGCTCTTTGGTGAGACCACATACCGATAATCAAAGTCACAACGAACTCAACTTTTCTATCAGCAAGACTTACCGCTCACCAAGAGGTTTCATCGAGCTACATTAAGTTACACCGCAAGCATGCAACTATCGGCAAGACTTATCACCTTTGCCGAGACGTTATGTCGAATACACACAAGTCATACCGAGCACCAAGTCACAGTCGGCAAGACTTACGTCCTTTGCTGAGAGATCATACTGACCTCCAAGACTTACCCCGAAGGCTTCAACATAAAGTGTTGTCAGCGAGACATGTTACTTTTGCTAAGACTTCTCACCGAGCCACCGTGTCTCACCGATGACCAACATTTAAACCTTCGTCGGTGAGACTTTCCAATGTCGTTGGGACATCATAGCAAGAATCCTTTATTTATCCTGAAGACTTCAATGCGTATCCCATCGGTGAGACTTTCCTATCGATGAGAGCTCATAGCGAACCACTAAGACTCTCCCCGATATACGATATACAATTGAATGGCCTGTCAGCCAAAGATCTTCATGCAGTGAAAGGTTACAACGACTGCTCTATGTCATAGCGATAGAATCGTTTGGTGAGACAGAAGCTAGGTCACAGTGACCTGTACAAAACATGATGTTAACAACCTGCTAGTCGGCTAGACATGATGGATGTCATACCGACTTGGCTCCAATGGAGGTTTTAGCCTGTGATGTTTGAGGCACATATTTCCAACAGAGATAAGGCAGGAAATTGGGATATAGTTCTACTGCAAGCAAAATTTGCATACAATAATTCAAGGAACCAGAGTACAAGTAAGACACCATTTGATATTGTGATAGGAGTAAATCCTAGAGGAGTTGTAAAGCTAAGAAACATCAATATGGAGAATAGGAGGAGTGTGAAGGAAGAAGAGTTTGCAGATTTCATGAAGACATTGCATAATCAAGTCTGAAAGAATTTGGAGGACATGAATAGTAAGTATAAGGAGAAGGAAGATGAGAAAAGGAGACATAATGGATTTGTTGTTGGAGATGAAGTGATGGTATATTTGAGGAATGAGAGATTTCCAGTTGGAACATACAATAAGCTGAAGATGAGGAAGTTTGGACTTTGTAAGATTCTGAGGAAGTTTAATTCCAAAAATGCATATGAAGTGGAGTTACCAGAGACATTGGGCATATCACCTATTTTCAATATTGCAGACATATATAAGTATCACAAGGAGCAGTCAAATAGTAGTAGTAGTGAAGTGGATTTGAAGGAGCAGTTACCACATCAACCATTGAAGGAGATTGAGTAGATTTTGGATATCAGAATCAGAAGGAGCACTAGGAACAAGCAGTACAAAGAATATTTGGTGAAGTGGAAAGGTAGACTAGTGGAGGATTCATCATGGATTTTTCAAGCTAAGGTGGACCACTTTTGTTTTCCTCTTAGCTATGGAAAGTGAGGGAATCACTTTTCTTCCAGCCCTGGGTGTCTGATGCAGGAGCATCCCTAGTTGTAAAGCAATCTGTATCAACCAAAAATATTTTTTTCTTGAATTTCAATATGTAGTAGAACTTTTCAACATTTCATTCTATATTTCACCGCATTATTGTTTCTCAACTCTCAGACCAGGATATAGCATCTACATGACATCATATACAACATATCCATATTTGAGATCAATTGCATTTGTTTTCTGAAAGTTATCGCTCTTAGAATTTCACTATAATTCACAGTCAGAGCATTTGGGATTGACCTGGTCTAGATTTCTTAGTGTGGACCTATTCCAGAATGTGTGGAGCTTAATGGTACATCATACAAGTATTTTCAGTCCAATAGGATCTATCTTAGAGATTCACAATTCATTTCATTTCATGAAGGATTATCTTTTCCTATTTTGAGGCCGACCTTCACATTGATCATTCATTAGGTTTTGTAAACCTTTGTGGATAATGGAGACCTTTTTTGGAGCTAGAGGATTATATATAAGATCATTTTTAATTCATTGTAATCATTCATCAGTAGTTAGTTCAATAGTTCATATATTCAAGTTCACAATTTGGGATTTCTAGTCTTCGGACTATAATAAGGCCTTTGGCTAGTTTTAATGTTGAATGCCCTTGTGGCAGGCCTGTGAGCCTTGGTTATGCATCCATGAGGAAAGTGATGCATGTAAGATTTCTAATTCAAAAAAGTTTCATATTTGTAGATTACTTTCTTGTGTTATTTCCATTATGTTGACTCTAAGCTGCACGGTTTAGACTGTTCTTTCTAAACCCTTCATTTGTGACTGCACCTCTTCTACATGTACAAGTCCATATGACATAACCCACATTAATATCTCTCAATTTCGATCAACTCAACACCATTTGACCATGCCAACTTAGAATGCAAACTTGGAAAAGTTGTTCGTAGAGAGCAATTAAATTTTGGAAATAAGCATATTTTTTGTTTTATGCATCCTAGACCAAAATTAACTATTCCAACATGTCCAAGTGGGTAGGTAATTTCTAGGGAAGGGATCTGTTCGTTGTCCAAGTCACTTGGTCAATTTGGAATTCACTAATCCAATATGGTTTCTTAAGAGCCCTAAGAGCGAAAAAATACCAAACTATGGAGTGGTTCTTAGAGCTCATGGCACCTAAGAATGTTTTTTCTACATGTATAATTACATATAATATCCCTCCACTTTAAACTCTCTCTCTTTTGGTCAACTCAATACTATTTGACCATACCAACATAGAATGCAAACTTACAAAAAATGTTAGTAGAGAGTAGTGCAAATTTGGAAAGAAGAATATTTTTTGTTTCATGCATCTTGGACCAAAATTGACTATTCCAACATGTCCAAGTGGGCAATTAAATTTTAGGGAGGGCTCTATTTGTTCTCCAAGCCACTAGATCAATTCAAAGTGCACTAATCCGACACAGTCTCTTAAGATCCCTAAGAGCAAAAAATTGTTAAACTATGATAGAGTAGTTCTCAAAGCTCATGGAACCTAAGGACGTTTCATCTACACATACAAATCCATATGTCATCCCTCCACATTAACCTCTCTTAGTTTTGGTCAAATCAACACCATTTGACCATGCCAACTTAGAATGCAAACTTGCAAAATTGTCAATAAAGAGTAGTGCAAATTTGGAAAGAATCATATTTTTTTTGTTTCATACATCTTGGACCAAAAATGAATATTCCAACACATCCAAGTGGGCAGGTAAATTCTAGGGAAGGGCTCTATTCATTCTCCAAGTCACCTGATCAATTCAAAGTGCACTAATCTAGCATAGTCTCTTAAGAGCCCTAAGAGAAAAAAACTAACAAACTATAATGGAGTGGTTCTCAAAGCTTGTGGGACCTAAGAATATTTTGTCTATATGTATAATTACATATGGCATCCCTCCATATTAACCTCTCTCAGTTTTGGTCAACTCAACACTATTTGACCATTCCAACTTAGAATGCAAACTTACAAAAATTGTTAGTAGAGAGCAACACAAATTTGGAAAAAAGGATATTTTTTTGTTTTGTGTATCTTGGACCAAAAATAAATTTTCCAAAACATCTAATTGGGGAGTTAAATTCTAGGGAAGGGCTCTATTTGTTCTCCAAGCCACTTGATTATTTTAGAGTTCATTATTTCAGCATAGTCAATTAAGAGCCCTACGAGAAAAAAACCACCAAACTATTACAGAGTGGTTCTCAGAGCTCATGGAACCTAAGAATGTTTCATTTGCATGTACAAGTCCATATGGAATCTTTCCACATTAGCCTCTCTCAATTTTGGTCAACTCATCACTGTTTGAACATGCCAACTTAGAATGCAAACTTGCAAAAAATGTTAATACAGAGTAGTGCAAATTTGGAAAGAAGCATATTTTTGTTTCATGCATCCTAGACCAAAACTGACTGTACTACCACATCCAATTGGGCAACTAAATGCTAGGTAAGGGCTCTGTTCATTCTTCAAGTCACTCGATCATTTCAAAGTGCATTATTCTAGTGTAGTCTCTTAACAACCTTATGAGCATACACATGATATGCATACACATGGACAAGAATGCAATTGACATTCATGAACATACATACATACATACATATGATATTAAACTTGAAATTTGTGAATATACATGCATACACATGATATTACACTTGAGATTCATGAACTTACATACATACACATTATATTACACACATGAGATTACATACACCATGAACACACACACATGAACATACCTACATACATAAACACACATAAACATACATACACCTGAATATATCTACATACATAAACATACATACCTACATACAAAAACACACATGAACATACACACATAAATATGCATACACATGATATTACACACATGATATTGCATACACCGTGAACATACACACATACATACACATGAGATTACATACACTAAGAACATAGACACATACATACACATGACATTACATACACCATGAACATACACACATGAAAATCATGAATATACATAAATCATGAACATGTTTATATATAACCATCCAAACTTAATCAATCTAGCTACATACCATGTGCATTGTTAGCATACACATAAAACATCATATTCATCATCAATCTAACTACATACTGGATTTGCATTGTTAGCATAGACATAAAACATCACATCCATCATCAATATAACCAATAACACATGCATATAATATTTTCCATGTCCTCATGTACAAATACATCAATACACCACCCTAAGGTGATCCCTATCATTGTCCTTGTAGAAATCACGCGCTCTTTGGCTACATGCCATTCTCATCAATCTACCACCCTAAGGTGTATAGATTGTATTTATATCATATTTCCCTCTCTATGGCTACATGCCATTATCATCTCTACCACCCTAAAGTGTAAAATTTTTATACATATCATATTTCCCTCTATGGCTACATACAATTCTCATCTTTACCACCCTAAGGTATACAAATTGTATGCATACCATATTTCACTCTCTATGGCTACATGTCATTCTCATCTCTACCACTATAAAGTGATACCTATCATTTTCCTTTTACAAGTTACTCATCCTCGTTTACTTATCCAAAAAACAAATAGACCTACATATAAATATAGACAAATTGTTGAGCATAAGCAATATGAAATACAATTTTTTAACTGAACATTCTCTCAAATTAAATATGATGCACGATTAAGAATCACTACTTAGAATTCTATCATAGATGCCACCTTATGAATTATATGTGACCACTGCAAAGATATAACTATTGATCTCAGTCGCCTTTCCACAACAACTTTATTCTCCAAAAAATCTACACATATAAACAAGTGAATTGTTAAGAACAAAAATCTTCAAGACCTATTTTAAACTCAACAATGGTGCATTTATTGTCATTGTAGCCTCATCATGCTCTAAGCTTGAGTAAAATATACCTACATATAAATATAAACAAATTGTTGAGCGTAAGAAACTTTAACTAAAAAGTTTTAATTGAGCATTCTCTTAAACCAAATATGATGCAAGATTAAGAATCACTACTTATAATTCTATGGTAGTGTCACCTTATGAATTATATGTGACCACAACAAAAGGTATAACTATTGGTCTCAATCACCTTTCCACATCAGCTTTATTCTCCAGAAAAACTACACATATAAACAAGTTAATTGTTAAGAAAAAAATTCTTCAAGACCTATTTTAAACTCAATAATTGGTGGATTTATTGTCGTTGTAACCTTGTCATGCTCCAAACTTGAGTGAAATAGAGCTACATATAAATATAGATAAATTGTTGAGTGAAATAGAGCTACATATAAATTGTTGAGCATAAGCAATGTGAACTACAAAATTTTAATTGAATATTCTCTCAAACCAAATATGATGCAAGATTAAGAATCACTACTTAAGAATTATATGTGGATTCATTACCATCATAACCTCATTGTACTCATAACACAATGGTGGATGTATTGATTTGAATCACTTGAAAAATATACCTTTATTATCTAAAAACCTATATTTTTATATACTAGTTAATTGTTATATGTACTTTTAATCCAAACCATAGAAAAAACATGAATCTAACTAAGATGAACAATATCATACCTATCCCATAAAAAAAAATATCCGCTACTTAAGTGTGCTTGAGGGGTCATTTCTTATCTTCATAGTTTCTAATATTGCTTCATGATCAACATTAAAAATCGTCTATAGTTATTTTGTTCTTAGTTTTACATGATACTTCAATAGTTTAACATGCATTGCTACAACTAGCTAAGAATTGTTCTTCTCAAAGTCCTTAAATGAAAGAATGCCATTATCTCTAATCATATATGTTCACAACCAAGTTCTATAAATAACAACTGATCCTATAAGATATGTTAACCCATCATCATCTATCATAGGTTGTGTTATATTTTTCTTTCCTTGAACATATCGTGCCAACTAATAGTCTTATCTCTCTTCATTCTCATGTGCTGCAACAACTACATAAACATATCTTGGTTGTACAAGGTCTAAAATATGGTAATAGTCAAAATGAACTTTCCATTTCACTAAGTAAAGATGAACGAGCTTCATATAAAGGGGTTAGATATTGTGGAATCCATGTATCTACCCTCTCAATTGAATCAAAATTATCCCACTCACATTTAATATAACTCTAGAAAAAACAAGCTAAATCTTATGTCCAAATAGTCCATGTACTTGCATTTGAGCTTCAAAATGAACACATCTTTGATGATTCCTTGATTTTTTGACAATCCAATCTCTCTCCCACTATCCCTTCATCAACTAATCAGAAGAGCCTACATACTTCTAAATCAAGTGCCCCTCCTTGTGGCAATGCATAGTTACACCACTCAACAATTAAACTTGCATGAACGAATGCAACACCACCCCTAATATTTAGTTGTTCTTTAAGTAGAGCCCTCTCTACACATGCACCTACTCCATCATGCTCCCCTTTTCCATGCCCAACTTCAAAACTTGAAATATGAGGTTTACCCCTCTATGCATGCATTCTACTCAACCAATAAAATATAAGAGCATTCTTGAATTGACCATTGCAATTATCTGACCAAATGAGATGTTGAACCATTGTAATATCTTTTACTTGCAAGAACTCAATTTTTTTGAAAACAATATTGTACACACTCTGATGAATGAGATCGATCATCACTTATGTAAAAATGGTACTCCTTGATTATCTTCCTATTCTCTTTTGTATTATCAAGGGCATGTTTGTATGTGATGTGAACACAAATAGCAGTCTAAATTGAATTATAATATTGAGATTCAACTTCATTTTGTGGTTGCAATGTGTAGTTTTCTGTGAAATAAACTACAAAGATAATAGTTTTATTGGGATATGGTGTTAGACACCATTGCATAAAATGTTATATTATATTGTTGTAATTAAATAATTATTTAGTTGTGATGCACCTAGGAGGTGTGGTTAATCACACTAGGTAATTATTTGGGGACCACTTTATGTTTTTGATTAACGAAAAACATGTTTTTAAGGGACCAGAAACCCTGAACAAAAAAGGAAGTGTCAGTAAAGATAAGACATATGACTGCCCACCCAGAATAAACCATAAAAAACCAGTTGATTAATAGACCATTAGCCCACCATTAGAAGTTACATCAACCAAAAAACAAAATACAAAAAGACAAGCCAAACGACCATTAAAGCAATTCTTTAAGCATTTTTGCAGCCCCCAAATCCTTGGCCGCCAACCTGTCATGTATTTCCATGATTTCTTCCACATCATGAGCAACATCCTTCTTACATTTCTTAGTTTTTCTCCTAGTTCAAACACTCAAGCCAACAACCAAATCAGTTGAATGCACATCCATTCCAGCTTCCTCCCCATGATCCAAGTTCGCTTGGTCACCAAACAAGCCCTTCCTAGTCAGCTCCATAGCCTTCTAATTAAGGAAAATCATCCCCTCGGTCGACACCTCCAACTTCTCCTTGCTTATGTTGATGAGCGTATCCATGTCCCTTTGGAGTTGCATCTTTTGTCTCTCCAGCACCACCACTCTCATACCATAGTCATTCTTCAGAGCAACAAGTTCATACACCATACAACCAACAGTAGAATTCAAAGAACAATAAATTCCATAAATAGATTCTTGCTCTTTAAGACTTCAAAGAGTAGAGATGTTGCACCTAGCAATGGTATCATGCTTGTTATGGAGATCCTGAATCTCTTGAACATGTCACATAAGTAGATTGAAAGAAATATCCACCCCTTCCTTAACATGGCCCAACACCTTAGAAAAATTCATTGCACCCCAAAATGCACCCCTACCCTGATGTGAACCAAATGGTGTTTCCTCCACATGATGACCATCCTTAAAGCCAAGCTTGGGCTTCCCCCGATTCTTAGACACAAAGCCCCAAGCAGAATCTTCAAGGTTTACAACCAAATTCTTTTTACCAACCATAGGGGACCCACCACCACTTTATGTTGTATTGTAATATTTATTGTATTATTATTTGATGTGTTAGAGACATGGGATAATAATTTAATATTGGAGAAATATTTAATAAAATGAAAACTTAGTACCCAATATTAAATGAGGGGTGATTGGTTTTATATTCACATCGTTTTGTGGCTCATGGTTTTATCTTACCACTTGGTTGTATTTGTGTGAGCTTGTATCTATAAAATCAAGCACATGTTTAGTGGTTAAGGTTGGCTGGGTAAGTGGGATGTCATTATTGAGTCTTTCTGAGGAGTGCATATGTGAAGCATGGCATCAAATGTGTGGATTCATGCTTGGAAACATGGAGGATGCATTAGAAAGGCTTGATGCTTTAGAGGTATTCATTGTAACTCTTGTATTGTTTTATTGTTAAATAATAGATGGAGTATGGATTCTTTTAGAGGTTGGGTTTCTCCTTCTTAAGGGTTTTCCTAGGGTATATCTCATATTATCTTGCGACTTGTCTATTTGATCTATGCATTATCATTACTTGCATGCATGTTTTTGTCTCATGGGGTTATGTAGAAAATGGATTAAGTTTGTTGGTATTCATGCATTATTTCCTAACAAGTGGTATTAGAGATTTCATGGTTGATGGGAGGTGTGAGCTTGCAAGTTTTATCATTACCCTTGTTTGAGTAGATTTGGTGCAAGTTGAATCCATGGTTATGCAAGATAGATCTAAGGCATTACCAAGTATGGAACACATGTTGTAGGTGTTTGTTTACAGATTTGGGCTTTTGAGTTTTCAAGATTTGTTGGTTTTATTGTAGATCTGAGGCATGCAAAATTTGGGTCAAAAGGGTATCTTGGATTGAGTTTTCATACGAGGGTTTTGTAGAGGTAATTTCATTCATGACCTCTTAAGACAAAATGAACCTCATCATTGGATCTAGGATGGCTGAGAAATGAATATTCATATAAAATTTTCCCTATTTTGGTAAAGTTGAAAAAAAGGAAAAAAAACTTACCCACAACCCTACTTATATAATCGTACAACTGTATAGATTGATTGTAGGTCAAAAAGTTAAAAAAAAATGAAAAACTATCGGCTTATGAAAAAATAAATTAAATTCATGCAGAGAAATTTATTGAATAATTAAAAGTTAAAAGAAATGTACCCACCCCTACGTCATCCCTATCACATTGCAATAATTTTTTTCCCAGCCCATGAATAATTTTAACCACCAAACTCTGAATGAACCATCAGAAGTTTGAATTCCTTTAAAATTAAAAAGGCCAGTAAAGTTTTAAAAGAATTACAAATTAAAATCTAACCCCCCCACTTTGGTTAAAGTTTTAATTTTTAAATTTCTTATGCTCGTTGGAAAGGTGGTTTCGAGAACTATGTAGTGGTACATGTTCGGTTCCATGATTTTTCTATTTTGATCAATGTTTGGAGCCCATAAGTTAGATGTTCTCTTGTACATGGTTTTGGTCATAAATTTTGCATATAGAGTCAATTTTTTATTTCGAATAGGTGATGGAGAGCATGAACAGTGTACTAATTATTAAATCAATCATATTTTAATTTTGTGTGCAAGATTATTTTGGTACTTTTTTTATCACTTGTAGGAATTTGAGATTTGGGGTGTGATTGTGTGAGCATTTGAATGAGTCAAGAGGCGAAACCTTGAGTGAATACATGTTTTTATATGATATTTATTATGGTACAACTGATTATCAATTTGTTGCTTCCTAGTATAGGTTTATGGGTGTTTTTTAGAGTTGGACTTTGATGGTGAGAGGTACACAAGTTGTATTCAGTTTTGAGGACATGGTTTGACATGAGTGGAGACTTAGAGTCTTGTATGGGTGATGGTTGAGTGTAGGTACAATATTGGCTATGATTATGGTGTTATGGAGATGTAGGTACATTTGAGCATTGGCATGACATGATCATGTATGTGGTTGTTTGGTGGTGATTTGGTTTTGTTTTAGGAGGTTGTTCTTATCTCATTGATGTTATTTTGGTTCCTTGACTATGGTTACTCATTTATGGACATTTTTGGAAAATCAAATTTATGGTTGATTTGGTGTTTGAGTCTTGATGTCTACAGGATTTTCTTCTTTGATACCTTAGTTTGTAGGTTAGTAATGTGATGATTATTTTTGCATGCTTCATCATTTGGACCTACTAGTTATGTAGGTTGTGGATTAGCTACCCATTTGGTTACAGTGGGGTGACTCAGATGTGGATTGTCTATGTCCATGAGATTGTTTTAGTGTTGATGTAGATTATGTTAGTTGGCCTTGTTCATGGTCATTTGCATATTGGCATGTTTCTTTGAGATGAGAGGATGGATGGTTAGGGTACCTAATTAGTTAGTTTATGGGACTTGTTGCATGTGGTTTATCACAATGTCATGATAGCTTGTTTACATTTTATTGGTTATATATTTTAGTGGGAGCTTTTAATAGTGATGATTTAGCAGCATAGGATTGGTTCCTAATGTTTTGATGGTGGTTGTATCTTCTTGTCTTAGAGATCTTGGTTCTAATTGGTATGATTGGAATTTCAATTATGTGTGTGGACCTAGATGATCTTCATGGAGGAGATGGTTGTCACGATGCCATGTGTAGCTTGATATTATGGTTCAGTGGGAGTTGTTAGTAATGGTGTGGATTTATCATTGGTGATGATTATCTTAATGTGATTTGAGATGTTGATTCTTGGTTGATATTTTGTAGGTACTCATGGATACTTGGAGACTTGGGTGAGGCTAGAGTTCTCTTGTGATTAGAGGCATTTGTTTGAGATAGTTACTCTTTGGAGGTTTCAATAGGAATACTGAGGAAATTTCACCTGGATATGGATGTGAGTTCATTATGGACCTATAGAGGAAACTTTTATTGGAGTGAGTCATGATGACTTGGTTATCCTTGAGGAGCATTCTCATTCCCCACTCTTGGTCTACTCAAAATTTTATCATCTAATAGGTATTTCCCATCTTATTTTTGATGTGTTTATGTTTCATTCTTTTATTTATCATGAGAATGAGTTGAGTCATGCCCATTGATTTTGGGAGACTCATTTGAGTATTGTTTACCATGAGTTTATATTGCTTTATCTTTCATCGATATGAATCTTGAGCTATTGATAGTTAGTTTTGGAGGATTCATTTTGAGAGATGGTTAGCATGGATATCTCCTTGTGCATTTAAGTTTATGTTATCATTCATTGATGAGGAGTTTAGGAGATGTTTTATGGGTTGATTTTCTATTTTGGGAATGGATACATTGAGTTTGGTTTCCTTGTTTTGAGAGGCTCACATCCATGTTGACATTATACATGATTCATATGTTGTGTTTGATCTAAGATATTGCACGTTGTTTTGGGTGTTGTTGAGGCTTCTCATTTTGGGTTGTTAAGAGATCATACTTGACATAGTGTTGCACTTTGAGGTGTTGGTAGAAGGACACATTATGGCTTACAAGTTTCCTCTCTTCATTATTTGGTTCCTTCCTAGAGGTTCATGTTCAAATGATTTGGGAGGATTGTGGTGACATATTGTGAGAGATTACGTAGTTGTTTGTGTTGCATGTGTAGATAATTTTGGTTATCCTTGGAACTTTATTGTTCATCATTTATCACACCTTGGTATAGTTGATTGGTAGGCTTGATATGCTTTGACATTATCCATGCATGGGAGTTCCTCGATATGTATGTTCTTCATTGACATGTTTGATACATGGAGATTTTGATTGTAGTTTATGGGTTAGATATGTTGTTGGCATGAGTTTACTGATGTATTTGATACCTAGGAGGTATGGATGGTTGGATTTATTAGCATGTTTTTTGGATGCTATTTCTCATCATGTGGGTTTTTCACCTATGACAATAGCTTGTTTGGAGCCTTTGTTATCACTTGGATTTGATGCTTGTGTTCTTTGGATTGGTGCATCTTCACCTTGGCATGTTCCTTTTCTTCCATAGGTGGAACATTAGAGGATGAGAGGGGTTCTTGCTTGAGATGGTGGTCACTTTGGTTTTATTGCAGGTATCTTGACGAAGCACGATAGCATACTAGAGATTCATGTGGTTTCATGTATGGCTATGATGATATATTTCATTGATTTATCCCTTATGTAATGTATACAACAAGTGGGAGAATGTTGGGATATGGTGTTGTACACAATTGCATAAAATGTTATATTACAATGCTATAATCAAATAATTATTTAGTTGTGATGCACCTAGGAGGTGTGGTTAATCACACTAGGTAATTATTTGGGGACCACTTTATGTTGTATTGTAACATTGTATTATTATTTAATGTGTGAGAGACATGGGATAATAATTTAATATTGGGGAAATATTTAATAAAATAAAAACTTAGTACCCAATATTAAATAAGGGGTTAGTGGTTTTTTATTCACATGGTTTTGTGGTACATGGTTTTATCTTACCACTTGGTTGTATTTGTATGAGCTTGTATCTATAAAAGCAAGCACATGTTTAGTGGTTAAGGTTGGCTGGGTGTGTGGGCTATCATTATTGAGTCTTTCTAAGGAGTGCATATGTGAAGCATGGCATGAGATGTGTGGATTCATGTTTGGACACACGGATGATGCATTGGAAAGGCTTGATGCTTTAGAGGTATTCATTGTAACTCTTGTATTATTTTATTGTTGAATAATAGATTTAGTATGGATGCTTTTAGAGGCTAGGTTTTTCCCTCTTGAGGGTTTTCCCAGGGCATATCTCGTGTTATCTTGTGGCTTATCTATTTGATCTATGAATTGTGGTTAATTTCATGCATTTTTTTCTCTCATAGGGTTATGTAGGAAATGGATTAAGTTTGTGGGTATTCATGCTTTATTTCCTAACAAGTTCCAATTTGGAAAAAATAATTACACATCCTAAATTGTTGATATAACCATGTAGATATGTGGTTGTGTCTTGCATACTTGTAAAAAATATTTTCTTAAAATCTGAAATAAAATCAGCAACACTTCTATTGTAACCAAATCACATCTAGAACCTTCACTTCCACCCTTCAAATTGTATTTCACTACCTCAAATCTCTTTTTCTCAACCATTTTCTTTCTAAAATCATGCTCACTGCACTCATGGATATATGATATAAAATTTGATAACCCACTACATTACAAACATATTTCATTTAAACAATCACTTTTATAGAAAATACAACCATCATCTCTAGCACATAAAAATAAAACTAATAAGTCCCTTGAAAACCTTGGTAGTTGCATTGCACCACACTCCTATAGCATTTTGTTAGTATGTAAAGTAGAACGAATATTGCATAATAGTTCATGATACATAGAAAACTCCACATGGTATTTGCATCAATATGTATTATAAATTTTAAGAGGTACACAATAAAATGACTTACAATATTCGAATTCCCTTTGTGAGATTTTTAAATTTGGATGTGTTTCATAACTAGTTTGTACAATGTTGTTTGACTATGTTCTAAGAAATGTTTAGGATATGGTGTGTGGTCTTGATCACCAATTATTAATTTTAAAACATCTTTTACATTCGGTGATACTTTAGTGTTAGAGTGCCAAAATTGTTGAATTTCATCCTTTGTGATATTGGTTATCTTCTTATCAACTCATGGAATCCTATCGCTAAAAGCCCAATTATCATTTTGAAGAGGACTATCTAATCTTGATCTTATTACTAGTGCTTTTGACAATGTTTTATATTTTAGCCTTAATTGAACACATTTTTTCCTCAATAATCAAGGCTTTTTAATTTATTTCTTACTAAAGAGGTTGTTATTACTCTACAAAAAGCTCTCTTATCTTTTTCCTTACTACTCTTTCCAATAGAATTGAGTGCATTAAATTTTTTTTTAACAATAATGTTATTTCAATCAAACTTTTTATTTACACGAATAGTAATGGTCTCATTTTATATAATTTTAGTAATTGTACAAAGAGTTTACATTTTTTGGTTAATGTATTATTGGAAAAGTATTAATTAAAATGTGGGTAGCCCACAACCAAATGGTTCATGATGACCGTTTTCCTTCAAATTTATTTATTATGTTATCATCTATTTTAGCTAACCATTTTGGAGTTCTTGAATGTTTTGCATTTTTGTTGGAGTCATTACAAATAGATGGATTTAGGATTTAGTTTTCCTCTTCACAAAGGTTCTCTCTTCTTATCTAATTCATATACATTTACTTTCATTGTTTTGTGTCTTATCAATTTCATCAATTCTATGAATGAGTGGATTATGAATTATGTTTTCAACTACATGGGTTGTACACCCAAATTCATCAATTAAATATTAACGTATTTATTCTTCTTTGTCTATGATGTTACTCTTATCAATGGGTGTTTCATCATATTTTGCAATATTTTCAATTTCATGTTCAATATTTTCAAATTCAATATCAAAGTCACTTTCAATGTCATTTAAAGGTAAATAAGAGCCTTCTCCTTGAAGAGAATTTGATGAACCTTTTCTTTCCACCCTCTTCCTTGATCTATCTTTCTCCTTGCTTTGATTTCCTCCACTTTAAATTTCCTCTTCCTTTTCACTTTACAACGATTGTTGCTTCCCATTATCCCAAATCAAACAAGTACCTTGATGATTGATATAGGATAAAATTCTATGTAAAAGGGTGCTCAAAAAATGAAATTTTGTCTGTAATGGATAGGAATCACAACATTCTTGACACTATAGAGCATGTGGGGACCACTGGAATGCCCAAAATATAATTTGGGCCATTTTTTCCACTCAAACAAAATGGCTATCCATTTTTTAAATATTATATTCTTATGGGAAAAAAGCTTTATAAAATGGATATCCATTTTTAAAGCAAAATGGGTACCCATTTTGAAAAAAAATAGATGTCTGTTTTGTAAAGAGAAATGGATATTTGTTATATTCAACAAAAAAAGAATTTATATGAATCAAATATATAATACATATAAATTATAATAGGATAGAGGGAGTGTGATAAAGATGGAAGGAGGGAGACAGGGAGAGGTAGGGTGGCAGGGATAGAGGGTGGCAAAGGTAGGTTTAGAGAGAGTGAGAGAGAGGGAAGGAGGGAGGGGTCGATGGAGATAGGTTGTGTGCATGTGTGAGGGAGAGAGAGGGAATAAGAGAGATAGGGAAAGGTAGGGTAGGAGGGATAGGAGGAAGAGAAAGAGAGGAGGGAGATAACGAGAGGTAAGGTACAAGGAATGGAGATATGTAGGTATATTAAGAGTGGTAGGTTGGGAGAGGTAGAGAGAGAGCTTATGTGTATGAGAGAGATAGAGAAGTGGAGGGAGAAGTAGGGAGAGAGAGGGAAGGATGGAGATAGGGAGAGGTAGGGTGGGAGAGGTAGGTATAGAGAGAGTGAGAGAGAGAGGGAAGGAGGGAGATAGAGAGGGAGGGATAAAGTGAGTGGTAGGTGGAGAGAGGTGTGTGTGAGGGAGAGAGAGGGAAGGAGGGAGATAGGGAGAGGTAGGATGGGAGGGATAGAGAGGAGATAAATATGGACGGAGTGAGATACAAATAGGTAGATAGAGAGAGGTAACATGCAAGGAACAAAGATAGGTAGGTATAGAGAGAGGTAAGGTGAAAGGAATATAGATAGGTAGGTAGAGTGAAAGAGGGAGGGTGAGAGGGATAAAGGGAGGGGTAGGTGGAGAGGTGTGTTTGTATTTATTAAAGGGAGAGAGATGAAATGAGGGAGATAGGGAGAGGTAGGGTGGGAGGAATAAAGGGAGGGATAGGTAGGTAGAGAGAGGTAAGGTTTAAATAATAGAGAGTGGTAGGGTGGGAGAGGTAGAGATAGGTTGTGTGAGAGAGAGAGATAGAGAGGAAGAGGGAGAGGTTGTGTTTGTATGAGGGAGAGAGGAGGAAGGAGGGAAAAAGGGAGGGAGAGAAAGAGGGAAGGAGGGAGATAGGGAGAGGTGGGGTAGGAAGGATAGAGGGAGGGAGAGAAAGAGGTGAGGGAGATAGGGAAAGGTAGGTAGAGAGAGGTAAGGTGCAAGGAATAGAGATAGGTAAGTAGAGAGAGAAAGAGGGATGGAGGGAGGGTGGGAGGGATAAGGGGAGTGGGTGGAGGAGTTGTGTGTGTGTGTGTGTGTGTGTGGGAGGAGGTGAGATATAGAGGGGGTAGAGATTGGGAGGATAAAGGGAGGGAGAGATGTGGATGGGTGCCAGGTATGGGGTAGAGATTGGGAGGTGGAGAGAGGTTGTGTGG
This sequence comes from Sequoia sempervirens, assembly GCA_007258455.2. Classification (NCBI taxonomy): domain Eukaryota; kingdom Viridiplantae; phylum Streptophyta; class Pinopsida; order Cupressales; family Cupressaceae; genus Sequoia; species Sequoia sempervirens. The sequence goes on along the minus strand of VDFB02000015.1, from coordinate 393,015,851 downwards.
GAGAGAGAGAGAGAGAGAGAGAGAGAGAGAGATGGGGAAGGGAGAGATAGGGAAGGAGGGAGATAGGGATTGGTAGGGTGGGAGGGATAGATGGAGGGAGAGAAAGAGGGAATGAGGGAGATAGGTAGAGGTAGGGTGAGGGGCATAAAGGGTATGATATGTAGGTATAGAGAGAGTGAGAGAGGGAAGGAGGGGTAGGTGGAGAGAGGTTGTGTGTGTGTGATCTTGAGGGGGAAGAAGGGAGATAGGGAGAGGTAGGTAGAGAGAGATAAGGTGCAAAGAATAAAGATAGGTAGGTAGAGAGAGAGAGGGAGGGACGGAGGGAGGGTGGGAGGGATAAAGGGAGGGGTAGGTGGAGAGAGGTTGTGTGTGTGAGAGGGAGAGAGGAAAGGAGGGAGATAGGGTGAGGTATGGTGGGAGGGATAAAGGGAGGGAGAGAAATAGAGGAGGGAGATTGGGAGAGATAGTTAGAGAGAGGTAAGGTGCAAGGAATAGAGAGAGAGGTAGGATGGGAGAGGTAGAGAGATAGGTTATGTGTGTGTGAGAGAGAGATAGAGAGGGGGAAGGGAGAGGTAGGGAGAGGGAGGGAGGGATAAAGGGGTGGTAGGTGGAGAGAGAGGTAGGGTTGGAGGTATGGATGGAGAGGTAGATGGAGAGGTAAGGTGGAAGGAATAGAGGGAGAGGTAGGTAGAGAGAGATTGAGAGAGAGGTTCAATGGGAGATGTAGAGGGAGGGAGAGAGGGGGAAGGAGGGAGATAGGGAGAGGTAGGGTGGGAGGGACAGAGGGTGGGAGAGAAAGAGGGAAGGAAGGACATATGGAGAGGATGGTAGAGAGAGGAAAGGTGCAAGGAATATAGAGAGGTAGGGTGGGAGAGGTAGAGAGAGGTAAGACTTAAGGAATAGAGAGAGGTAGGTAAAGAGAGAGGTAGGGTGGGAGAGGTAAAGAGAGAGGTAGAGTGGGAGAGGTATAGAGAGATGTTGTGTGTGAGAGAGAGATTTAGGTTGGGAGAGGTAGAGGTAGAGGGAGAGAGAGAGAGGGAGGGAGGGAGATAGGGAGAGGTAGGGTGGTAGGGATAGAAGGAGGGCGATAAAGAAGGATGGAGAGAGGTATGTAGAGAGAAAGAATTAGGCTGGTAGATGTGGGATGGGAGAGGTAGAGAGAGAGGTTGTGTTTGTGTCTATGTGTGAGAAAGAGATAAAGAAAGGTTGTGTGTGAGAAAGAGAGAGGGAAGGAGGGAGATAGGGAAAGGTAGGGTGGGAGGGATAGAGGGAGATAAGTAAGGTGCAAGGAATAGAGAGATAGGTAAGGTGGTAGAGGTGGGGTGGGAGAGGTAGAGAGAGGTTGTGTTCATGTTTGTGTATGAGAGAGAGAGGTAGAGAGAGAGGTGTGTGTGAGAGAGGGAAATAGGGAGATAGGGATAGGTAGGGTGGGAGGGATAGAGGGAGGGAGATAAAGAGGGAAGGAAGGAGATAAGGATAGGTAGGTAGAGAGAGGTGGTGTTTTTGTGTGAGAGAGAGATAGAAAAGTGGAGGTAGAGGTAGAGAGGGGTAGGTAGAGAGAGGGAGATGTAGGGTGGGAGAGATAGAGGGAGGGGGGAGAGGGAAGGAGGAGCAAGAAATACAATGAGGGGTAGGTGGAGAGAGAGAAGGGGGAAAGAGGGAAAAAGGGAGGGAGATGAAGGTTAAGAGGGATGGTGGGAGAAGAGAGATAGAGAGAAGTAGAGAGGGATGGGTGGAGGGATAGGTAGCAAGGTAACATGGGAGGGATAGAGGGAGAGAGGGGAAATGTAGGAGACATAGATAGGTAGGTAGAGAGGATGAAGGAATAGATGGAGGTAGAGAGAGTGAGGGGATATAGTAAGAAGTAGAGAGGGAAGGGGAGAGAGAAGTAGAGAAAGTGGGAAGTTGGGAAAAAGGGAGAGGTAGGCTGGGATGGATTGAGAGAAAGGTAGGTATAGAGGGAGAGGGTGAGTGTAGATAGAGAGGGAGGGAGGGAGGAAGAGGGAAGGAGGGAGGGAAGGGGGGGTAAAGACAGGTAAGGTGCAAGGAATAGAGAGAGATAGGTAGAGAGGTATGGTGGGAGAGGTACAAAGAGAGACCTAGTGTAAGAGAGAGAGAGGGGAGAGTGAGAGGTAGAGAGAGGGAGATGTAGGATGGGAGGGATAGAGGGAGGAAGAGAGAGAGGGAGGGAGGGAGTGTGGGATAAAGGGAGGGGTAATTGGAGATAGAGGTACAATTAAAGGGATGGAGGGAGGATATATAGAGAAGTAGAGAGGGATGAAGGGAGAGAAGTAGATAGGGAAACTACAAATGCTAAAAAAATAGACCAAAATGACTAGGTGGGTAAAAAAATTTCTTTTACCTTATTTGGTGGGTCACCCCTTGCCATTGTTGCAGGAAGTTGGTTGATTGTTAGAGCTACATAGTTGTGTCAGTGATACATTTTTGTTGACTTCTCTCTAGAAAATTCAACAAATTCCTCACCATGAATAGTGAAAATGACCCTTCCATAGGCCCACCCGGAGCATATATAGGCCATTTTTTCCCATTTTTGCAGTGAAAATATTTCTTCTATCCTTCTTGTTTTCACCCCACCTAGTTGGGGGAAAAAATAGGAGGGGGAATATATTCACCTCTTCATCATATTTTTCTTTTGAATCATTGATTTTTTCTTAAGCATTCTTCTCACTGTGGTAGCTTCTTTTGATTTTCAAAACTAACTTAATTTTGAGTTTTGCAAAATGAAACCTCACATAAAACTTTGTAGGTTATTGTTGATTCAAACACTAGGGGCATAATTACTATATGCCTGCTTGACCTCTACGGCCTCTACAATATCCTTTTTTGCAAATCTATAAAAAAATTTAAAATTTTGATTTCACATTTATGTTTTCTTAACTAGTTTAGTGTAGTTGATTTTTCTTTGAAGATTCAACTCACTAAAGTGGGGGAAAATGTAGTGTCATAAAATTTCACTCCAAGGAAATTTCACACTTGCACATTTATCCCACTAAATTTATGGCACCCCGTCATATTAATGACAAAACCTTATGAATCAGAATCTCATGATTTCAACTCCATAGGGAACAACAATGAAGCATTAGCAGTTTGACACCTCATTTCTTGCAAAGTTTTGAGTAGGACAATTGCATGACACATGGACATATGTGCAACACGCTAGCATCCCCAAACTTTATGAGTTTCAAATGAGGGAATATTGCAATTTTTTCCTATGATGTGTCATTATGGTATAATTGCGAGTGTAATGACTCTTCCCACCCATGTAGCCTCACAAAAATCCTCTTTTCACTCATTATTTCATTCATTCTCACACTCTCTCATTTGATCTTTCTCTCTTGCTTTACTCTCTTCTACATCTTTTCTCTCTTTCTCTCCATAGCGAAGCTCTGTCAAATCCTCATCTCATCAACAACCAAGGTTCTCTTGCAAGCAAGCACATCTTGTCTTTCAAGCCAAGAGGGCAGCCACAAACTATTGGTAATGCTTTCTTATCAATTTTATCTCATCTATTTACAAATATCTACTCATCCTGTTTATTTTATTTGTGATAGGGGCTCTCCTCCATAGTGGGGTTTGTTTCTATCACATGTCTTGTCTATTACATTTTATGTCATTTTTTTTTATCTTTATCTATCTAGCTGTCCATGGAGGTTGAAACATAAAAATGGGATTTTGACTGAGGTAAACCCTAAAATAGTCCCAACATTTTTCCTCTTCCTTTTTATGTGCAAATGTTCATATTTGAAGAGCTGGGTCTATAGATTTTAGGATTTTATCCTTTGATTTGATAGGGATGACAATGCGAGGTGCATAAATCCCTGTGGCACATTTTTGTTCATTGGCCAAGACTTTACACTTTTGGTGGCAAAATCTGTAAGTCTTAAGCTTTTTCTATTGTAATCTGTATTTCATAATTCTATATCAATTTTTGTTAAATTGCAATTTTATCATTCTTTCTCTTAATAGCTTAACATTTTATTTAATCAAGTTATTGCAATATTCTCCATTTCATACACTTTTCACTTGAGCTTGTACTTTGAGTTAATCGAGGGCTATTCTCTCCTTGTAGACTTTTCATTGTCTTAGAAATATGTGCCTCAAACATCACAGGCTGAAACCTCCATTGGAGCAAAGTCGGTATGACATCTATCATGTCTGGCCGACTAGCAGCTTTGATACATTCTATTTTGAATAGGTCGCTGTGACCTTGCAGAAGTCCTGCCAAACGCTTATTCTTTGGAGCCATCGCTGTGACATAGTGTATTCACTATGACCTCTTATTGCATGGAGTTCTTTGGCTGATAGGACATTCAATCATAAATCGGGGAGACTCATGATGACCACGGGATTTAGGATAACCTATGTTGGTTTGGTGAGAAGTATCAGCGAATAGCCAATGTCTCACTGACAGTGTAACACTTGGGTTCATCGGAGTAACATGTTTGTTTCGTTATGATGTCTCAGTGAAGTGGAAATGTCTCACTGAAAGGAATACATATGATGTCTTCGCCGTAACATAAAGATTTCGGTGTGAGGTCTTAGCGAACAGTGAAGGTCACGCCGATGGGGACACATCCAAATGCTCATCGGAGTAACTCAAAGTGATCAGGGAAACGTCTTGGCGAGAGTGTTAAGTCTTGCCGACCGTTTGGTGTTCGGTGTAACACAGGATCTTAGGGAGATCTCTTAGCGACTGATGGATGTCTTGCCGATAGCCAATGGCTATTGGGGTAACCCAAATGGTTTGGGAAGAAGTCCCGAAAAACTATGTAAGTCTCGCTAATGGTGAGGGTTCTTCAGCATAGGTCTTGGCAAATGGTGGTCATCAATGTAACAAATATGTGTTCGATAAGAACTCTCAGCGAAGCTGTTAAGTCTCGCCGACTATTCTTTGGAGCTCAATATAATATGTGACTTCTGTATAACCTTTGGTGACTCAGTATGATCTCCTAGCGAAAGCGATAGGTCTGGGTGACTACTTGGTGTTTCGGTGTAACACTGAAAGCTCGATAGAACATCTTGGCGAAAATGGTTACTCTTGGCGACGTCGATATGAAGGTTATGTGGTATCGGAGAGACACTGTTAGTGTCTCACCGAGATGCCAACATAGTGCGAATTCTATTGACCGATTGACCGACCTATGTGGAGTCTCATGGACCAATAGGAGAAGCCAAATCTAAATAGTTGAAAGATTGTTTGTTGCGACGGTTCTATGAGGAAGCTCGACGGACATGGAACAACAGGGATATACTCGGTGATTGTAGATTGTGATCGGTTGGTTGGATCAACGGATTGGTGGGTGATTGAATGATCAGTAGATGTATTCTATTCTGTAAAGTTTGTAACTTGAAGGTTCTTGTACAAGATTGTTCATGGTGAATGCTGCTGTAAATAGACATCAGAAAGATAAGTCTGAAACTTGTATGTAATCATTATTACTGTAATACAAAGTGACTTCTCTTGGTGTGGTGGGCTTTTCTCTCGTAAGGGTTTTCCCACGTATATCTGGTGTTCATGTGTGATTGTCAAATACTTTGTTTCTATTATATGTTTCATAGTGCATCTTAATTGGACTGTAGTTGTAAAATTTAAAAGTATATCTACATTCTTTCCTGAGGTATTGACGTTAGGAGAATTGTTTCCACATCTAATTTTCCTTACAAGTGGTATCAGAGCCTGGCCAGTTGTGTTATCCTTGTGGGTACGTTGAGTTTTTTGAGTCAATTATGTTCAGTGGGAGTCTTGTAGAGTTTGTTATTTCTGATTACAGGTTGAGATGTCTAGCACGTCTAGAAAGATTGAAATAGAGAAATTCAATAGCAGTAAATTTGAGTTGTGGAAACTCAAGATGGAGGATCTCTTGGTGGATTGTGATCTTTGGATTGTTGTGTCTGGAGCAAAACCTATAGGCATGAAGCAAGAAGATTGGGACCTTGTAGATAGGAAGTCTAAGGGGCTGATAAGGCTCTGTTTGGCAGATTCAGTCCTTTTGAATGTGCATGAGGAGAAGACTGCATCTTCCTTATGGAATAGACTGGCATCTATTTATCAAGGGAAATCTTTGGTGAATAAATTGTTCTTGAGGAAGAAGTTGTATTCTTTGAGAATGCAGGAAGGAGGGTCTGTAGCTGATCATTTGAATGCATTTAATATGTTGATTACTTAATTGACATCTATTGGTGAGAAAAGTGAAGAAGATGATCGTTGTATGCATCTATTTTGTTCTTTGCCAGACTCATGGGATCATCTGGTGATGGCTATTGGGAGTACAACATCTATTTTCAAGATGGAAGATTTTGTTGGTTCTTTGCTGTCAGAAGAGATGAGAAGGAAATATTCTGAGACGACGAAGGAAGCTCTTGCTGTCAGAGGAAGACCGAAAGAGAAAGGCGAGAAGAAGGACAAGAAGTCCAAATCAAAATTAGAAGGGAGATCAAAGTCTCTTGGAAAGAAGTCCAAGGTGAAGTGTTGGAACTGTGGGCAACCTGGTCATGTCCGAAAGGATTGTAAAGAGGATAAGAAGAAGAAGAAGAAGTATTCTTCTGACAATGACTCTTCTCATAGTGATGCAGACGCCTTTATTGCTGCCTTGGCTACTCAGACATCAGATGATGTCTGGTTGATTGATTCTGGAGCATATTTCCACATGACATCTCATAGAGAATTGTTCACGAAGTATGAAGAATATGATGGTGGAAAGGTTTACTTGGCAAGTGATTCAACTTTGGATATTGTTGGTCGTGGAAGAGTCAGAATCCAATTCCCTGATGGCAGAGTGAAGGGCATCAATGATGTTATGCACATACCAGGTCTGGTTCGAAATCTATTGTCTGTCAGTAAGCTGAATGATATTGGAGTACAAGTCTCGTTCTTTGTAAATGGTTGCAAGATGACTAGAGGTTCAATGGTGCTAGCTAGAGGTGCTCGTATTGGTACCCTATACAAGCTAGATGCACATGCTGTTTAATGTAATAGTGTCTCTGGAAAGTCACTGAAAGTTGCTCATGGAGGTAAAGAGGGAACTATCCCTAATTATGTAAACTCTATGGAAGTAAAACTTCCTGCAGAGAAGACTATGCTTTGACATCATAGGTTAGGCCACATAGGAGAAAAAGGTTTAAAAACCTTGAAGAACAAAAACCTGGTTGAGGGGCTTGAAGATTGTAATCTTGAATTTGAACTCTGTGAACACTGTATATATGGAAAGCAGCACCATGTTTCATTTTATTCCAGTCCTCATAAATCTTTTAGTTTGCTAGATTATATTCATTCAGATGTGTTTGGTCTAGTAGATGTTCCTTCTTTGTCTAAATCAAGATACTATGTTTCGCTCATTGATGATTATTCAAGAAGAGCATTTGTTTATTTTTTGAAAAGTAAATCAGAAGTGTTCAGTCAATTTAAGGAATTTAAGAACCTTGTTGAAAATCAGACTGGTAGAAAAATAAAATGCTTAAGGACTTATAATGGCAGTGAATTCTGTTCTGATGAATTTGAAAGATACTGTAAAGACCATGGAATTAAAAGACACAAGACTACACCTTATACTCCATAGTAGAATGGAGTTGCAAAAAGGTTCAATAGGATAGTGATGGAGAGAGCATGAAGTATGTTTAGTAGTGTTGGCTTGGAGGAGAAGTTTTGGGCTGAGGCTACTGCTATTGCATGTTACTTGATAAATTGTTCTCCAAATTCTGCTCTTGTTGAGAAAACGCCTTTGGAAGCGTGGTCTGGTAAGAAGCCCTCTCTTAGACATATTCGAGTCTTTGGCTGTGAGGCATATGCATATGTGCCAAATGTGAAAAGATCTAAATTGGAGAACAAGGCTATCAAATGTATTTTTATTAGCTATAGTGTTTTCATAAAGGGATACAAGTTTTGGAATCCTGATACGGAGAAGGTACTGTACAATAGAAGTGTAATCTTTCATGAGCTGAAACCTTCCACCCTAGATCTGCAGTCAGAGACAAAGTCAGAAAACAATAAGGATGTAGCAATAATTCCTCCTACACCAGAGAAAGAGGAATTGAAAATTCAAAATGTACCTGAAACTAAGGAGAGCTCAAGCAGTTCTGAAAGTTCTGAAGAAGAAAAACCTCAGCCTCAGCCAGTGAGGAGGTCAACCTGAGAAAGGAAACAACAGATAGGTATGGGTTCTCATTGATTGATTCTACTTGTGCCTATGCTTTGATTTCTAGCACTGATGAGCCTAGGACTGTAAAGGAGGCATTTAAAATGTCCGATTCAGATCTTGGTTGGAAGCCATGGAAGAAGAGATGGCATCTTTAGAAAAGAATGAAATTGGAGTCTAGTGCCCTGTGCCGAAGGCAAAAATTTGTGGGTTGCAGAGTGGTATTTAAGAAAAATATTAGTCTAGATGGTGGTGTAGAAAGTACAAGGAAGAATACAGTTGCAAAGGGTTGTTGAGGGAATGATTAAGGGAAATATTTTCTCCTATAGCAAAGTTGACATCTATCATATTTCTTTTATCATTGCAGCAGCGTACAACTTAGAGGTGAACAGATGGATGTGAAGACAACATTTCTTCATAGTGATCTTGAAGAATAAATATATATGTCCTAACTTGAGCACTTTGTTGAAAAAGGTAAAGAAAAACTGGTATGCAAATTAAAGAAGTCTCTGTATGGGTTAAAGCAGTCACCTAGAATGTGGTACCAGAAATTTGATACTTTTGTATTGTCTTTGGGATTTGTGAGATCAAAATCTGATCACTGTGTATATTATAAAGCTAAAAGTGATCGAGTTCTTGTTATTGCTCTCTATGTTGATGATATGTTGTTCATAGGCAATAATAAGCTAATGATTTATGATCTTAAGTCTCAGTTGTCTGCTAAGTTCGAAATGAAGGATCTTGGTGCAGCAAGGTATATTTTGGGGATGGAGATAACCAGGGACATAAAGAATAGAAAGCTTTGGCTCAGTCAGTTTAAGTATGTCAGGACTGTTCTTGAGAGATTTTGTATGAATGATTGCAAACAGTTAGTTGTTCCAGTCATGCAGGGAACAAAGTTATCTGTTGAGGATTGTCCAAAATCTCCTACTGAGATGGAGGACATGACCAGTGTACCCTATGCTAGTGCAGTTGGCAGTCTCATGTATGCAATGGTCTATATAAGGCCAAACATTTCCCAAGTAGTGGGAGTTCTAAGTCGGTTTATGGCTAATCCAGGTAGAACACATTGGGATGCTGTAAAGAGAGTTTTCAAATATTTGAAGGGCACTTCAGATTTTGCCTTGTGTTACCATGGGAGCTTGGTTGAATCACAGAGGACTCTCAGTATTCGAGGCTATGTGGATTCTGATTAGGTAGGGGACATTGACAACAGGAGGTCTACCAGTGGATACATCTTCATGATGAATGGTGGTGCAGTGAGTTGGATGAGCAAGCGACAGGCTGTAGTCACTTTGTCCACTACAGAGGCTGAATACATGGCAGCTACTCATGCTTGTAAAGAAGCTGTATGGTTGAAATTTTTGTGTTCTAACATTGGTTTTGATGTAGGGGAAATAACAATTTTCTGTGACAGTCAGAGTGCAATTTGTCTGGCAAAGAATCCAACTTTCCATGCCAGGACGAAACATATTGACGTATAATACCATTTTGTATGAGATATGGTTGAGGATGGAAAGGTCAGTTTGGAAAAGGTTGATACTCTGGAGAATGTTGCAAATTCATTGACGAAGCTAGTGAGCATAGACAAGTTCAAGTGGTGTGCCAGTTCAATGGGCCATAGTGCACATGATTTTCAGTAAGTTAAGTTGTGCTCTGGAGGTGCCTGTGTGATCTTCGTCAAGTGGGAGATTGTTGGAAATATGTGCCTCAAACATCATAAGCTGAAACCTCCATTGGAGCAAAGTCAGTATGACATCTATCATGTCTAGCCGACTAACAGCTTTGATACATTATGTTTTGAATAGGTCGATGTGACCTTGCAGAAGTCCTTTCGAACGCTTATTCTTTGGAGCCATCGCTGTGACATAGTGTATTCGCTATGACCTCTTATCACGTGTAGTTCTTTTGCCGACAGGCCATTCAATCATAAATCGGGGAGACTCATGATGACCACGGGCTTCAAGATAACCTATGTTGGTTCGGTGAGAAGTCTCAGCGAATAGCCAATGTCTCACTGACAGTGTAACACTTGGGTTCATCAGAGTAACATGTTTGTTTCATTATGATGTCTCGGCGAAGTGGAAATGTCTCACCAACAAGAATACATATGATGTCTTCGCTGTAACATAAAGATTTCGCTGTAGGTCTTAGCGAACAGTGAAGGTCACACCGACGGGGACACATCCAAACGTTCATCGGAGTAACTCAAATCAATAGAGGAAAGGTCTTGGCGAGAGTGTTAAGTCTTGCTGACCATTTGGTGTTCAGTGTAACACAAAGGATCTCGAGGAGATCTCTTAGCGACTGATGGATGTCTTGCCGATAGCCGATGGCTATCGGGGTAACCCAAATGGTTCGGGAAGAAGTCCCAATGAACTATGTAAGTCTCGCCGATGGTGAGGGTTTTTCGGCATAGGTCTTGGCAAATGGTGGTCATCGGTGTAACAAATATGTGTTCGATAAGAACTCTCGGCGAAGATGTTAAGTCTTGCCGACTATTCTTTGGAGCTCGATATAATATGTGACTTTTGTATAACCTTTGGTGACTCGCTATGATCTCCTAGCGAAAGCGATAGGTCTGGGCGACTACTTGGTGTTTCGGAGTAACACTGAAAGCTCGATAGAACATCTTGGAAAAAATGGTTACTCTTGGCGACGTCGATATGAAGGTTATGTGGCATCGGGGAGACACTATTAGTGTCTCACCGAGATGCCAACACAGTTTGAATTCTGTTGACCGATTGACCGTCCTATGTGGAGTCTCGTGGACCAATAGGAGAAGCTGAATCTGAACAATTGGAAGATTGTTCGTTGTGACAGTTCTGTGAGGAAGCTCGACGAACATGGAACAACAAGGATATACTTGGTGATTGCAGATTGTGATTGGTTGGTTGGATCGATAGATTGGTGGGTGATTGAATGATCAGTAGATGTATTCTATTGTGTAAAGTTTGTAACTTGAAGGTTCCTATACAAGATTGTTCATGGTGAATGCTGCTATAAACAGACATCAGAAAGATAAGTCTGAAACTTGTATGTAATCATTATTACTGTAATACAAAGTGACTTCTCTTGGTGTGGTGGGTTTTTCTCTTGTAAGTGTTTTCCCACGTATATCTGGTGTTCTTGTGTGATTGTCAAATACTCAATTTTTGTTATCTGTTTCATAGTGCATCTTAATTGGACTGTAGTTGTAAAATTTAAAAGTATATCTACATTCTTTCCTGAGGTATTGACGTTAGGAGAGTGTTTCTGCATCTAATTTTCCTTACACTTTGTTCTAGAGACTCGGGAGTCGGGAGTAGCAAATGCCCTCCTATACAATACTGATCCACTTCCTAATAATATTCATGCAACACAACACAAAAATGAGAAAAAGAAGGATATTTCAATTGAAGGAACTTCTCTGACAATCGCACTAGCAAATTTTTGATGAACACACATTGTATGTTAGAATTTGATAGGGCGTAGGAGATTTGGGAGAAGAGAGATTGATAATGGGAAATAAAATTAGTTACTTTTTCATGCGTTCGCTACTTCATTGAATGAGATCGGTGAAGTTGACCTTTGACCTAATGTTTGCCTAGAATTTTTGTAAGAATTGATTAACTAATTGGTCAAAAGAGAAAATAGAATAATTAGGAAGCGATAAAAACCATTCCAAAGCAACATACTTGAGGGAACACAAAAACAATTTCGCTAACAAATCATCATGGTAAAAGAAGTCAGTACACATGGAAATGAAGGATGAGACGTGTTTGCAGATCTCCCCTACCACTGTACTTATCAAATTTAGGAATTTCCACCCCTTGAGGGATGGGGGTATTTATATTAGGAAGAGATAGAGGGCTACAGTGATAATACAGTTGCAAGGTGGGTTGAGAAGTGGAATTCGTCAATTTTGCTAACTATGATTGTATCCACCCCATGTTCTATAATAGAGAATTAAGGACAGGATCAATCGATGGGGCCTAACTAGTTGAGGCTCCAGAGGTAATGGGAATTTGAGTTCAAGATGTAGGAATTTTGAATCCCAAAGGGAATTTATTCACTTTGATTCCAACACCCTCCATGAGTACTATATTTGTATTATTAGTAGCAAATATGGAATGAACAGAAGGACCCATGTCAACCATATGCACAGACACTTTTGGCATCAAAACATTCAACTGGTGGCCAGTGATTTTTTATTAACATCTTGAGGTTTTCCCAAGATAGAATTGTATGAAGAGACATGGGTTTCTGCTATATTTGTAATTCCTCAAAGAAAATTCAAAACTCTATGATTTGAAATAAATATATTTCTCATATCGTTAAGGAGAGGAGTACCTTCAGGGTATGATTTTTCTTTTGTTAGGAAATATTTGAGCTCTCCAAGTCTTAATTTCAAAGAATGGATTTACTCAGTAAGAACCAGGAGAGAAAATTCATCAGCTATGGGAGAGGAATATTTAGAAGGAGAGGTTGGTAGAGTATTTACACAAAATTTAATTGACAGATTTGTGGAAATGAAAGGAGGGGAAAATCAGATGATAGTCCCATAGAGAATTCCTCAAACTTGGGACCTTGACAGGGAGGATTGGACTATCTTCTAGACCTCATATCAAGATGTTGATAACTCCTTCTGACTACGTGCTTGGAGGTAGTGGATTGGGTCGTGAAACTCATAAAAGGGTATCACAACACTGTATCCAATACGTGTCTTGAAAAGAGAAGAATTTTATTTTACAAAAAGACAGGGTAAGAATAGGTTCATGTTGGGTTCACCAAAATATAGAGGAGAATATTTTCTACTCTCGAGTCTCTAGGATAAGAAGAGTCTACAGGGGGAAAATGGTCATCAACTACCTCAAAGGAAAAGCTCTAGTGACAATAAAAGGTGAAGGAGAGTTTTAGCAATATTTTATGTTTTACGATGTACTAGGAAATAAGGATTTTAGAGACTAGAAGAGCATACTTTAGAGGTCTCGAGAGAAGGCTAACTGGCTCTCGACCAAGGACAACAATGCAGTGCACAGACCTCCTCGTGACACTCTATAGTATCATATGCTTCGAGAATAAAACAATCTCACAGAAACACAAAGAGTTTACTATCTATATGAAAACTAAAATCTGAATGTTCTACTAAACTAACAAAGTGCTTAAAATAACAAAAATAACAAGAAGAAAACTAACATGCATAGATTAAACTAAATGAAATAAAATAATGAGAAGGAAAAGAGGAGTGAAATCATAAGAGGTCCAATTCTACGAAGCCTCCCATAGTGCTCCAAATCGACAATCTACACACATAAAAAATAAAAATGTTGGGGCTATTTTAGGGTTTTCCTTAGTCAAACCCCCATTTTGGTGTTTCCACCTTCACGAATAGCCAAGTAGAAAAATGGAAAAGAAAATAGATGATAGCAAAATAGATAGACAAGATAAAGAAGTTACACATGTTAGAACATCAATATGCTACTAAAACAAAGATGATAATGTGAGAAAGAGAGTGTGATTACCCTCCCTTTAGCAAGCTTGTGATGTCGAAAGAGAATACAACACACTAGATGAGCTAAGAGAGCCAAGATGTTGATGTAGAAGCCAAGAAATTGCAAGAATAATGGTGTAGGAGAGAATTAGAATGAGAATGAGGGCTTGAGAGTGCAAGAATGCAAGAATGAGTTGAAGCAATGGAAGAATAAATAAAAGAATGAAGGAAAAGCATGCAAGAAGGTATTTTCGAGTGCGTCTACAACCACAGAGGCATTACACTTTGTGAGAAGGTGGAAGTGTAACATTCCAATGGCCACAAAGTTAGGAATCTTTTTTGGATGTTTGTGTAGTGTACAAATGTTTGCGCATCGTGCTAGTGTCTCTGACAAAAAATCACTTAAAGGCCAAAAATAAAGGGTTTAAGGATGAAATTAAAGGTAAGTGAAAGGGGTAATTTTCATTATCATCTTTATTAAGCTAAAGATGAGGTTATGCAGTGTAAATTTTCTTGGGGTACAATTTTACGACACTACAATACTAGACATACAAAAATTATGTTTGAATGTGTGACAAAATGAGACTTAGAGAATGATATTCCTAGTGAACAAAAGGGATGAATGATTTGATATGCAAAGGATATTTTTTTATCCAAGAAGCTACCTCAACATAAACAAGACAAGTATTCACCATGGCCATGTTATATTAACATCCCACAAACATGGCATACAAAAGAAATGAACATATCTCATTCTATGCTCCTCTAGACACACCAAGATATTGAAAGATCAAGGTGTCTTAGAGTAAGAATTTGAAAGGGATTACAAGATAAATCAAAAAGAAAAAGATTGATTGACAAAACATATCAGCAATCATCATATCTATTTCCAAAGAGGGTGTGTTTGTTATCTTGGATTGTTCCTATTGTAGGAAAGATGTATCTGTTAAGGCATAAATTGGGATGATGAAGTGAATGATTAGACAATAGGTATCTAGATAGTAGGTTGAATAGTAGTGGTCTTAGCTTGAGATTTATTGTGAAAGCTTTATGTTTCACATGATACGTAGTTTTTCTTTGCTCGAGTGTCAAAGATGGATTGTGGTGATGAATTAATTATTATGGGTGATCATTTTATTATGGATGGGTGAATTTGTGTAGGTGTTGATTTATTTTTGGATATTTGAAATATTTATTTTTTTGGATTTTTAGAATATTTGATTTGTTTTGGATTTTTGGAATATTTGATGTTTTTTTGATTTTAAGAATATGTGATTTTTTTAGATTTTTGAAAAATTCCTTCTTTTAGGATTTTGGAATATTTGATGTTTTATTTTATTTTTTGAAATGTTTGGTTTTTGGATTTTTGGAATGTGATTTTTTGGATTTTTGAAATATGTATTTTTTTGGATTTTTAATTTTTTGGAATATTTGATTTTTTGGATTTTTTGGATTTTTTGGATTTTACAATTTAAGGCAATAACAAAGATCCAATTCAATGACTAGGTCTAAGGAAAATACTCCTAGTTAAGCATTAGATCATTTATTATGGGATGGGTGAATTGAATTTATTATGGTATTAGGTGGGATGGATAATGCTAGACACTAGGAATTACCAAGCCATGCTAGGTGGGTAAGTGAAAATATGATAGGTATATGGATATGGATGGGATGCTAACTTTATTATGAATAGAATGGATAAGAAAATAATAAGTGATAGATGATGCTTACTACACATGGAAATTGTAAATAGGTTTTCACCATGGTACTTGTCCAAAGCACCATCAAAGTGGTTTTCACTAGATGATGATTTTTATCTTTACTTTTTTATTTTTTGTATTTTGCTACACATGGCCTCTGTAAACAAGTTTTCACCATGGTACTTGGCCAAGGTGCCACCAAAGTGATTTTCACCATTGGAAATATTATTTCTCTTTACTTTTTATTTTTAAATGGGATACCCTAAGGGTTAAGCATAAAATTTCTTGAGATGGTTACTATTGATGGGATGTTCTAGAGGCTCATCTTCAGGTGTTGCAAGATGGTAGGATCTTGATCCATAGCTTGTTGTGATAAAAAATGGTCCCAAATAGTTAGGCTCAAAATTTCATTTGTTGTCCTAGTATTGCTAATTTTTCTAATTTTTTTTCGACTAGATCACCTCCTTCAAATCTTCAGGTTTTGATTTTTTTTTGTAACTACAACAAAGATGATTTTTATAGGCTTGCAAATGAGTGAATGCATTGAGATATATTGCATATAGTAACTCTAACTCATGTAGTCTGGATACCTAGTACTCTTCATTGTCGATGAGATGTTGCAAGGATACCCTTAAACAAGGGAGTTTGATCTTGATAGGAAAAATAACATCAATGTAAAAAAATAGTGAATATGGGGTAGCATATATAGGTGTTCAAATTTAGTTTGATGGGCCCATAAGGTGGGATTGAATTGAACGTTCTAGCCATGACCAGTTTCATTGAATTTCTTCTTTAGGATTTTGAGTATGGTTTTATTGAAAGCCTCATCTTGACTATTGCCTTATGGGTAATATGGAGTGGAAAAGCAAGGTTGGATATGGAATTGGGTGCAAAGGCTACAAAGTTATTTATTTTTAAAAGGTGTACTATTGTCTATGATAATGGTTTGAGTAAAACCATACCAGTAAATAATATAATTAAGCATAAAAAATTTCATCTATTTACTAGTGATGTAGGTCAATGAAAAGGATTATATCCACTTTGTAAAGTACTCAACAACAGTGATAATGATTTTTTGGTTGTTATATGAGGTGGGGGTAATTTTCATATGAGGTTGAGTCCCCATTACATAAAGGTCCAAGGAGTGGTAATTGATTGCAACTCTTGATCAAGTACATGAATTAGATCTCCATGTTGTTGAAATTGAAGGTATTTATTTGTAAATTGATGTGCCTCCTAATCCATAGTAGTCCAATGGTAGCATATTCTCAATAACTTCTTAGCAAGGGTAGGACCAATAGAATGTGAATCAAAAACACCTTTGTGGACCTCATGTAAGGGGTTTTATCTTCTTTCGATTTTAAACATCTATGTAAGGTACCATGAAGACTCTTTCGATATAGCATATCACCAAGGATAGTAAAGTGGGATGAATGATGGATGAAGGTTTTATTTTAATTACTAGTAATATTGGATGGAATAGTATTATGATGAGGGTAAGCATATATATCATGATACCATGGGGAATCAAGACCAAAAATTTCACTCATGAGTTCCAACTCTGGGATGTTAAAAGTAGCAACTAGAAGTTGCTCCACTATAAATTCACATCATTGACTATTGTAAGGCATATGTAAAAGACATCCAATAGTTGTCATTTTATCTACAAATTTATTGTTCAATGCTGGTATTTTCAAAGGAAATATTGGAAAAATATTGCTTGAAACTTTCAACCATTCTCTTATATGGTAGCAACTTATCATCCTTTGTCTAGTACTCATCATTAAATTGTTTGATAACTAGTTTGAATCTCCATAAACCTAAATCTCTTTGATGTGCCACTAGATTACCATTCTAAGTCCTCTAATGAGTGCTTCATATTTAGAAATATTATTGGTACATGAAAATGCTAGTTGATATGCCTTAGGGATGAAATATCCTTGAGGAGTGATGAATAGGACTCCTACCCTTGAACTATGTTGAGTGTGAGATCCATAAAAGTATAATTTCCATTGATCTTTTGGAGTTATAGTGAAAACTATTTCATCTATAATGTCTGATATAATTGGATTATCATCATATAGAGGTGCCTCTACTAGCTATTCTTCAATTAAGTTTATCTTTTGATTATCTTTCGGTCCACATATTTTATGTCAAAATTTCTCAATTTCATTACCCATTCATCCATTTGACAGTGAGTTTTCTTTGAATAAAATATGCTTCAATGGATCAAATTTTCAGATGATCTTAATTTGGTGATAAAGCATGTAGTGTTGCAGTTTCTATGATTCAAAGATAAAAATACGCTCAATAGGTGTATAATTAATCTCATTTTTGACTAATTTTCTATTGATGTAGTAGCTCACTCTCTCTTTTTTGGCATAGTCATGTTGTGCTAAGGGATCTCCTAATGTTGTTGTTTTAGTTAAGATGTATAATATCAATGACTTTCCTTGTACTAGAGGCATCAATACTTGTGGTGAAGCAAGGTAATCCTTTAGTTTCTTAAAATCTTGTTGGCACTCATAATCCAATTTGAATGTCATATTTATGAAGGAGATGAAAAGAGGGATGATGTTTATCTACTAGTTGGGCTATGATCTTTCAGATTGACTATAGTTTTCCTTGGAGACTATGAGTTGCTTTAGTTTTTTTGGCAGAGGCATTTGAATTATTGATTTTACTTTTGTAGGGTTGAATTCAATACCTCTAAAAGACAAAATTTATCCCAATAGTTTTATTGAAGTGACACTAAAGATACATTTGGTTCTATGCAAGATCATGGGGGTCCAAAAAGTGGCGATGTGAAAAAAGGCGTTTTTAACACACCCAAAAATGCAAAATTTTTGCTTTGACTTTTTGCAAGCTTGTGTACAATATCCGTTTTGGTTTGGTAATGCCAAACCGAAACAAATATCCATTTATAATAGATATCCATTTTGAAATGAATATCTATTTCAAAACATATATCTTTTTTGTTTTTCAAAACAAATATCTTTTTTTTTTCAAAACAGATATTTGGAAAGTGGGACTAGGTGGTGTTTCTATATTGTACACAAAAAAATAATTATAATCATTTGAACTTCATATTTCATTTTTGAAACATCAAATGCTCACTACTTTCACATGCAAAGTCTTTTTTTCATGATTTTTTTGTAACACTCATCTCAAAATACTTGAAACATTAGAAAAAGTAATGAATAATGAAATATTTATATTTTTGTAGCAAGTAGATTAATGAAGACTACTGCTAAGGGTCTTTCTGTTTTAAATGAGAAAGCCTTGAAATGTACTAGAAAACCTCTTGAGATGGGTGAAATGGAGAAAACAATTGATGTTAATTGTTTGAACCAGGTGGAGAGAATTGTGGATTCTACTCCAGTGTTGGAAAAGGATGAGCAGGCTAGACCGTGTCTTCAGACGAGGAGTAAGACTAAAAGGAGGGCTGTTGTTTCTTTTCATGAGCTTAAAGATGTTGTGGATATGCATGAGGAGGTCATTGAGGAGAATATGGCCTCAGTGAATGTCTTGGAAAAAATGTTATAGCTGTTGCTTTCTTTTTTGACTGGATCAACCTAGTTGTTGATGTTTTTGTTATTGGTTTGCTGACAGGTTGCTATTGTTTTATCTTTTGTCAACATTTTGGGTTTTTGGGCTGTTGGTTTTAGTTGTTTAGTTTCTTTTTCAGCTTGTTGTCTTTTAAAAGGGTTTTAGGGCCCCTTCAAAACCTGATTTTCCTTATAAAAAAAAATATTCATAAATCATCATATCTCTTTGTCCCTTTCTCTACATCTCTATATATCACTATGTCTCCCCTTAAGCTCTAGACCTATCCCTCCCTCCTTTCTTCTCTCTTTTCCCCTCTTTATACCTATCTTTCTCACTCTCTCTCCTTGAGCTCTAGACATATCTCTCTACCTCTCTCTCCATCCTTCCTTCCTTCTCTCTCTCTCTCTCACTCCCTCTCTCTCTTAGGTCCCTTCCACTCCCTCTCCCTATCTCTCTTCCCCTATCCATCTCCCTCTCACTCTCCATCTCCCCTCTCCCTCTCTCTCCCTCCATTTGAAGTATCTCTTCCTCTTAAGTCTCTCTCCCTCTTATGTCTCTCTCTCAAGTCTCTCCCACTCCCTCTCTCCCTTTTAGGTCTCTCTCTCAAGTCTCTCCCACTTCCTCTCTCTCTTTGTTCTCTCCCACTCCCTCTCTCTCTCTCAATGTCTCACTCACCCTCACACTCTCTCCCTCTCAAGTCTCTCTCTCTCCCTCTCTCCCTCTCAAGTATCTCTCTCTCTCTCCCTATCTCTCTCACTCTCCATCTCCCTCCCAGGTCTCTCTCTCTCTCCCTATCTCTCTCTCTCTCCATCTCCCTCTCAGGTCTCTCTCTCTTTGGTCTCTACCACTCCTCTCCATCTCCATCTCACTCTCCATCTTCCTCTCTCCCCCTCTCTCTCTCTCTCTCACACATAGACTCTCTCTCTCTATCTCTATCTACACCTGAGAGAGAGGGACTGGGAGAGAGAGAGACCTAAGAGGGAGGTGGAAAGTGAGTGAGTGAGTGAGAGAGGGGGGTAGTGGGAGACCTAAGAGGGAGAGAGAGGGAGAGAGGGAGATGGAGAGTGAGAGGGAGAGGGAGAGAGAGAGGGAGAGCGAGTGGGAAGGACCATAGAGAGGGAGAGATATCTGAGAGGGAGATGGAGAGTGTGAGTTTAAGAGAGAGAGATTGAGAGAGAGAGATACATGAGAGAAGAGAGAGAGAGTGGGAGAGACTTCTGAGAGAGACCTAAGAGGGGGAGGAGAGAGAGAGAGTGGGGGAGAGAGAGATCTGAGATGGAGATGGAGAGTGTTAGTGTGAATAAGAGAAAGCAAGAGAGAGAGACATGAGAGAAGAGAGAGAGAGAGTGGGAGAGACCTAAGAGAGAGAGGGAGGGAGAGAGAGAGGGAGTGGGAGAGACTTGAGAGAGGGGCATGTTGCTGTGCAGAAAACATAAACAACTCAGTGATAAAATGTGAAAATGCTGGTAATCACAAAGGGACCTTACTGCGAGAAAAATACTGAATCAATTTTATCAGATCTAACGATCTGATGATACTTTAATCCTAGATCTAACCCAATAATCAAAGAAAATAAAAAGGGATAAGGGTTTCAAAGAGATTTCTAAATCCAACACTACTCCTAGGATTGACAATGAAAATAACCAATACTAAAATGGACCAATCCTTCAAAACTGATCTCTACTCAACCTAGATAAATCTGCAATCTTGTAGAAACAGTGCAATCTTCTACGGTGTTAGAATTTTCAAATCATGAACATTCATTCAAACAACCCTTATTGAAATTGAAATGAACAAATCCTCACAATCGAACTAAGCACAATGAGTATGAAGTCCAGGCTAACTTTGCAAAGCAACTAACAATTAGTTGGTTGTGAAAAGTATGGACTGAGGGATTGCTACAACATTCAAGTACCAAATCAAAAACATTATTGAATCAAATCTAATCTAAATATTAACCAACTCAAAGAAATTTTAAAGATGGGATAATAGGAACCATGCAAGACAAGAGAATACAAATATGGCACCAAATCACAATGTCATTATTTGCATTCAAATTATCCACTGTAGCAACAATTCCAACTTTCTGTTACAATATTTGCTTGAGAACAGCTACTTGCTAACTTTCCCTACTTGATTCGCTCTACTCTATTCTACTTCTATCTTCTAACATCTACCAACTTCCTCCCTTACAAATGAGGCGAAATGCCAAATATATAGAATTCCCCCCAGAAAACCCGTCGACCCAGCAAGAGTTTTGCAACATTAATGGAACACCAACCCGGCCAAGAGAAATTCAAAATAGGTCAAAGGGATGCATTAAATGCATGTTCCATCCAAGTTGGCCCGAGATCCGTAATGCAGCCCAGACCAATGCATGGGAAAATAATAGGGAAGCACAAATCATGCCGTAGCCTATCATCAGCTTCCTTCCCTCTCATCTGTATTCTGACCCAGCATTTCATGAACCTTTAGAAGCATCCCATCCAAGTCAACTATGGGTGGCAAAGGCAGAAACCTAGGTCGATTTTCAATAGACACAATCTCTTCTCTTGACCACTTGACCGACCTATCCCAATCTACCTTATATGCCACATGCTTATCAATAACTGTGAGGTAGGTGGCCGCATCATCCAGTTGGTGCTCAGAAATAGAAACATCCTCAAGTGGTACATACACATCATGCAACCACTCTCTCAACTGTTCCAGGCTCAAGTACTTGGGAGCGATCTTCCTTCCTCCTGTCATGATCTCAAAAAAGGAAATGGAACCATTATAAACCCTAGTTAGGGTGTCATCGATCTGCTTCCTTTGTTTGTAAATCTTTTTCAACACTTTCTGCCTGATTTGCAATGCTTCAAACCACTCCCATGGTTTGGCAGCACTGGAGGAAGGAAGAATTCCATCACTCGCTAATTTATCTTTGGTGTATTCAATGATGGTTTTGGTTTTCTGTAGAAGGAGGTATGTGTCTTCTTTATCTTGTGCCAACACCTGCTTCAACCACTCAGTTGCCCTAATAGCATCATTCCCTATTGATAGTACTTCCTTAATAGCTTCATCACCCTTTATTTGCACCCTTGTCAACCAACTTGTAGTGGCAAGGGTGGAAGATTTCATCTTTTCTAACTCGGTGATGGTCTCTTGAGGTAGAGGATTTGTAGCAGAGGAAGAAGGGTTAATGGATTGTAGGGGTTTCATTAATTCCTCCAAGCATTTCCTCATATTTTCATTCTCTTTCCTTAGTTCCTGCTTGGTCTTCATTTCCTTCCTCAATCTATTCACAATAACTGCACTAGAACCCTAGTAATCCTTAATATCCTACTCAATGGATGTAGGCCCAAGATTAAAATTCTGCACATTATAATCATTTCTAGCCACATCATCTCTGCTTTTATCTGGAACAGGGGTAGCAATATGAACAACCTTGTTATGCGCCTCATCTCTTTCAATTCTCGAGATAACTCTTGCCTTCCTTTTACCTTTGTCCTTTCCAATCTTAGCTAGTAGTGCATCCCAATTTGGTGGACTATCCTCCACAACCACCTATTTTCTCTTTATTTCTCTATCAAGCCATTCAGGGACACTGGACTCCAATTGTACCTCAGCCTGCTTCTCCTCCTGTTGATCCTTAGGTGCCTCCTCACTCAAATTATGTTTATCAGGAGTCTCATCCCTATTCCTTTCCTCTTCGATGTGTACTTTCTCATGTTTAGGTGATGGGATCTTTTCTACCTCTTCTTCCCTTGGAGGAGATTGAACTTCATCATTTGTGATTAGAGATCCTGCATATGCAACCAAGGGAGATTGCATTACCTTTTCAATCCCGGCCTCTGCAATGTAAAGAACACCTTCATGGAATTCCTCTCCCTTAGTATCTGGATGATCTTCCACATTTTCCCCCTCACCTGGTTCACCTTGAGTTTCATGAGCGGTAGGAACATCATCATGCTGCTCCTCATGAGAAACCACCGGAGGGAGATCAGCCTTAGGCACACTGTCCCTGGGAGAAGGAGTCCTAAACCTCCTTGTATATACTTTGGTCTTCTCCCCTAAACTTTCAATGTTTACCACTAGGGGGGAATTTCTTCTTCTGCTACCTTGGAGCTTGCTCTCTCTGATAATTTGACAATTAATTTGACAATTCTCTTCCTTTTAGGTATAGGATCATCAGCCTCAAGACTCTGCTTGGACTTCTTAGTCCTTTTCCTCTTCTTGGCCTTTGTCCTTCTTTGTTTTTTTGCTTCCTGGGCTTCTTTTCCTGGAACACCTTTAGACTTAACATTGACAGGATAATCTAGCTTGCCTTTACCTTTAGGATCTTCCTACTCTGTGGACTCCTCAGAAGTTGAATGGGGATCCAAATCTCCCATTAGCGCATAGGTGCATTGCACACCGTTATTTTCTAGTTCCCACAACTTATGATTTAGCCACATCCTAGTGAATTTGAGAACTAGATTCACTAGTTGTTTCAATTCTGTCTTTTCCTCCTCTAACCAATCCACATCACCAATTGGTCTATCTTTTATGGCCTCATAAGCATGATCCTGAATCAGGTTTCCATCATCCTCTAGTTGATCGGGAACTGCCTTCACATTATACAATTGAACTGACTCAACTGGAAGCCAGGAGAATTTCTTCTTTCTGATCTCATACTCATCACCACAATTGGCCCAATAGTCCTCCAAGTTCACCTTATGACTATATTCTCTACTGGCCTTCTTCTGGGCTTCTCCTGTAATATCAAACCTGGACCTCTTGGAGTGGAAAGACAAGCCTAGATTACTCATTTCTTCCTCTAAAGCCATGGCAGAACCAATGGAAGGACAAACCTCTCCAGTACCAATCCTCAAGGGGAAGCCTCCACCAAATCTAGTCTTATGCTTGTCTTTCTTGATAATGGCATCAAAGTCACAGATCTGACTAATGACCTCCAACAATATAATGTGATCAGTGGGATACCTTGGAAGTCTGTATGGGGCCCTCTGGCAGCCATCAATTCAGATGTAGGAGAAAGGTTGGAATTGTATAAACCAAGCTCCATACCTCTTGATGAGTTCCTTGGCCTGATCTGAAATTCTGACATGCTCTGCTTCCTGAAGCATTATGGCGATATACATGGTAAATGCATCATTTTCCCTCCTATAGTTTGAACATCCCAAGTGCAATTGAGGGAAAACTTCGTAAATAACATCCTGTCCGAAAATTCCTTTTGTATCCAATCCTTTGTAAGGATGGAATCTTTCAAGTGCATAGACCAGATATGAAGTCATTATGAAGGTCTTGGTCTGCAATGTAGTGCCCTCCATTAGCGGTTGTCGTTGATGTCAAGTAAGTTGTTGTTGGTAATGTCATGATGATGTGTTGATTTTATTATTTAATTTAATTTTAAGGTTATGAGGTAACACTAATAATATGTTTGGATTTGATTAATAAAAATAATTTAATTATAAGGTTACCTGTTTCATTTGGAATTAAATAAAGAATAAGATTCAATAATAAACGTTAATTTAATTATCTTTGGGAGTTAGTTATTTAAATTAATCGGATAAGATGAGGAAAGGTAATTATCATTTAATGATTAAATTCGATTAATAAATTTAAAAGTGAGAAAATATTAGAAAGGATTAAATATTAAAATTTTACTTAAGTTTGAATGAAGGTAAAACGAGAAAAGCCAGTAAAAGTTTGGTACCTAATTATAATTGATAAGTTAATAATGTTAATATGGTAAGCAATGTGACGAAATAAATTCTAATAAAATATTATTAATGTTTAAAATGAATTAAATAAATTAAACTTGAATATTATAAGTAAATAAATAAATAAATAAATGATTATGGAAATAGTGAATAATAGTATAATAAACAAAATTAAAATGACTTCCTTATTATTATTTTTGGAGGATAAAATATTTCATATAAGATTTTCTTTTATTATTATTCCTCTGTGAAATAAATAATAAACATGAAAAGAAATACTATTTCTATTTCAAGATTCGGTTATGGGGAAGGTGCAAAGACTTCCAGTTAGGATTTGAAGGGGCACCTTCAGTAATATATTTTGAACTTTTGGTTTGAGCGTCGGGGAAAAGGGGAGGGAAACCAACTACCCTGATCAAGAAAATTTGGGAGGGTGCTTTTGGGAAAATCTTTGGAGCCCCAATATCTGGTTTATTCATGTCGATATAAGATCTTGAGAAATGCTTCCATAAAAGGTTGGAAAATGCGCCATCTGAGACAAGTGGTCGCTGGGAAAAAAATGCTAGATAGTCTATGGCGTGATTACGGGGATGCATCCTCCAGGAAAAGAAAGACCATCTGATACAATCAACCTAAAAATTGCAATCGATCTTTCCTTATGGAATTCGGTATGTAGAAACTCAAACTTAGTCCCTTCAAGTACTTTCTTTCCTTCCGCTATTATTCTCCTCTTATGCTAGACCTATGCTATGCCAATGAGACTTGGGTATTTCTTGGGCATCTTTCGTAGGTGTAAATTATTGGCATTGATTATGTCTGATTGAATTTCTTTTCATAGGTTTCATAAGCCTGTCTTCCAGATTATTTTCATTAAGTATACCACCAATAATCTCCGTTAGCATATTGTCCATGTTTAAATAATAGAAATGGCTTGATTCTTGCTTCAAAAAAAAAAAATACTAAGTAGTCCCTCTGATGAATCTGAAATGCAGTAATTATGTCTGTGTGTGAATTTTATTTCTTCTACACTGTGCGACTTGATTGCTTTGTCCATGTTTTAACTATAAGCCATAGCTTGCAAATGTGATTGTGCATACTCTGCTTTTATCAAAGTTGGTGAAATTGTATCTCTTGAAGTATTCTGCCAAACAGTTCTCATACCCTGTCATTTGTCTCGGCATTCCTTGCCTCTCTTTCTTCGTGCATGCTTGGGAGTTGCCTGCTTCTTATCCTTTACCTCAGCCTTGGGGTTTGTTTCACCTTCTCGTCTTTATCAACGGCGTCAAACGAATTTGTAACATTAGTGTTTTCTCTGGAGCTAACCCCAATTGTATTTACTAGCTCTGTAGGTCGATATACTATCTAATAAGTTTCATGCAATTAAAGCATTGAATTGGTCGTCACTCCTTGATTTTTCCTCACACCTGCCAATCCAATCTTATTTGAAAGTTTCTAAATTCTGCCCATGATATTCCATTTGTGCATATCTTGCAATCATAACTTTCCTCTCTAGCATCCTAGAAAATAGTTCACTGTCTAGATCAAGCGTTCAGAATAGGTTTTAAGGTTTAAGTAATCTCCTTGAATCTGTTGAAAATCTGCCTCAACTGCTGTCTTGAAATAAGTGGCCAATGTCTCCTTTATCACCTTTTCTATGACAAGATCGAGCAAGAATATATTATGGATGAGATTTCATGAGAGGCGGTCAAATGAATTAGGGGCTATATCAGTTCACTACCTTGCTTTAAGCATGAAAAAGTTTTGTTCCCTCCTGCCTCACTGCATGTTGTGATTCTTTCCCTCTGCTTCACTTTTATACTAAAAATTGTCTTTTACATTTTAGTCTTCATATACCTTATAGGGGATATTTGATGGATATGATTTGTGTCTTTTATTCAATCAAAATACATTGCGATATACTGTATCTCATATAGTATTTGTTGGAGTTCAGTATTTGTGTGCCTCAGTGCAACCTTAATTCCTACGTTTACATTCGGTGCTGAATATTTCAAGGTCATTTCAATGTTTATATTTGTGTTGGGATGTCCTACTGATGCCTTTGGTTTTGAATAATAGTTACCTAATTCAGTCAATGACCCAATCGCTTAGCCCTTGGTACAATTTGAAAATTTAAGTTACTTCCATGGCCAACATTTTAAAGTTCCAATGCTGGGTTTCATCATGTTCCTGTATTGTTGTATTCCAATTGTTAGTGCGTCAAGTCATTGGCGTGCAAGTCTTACTTCAGTTTGTTCCTCTTAGTAATATCATTAATCTCCTGAACATAGATGTTGTTTTTAAATCATGCATTCCCTGATGGTTGCGGTGATATGCACGACGCATTATGGGTCAAAATCTATGGTAGAGTCCCTTTTGATAGAAATAAGATGTTTCTGGAATTTGATTTAGTGATTTCTTCTTCATCGACGATTATGTACTCTGTTAGTTTCCTGAGTAACAGTATGTGGCGTTGTGCTTGTTTGATCTTTAAACTATCTCAAAAGTAGTGTATCAAAGTCGTGCCACATGAATTCGTTAGATACTGATATTTCGCTAGGTAATGGGAGTAGTTTAAAATCAATGTGTATAAGATTAAGTTGGCGAGATGAAAGAATCAACTTATACTCATATTCATCATACTTTTAGTTATATGTCCTCTTTTCAAGGTAATTAAATGTGTGGTTATGATTAGTTAAATGTAATTTTTAAAATACTTTGTTGATTGTTTCCAAATAAATGCATGAGTAGATGTTGGAAAATGCTCCAATCAAATATAGAAGGGTCTAGTGCTTTAAAATTTGAGTTATGGAAATTATTTCTTGTAAAAGTTGTAATTAATAAATGTGGAGTTAAGAAACTAAAATAGGGAAAAAGTTGTTTACTTTCAATAGATGTAATTAGAGATCTAAGACATTAAGTAGGTTTTGCTTCAGAAAAATTAATGTATATTTCATTGGTCAATTAGAGTAATTACTTCAATTTATATAGTTAATTATTGTATTCTTACTATTGTTTCAAGACATAAAAATTACTAAAATGATAGGCAATGTTATTTCAAGTAGAACAACGATATGTCTTTTCAAGCAAGAATAAGATAAGTTGTGAATATAATAAATTGGAATATATTTGTTTTAATTTGTGTTTGGAAGAGTATACTTGTGATTGGTATCTTATGGCTTAAAACATTTGGATTTTATCCTCACTTCGCATTATTGTGCTATCCTTAAATGTTGGAAATGATTGATCTTTAAAATAATGTTCTTTTAGATTGTTTCAAGTTACTTCGTATTGAATGAATGGATTTATTGTATTTGAATGTGTGGTTTTATGGATTGTTTTGATAGATCCTTTCGATGTGACTTTTCGTGAGTTGATTTTGAGTGGGGGATTTTCTCTCATTTAATTTATGTTGCTATTCGTTGGGAACCCATATGTTTTATGTTGTTCTTTACCCTAAGTGGTAAATCGGTTAATGTTTTCATTGTCATGATTGATGATTCTGCTTGAGTTGTTAATGAGTCAAATTGAAAAGTTCTTTGAGTTATGGGTATTCTGAGGAGAAAATAGAGGTTTCCCTTGGATTTCCGATTTAGTTCGTATCGAAGTTGTTGACGTTGTTTGAATGGAGTTGTTGATCTTATTTTAATGTATTCTCTCATTATATTTGAATTGAAAATAGTTCTTGTGGCCTTGCAATTATTGTTGTTAGTTCCTTGATGGGAAACCCTAGTGTAAACTCTATGAGAATCTTCCAGAGGCTTATTTTTATTATTGGTCGATGTCTCTCCTCTTTATGTGCCCTTGATGTGGCAAGTGTTTTGGTTTCATAATTTTGAAAGGGTTGTACGGGAATCATTGAGATTTTGATTATGTATTTATAGCAAGATGGGTAATGCCTTGCATGCTTCTCTGTTGTGATATAATGTTCTTGTTATGTTGTACAACCCTTGGAGTTTGGTTTTTATGTTTTGAGTGTCTAGAGAGAGAGTGGCTCTAAGTGGGTGGTCGGCGCACAAAGGGGCACCAGGATAGCCCTCGTTAGAGTGAATTTAATAAGTGATAATTTAAATAATTAACTAGGGGATGGGTAGTAACACATTAAAAAGATAATTGATGCCTCGTCTGCCTTTTAGTGCTACCACAGACTAAAGGGGATTGAGAAGGCCGTGGTTGGCATGATCGTTGCCTTGTCTTCGCGAAAGGTAACGGTTCCGCATGAGCAACCCTATGGGGCGGTTCCTTGAGATAGGTAGCCTGGATAACCATAGATGGAGGCGGTTCCTAGTGCTTGGTTGCCTGGATAATCCGTCAGTAGATGGAGGCGGTACCTTGCAATAGGTAGCCTGGAGAATCCATGTTAAGCCATGCGATGACACTCTCCTCTAACACTCCTTATTATGTTGCTTCTTTGGAAATCCTCTGGAAGTGGTCCTTTGTCTTGAATTGATGAAGCATAATTGTTTGAATTGATTTATGGTTTTCCCCTATTTTATCTTTGGTGTATTCTATGGTTTTGTATAAATCTTATTATATTGGTCTGGGTTTTGACCTTGTACTCTTTTGGTACTGTGATATGATGTTATTGTATTGTTTAATTGCAATTTGGAATTGTATTATGCTTTCAGTTGATTTGGAAGTGCTTCATGATCATCCTTTGGTTACTTGTTTACTAGTTATTGCTTTGATTTAGGTGATGAGATTTATGACTCTTGGATGTGGTTGATTATGTCATTATAATTCCTGAGTGTTATGATACTTTTGTATGACGTTGAGTCTTGTGGTTCCCTGCTTGGATGTTCTTGGTTGAGGTCTCTTTCTTGTTAGCTCCTAGCACGGGGGGTGGGTCTTCGGACTCACGTGGTCGGGTGGAACGTGTTGAGCACCCCATTGGGTCCCCAGTCGAGGATCGAGAGGTGCGGATTAGTGCTGTTGTAGTGACTCTAGAGTTGTATATTACTTGGAGCCAGTATGATACTTGGTATTCATCGGTTTATTTGTATCATGTTATCTTGTGTATGGTTTCCATTTATGTTGGAAACACTTTTGTATCATTGTACTTCTTAAACATTGTACTATAATGTGATGTTAAATTTGGTGTGGATATTGGCCATGGAAGTTGTTATTTAATGTGTTAAGTTAATCATGTATATGTTGTATTTATGTTCACAGATGGTTTCTTATCAATGAATTTTCATGTATGTGTTACATTTGTTAATGTTTACTTGGTTATGGATTATACCTTTGGATTTTATTCCTTATTGTTGTTGTGTGGACCTTAGACTCATAATGACTCGTTGTGTGCCCCAAGGGATGTATGTGTTAGTGAATCTACTTAAATGAAATTCATGTCATGTCTTAATGTGAATTGCATGTATGTTATGTTAATTTTTTTTTTTAAAATAAAATAAAATTTGATGTAATAATTGTGTAATTGTCCTTTGGGGTTCACACGGTGGGGCGTTACATGCAACACATTGGATAATTGTTCATGGAGTACTCCACTAATGACCCCTTCCCAATGGTAATTAATCTTCTGTTGCTCCATCCTCACAATGACATGGCACATCGAATTCTCAAATGTACCCGCACTCTTCAATCCAACCACCCTGCTGAGAAGAGTGATGGCATCATAGTACTCCTTGAACTTTATCCTAAATAGTTGCTTGGGTAATTTGGAGTAGTGAGACTTGGGCTTCTCCAGCCAGGAATTGATAAGTTGTTGTGACTTCACAGTCTGTTCATCGTAGAACTCCTGAGCTATCCTCATGCTGAATCCCACCACATGAGATCGGTCTGGCATATCAAAGGTTTGGGAAATGGAGATCGGGTTGAGATTTTCCACAACTCTCCCTTGAGGAACGATTATTCTCTGTGTATCTTGATCATAGTGCCTAGCGCACTCAAGGAACAACTCATAACACTACACCGTAGAAGGGAAACTAGCAACATGGGATAAGCCTAACTCCATCATCCTTCTAGCCACCAAAGGAAGGTCCTCTGCCACCATTCTTTCTTTAAATTCTTCATAATCCCATGATCTGACATTTGTATTAGTCACCTCCAACCAAACTAAAGTGATTTTCCTCTCAGGGATCTTACTCTTAATGTCCATTTTAATCCTCTTTGCATCAGACATTGAGGACCCAGCTGCTACCTTGCTAGATTCAACATTTCACCAGATTTCAGGAAAATCCGTGAGGGATGGATTCCCGCAAAGAACGAGCCTAATAGGAAACTTCAGAGAATCAGGGAGACACCAGATTTCAGAGAAATCCGGACTTGGCGGAAATCCACGGATAAGGAAAAAATTTGAACCAATCGGTGCAAAGGCAAGTGCTTTAGCCAAACAACTTCTATTTGGGAGAAGATCACACTGAGTGGGGCACGTCTTGTCGACCGACGATGAGGAAATTCATGTTGATGAGAGAATTTCTCTTTGGGGAAAGTCACAGTGAATCCACGTTGTCTCACCGACCATCAAAGTTTAAGCAATCACTTCGGCCAAACTAAAGTTTTCAATATGAGGTCCTGGCAAAGTTGAGGTGTCTTTCCGATTGGCGATAACCACATCGATATGACCAACGAGTAGTCGGGGTAAGGTCTTAGTGAATTTTCTTGGTCTCACCGACTTAGTGATAGAACACGAGAGACCTTTTAAGTGAGAAAGATACTGTCACAGTGAACAAATATGAACTTAGGAGAGCTTTCAGTATGATGTCTTGCCGACGAAGGGGAGTCTCATCGAAGCAAATGGATGTCTCGGTGTTATGTTTTGAGTTTTGCTAGAGGTCCCAGCGACTACGTAAGGTTTTGCTGATAGACAGAGTCTCATCGGTATAACTTCTGGCCGACAACAAGTGGTTTCCCCGAAAAAGATCTGGGCTCGCTAAGAAAAGAAGGCCTCGCTATGAAGTCTTGGTGACCGTTAGGAGTCTCACCAAAAGCGAAGGTCTCGGCAAGAGTAGTGACCTCATCGAAAGGTCTCTCTAAACAGATAGGGTCTTCCCGACTTCGAAGGGCGTTCAACGAAAACAAAATATGTTTGGTGAAAGGTCTTGCCGATGAAGGGGAGGTCTGAGCGATAGAAAGGAAAATCGGTAAGACGAAAGGAGCCTGCTATGACCTCCTGGCGACTAGGGCATGTCTTACCGATAGAAAGACTTTTCAGCGTAAGAATTACACTATCCCAACGATCAAGTATGAACCTAAGAAGGTTCTCGGCGAAATGTAGGATGATCATTAAGACATCTCCCTGACTTCGAAGGGTCATAGCGAAGGAAATCCAGAAGGGACGGACTATCCTGGATGGATGAAAAATGCCGCACTACGACTCAAAGTCACGACTTAACCAAAACACCGAATCAATTACGAATTTCAAACATTTAAAATTAGGACAAGTCAGGGATGGACCTCCTATAGATTTTCCCAACATTCTAAGCCAACCCAGGATCACACTCAAGACAAATGATGATATCCTAGGTTAAAACCCCATAATTCCGCCATTAAAGCACAGGTGAGCTTAGACTTAAAACTTTTTGACCGCTCCAAAAATGCCACTAGGGACAACTCACAACTTTCAAAGCACGACTTCTCATAATGTGAATAAATAGACGAACTCAGGACTTGCTTGGAAAGCCATAAATCAATGAATTACCACACAACCCTAGTCACGAGAACATCCAAATAATGCAGAAAATCAAACCCAAATAAGGATTTACAACTTCAACGCGCTATCTGTAATTATCATTTCAGAGTAAAGCAACGGAAACATACCATTATAAGGTGGGAATTGCCCTCAGAATCAGCAAAAGTGAGCAGAAAAGTATCCACAAAGAACAAGGGCACGAACGTGCAAGTAAACACCGCCAAATCTATCAATTCAAAGCCAAATGCCCCAAAATGAAGTCAATCAAACGCAGGAAAGCACTCCTCAGCTCAAGTGACAGCAACAATAAGCATGATGGCACAAAAGATCCCAGAAATCAAGTTAAATGCATCCTTCAAAGCACGCGCGAAGCCATTAATGCAATCGATAGGACAGTCAGAGAAAACCCGGGAAGCCGACAACAGGGAGAAATCTGGGAAAATTCGGCCCACGCGAAAATCTGTGAATACCGAAAATCCCCAAACAACAGGGTCCAGCCGAAGTTTGGAAGCAAGATCCGGGAAAATCTAGTGAGGGTGGAAAATCTTGAATCCGGGTAAAAACCCGAACCTCATCCAGAACTTAGGATTTTCAATAAATAACCTGGGGAAACACTTTGGTAATCAAAATAAACATTTAAGCACGTGCCCAAAGTAAGACAAAACATCAAAAGAAAAGGGACAAGAAACCAAAACTGATGCGAAAGAGGGTCCCTACTTTTAGCGGGGTGTGTGTGCAAAAACTGCACAAAAAATGGTGACTTCTACTGGGAAAATGCTCCAGAACATTTGATGACGAACAAGAATCAAGAACCCAGAATCTCTGGTTTCAATCTCACTATCAAACAAACAAGTCAAAATGCAAAGATGTAAAGAATCAGAACCAAAGGATAGGCCAAATCTTCCATAAACTGAAAAATCCAAATGTGTGCACATGAGTTCATTTCCCTCCTTAAGCTACTACAAAAACCAAGTTCAGTCAAGTCAAGCTACGTAAGGATTCTAACTTCAAAAGCAACCTGGATAGGGCCTTGCTGCTAGTCAGGCGTCCATAGCCCCGACGAGGTTATCGCTATGATTCTCCTGAACATAACTCTACTACCAGCCAGGCGTCCATAGCCCTGATAGAGATATTTAGGTACCCCTGATAAGTTGAATTTATTCTTTTGATATTCAATATTTCATTTTTCTTTCTTTTTTTTTCTATTCATTATATGTCTCTTTCATTTCAACTTGTGAACAATGAAGCTCACACTCAAGGCTGAGAACCATAGTGGCACTGAAGCAGAAATAGGATTTTTTTCACCTGCCAAAACTTCACAAGGATTCCCATAGTGACATCAAGATTCTTAAGATATAAGAGAGATACAAGATTTTTAGAATACTTCAAATTCAAATCAAAGCCGCTGATCAATCTTCTATAAATCTGACATTTAGACTGCTGACGATAGCAAAGACTTCAATCATCCTTTCAAGATACAAGACTCCAATCCACCAAGGAAATACTTAGAAAAATTCTAAATAATGATACATTTTCCATGCAAGTGCAAACATCTAGGTGAAAACAGAGAAACCCTCAAAGCTAGAGCAGAGCAAAACAAAAGCAAAACCAAAAGCAAACCCACACTAACCAAAACAAACAAAAGCCAAGCAGAAAGGGAAAACCTACTCTAACTATATACAAGACAAGAGCTGAAAACAGCTCAAGACTGGAAATAATGCTTCAAATACCGCCCATTGATAGGCAGTGGGATATCTTCTCTAGCGAGAGTTTTCAAACGAAAAGCATTATCTCCTAGAATTTCTGAGATTTGGTAAGGACCAAGCCAAAGTTTATCAAATTTTCCATGCTCTCCCTTACGATCATGGGCTTTATCCTAGTAAAGAACCAAGTCAGAAATCCTAAAAGCTTTAACCTTGGCTCTTTTATCAAACCATCTCTTGACTACCCCTTGATGTTTAGCAAAGTTTTCCAGGGCTTCATCCCTCTTTTCCTCAAGGTGTAATAATTCAACAAATCTAGACTCACGTTTGTCTCCCTCCTCATAATACTCATTAATGAATTGAAGGGTAGGAATTTTCAATTGTATAGGAAACACAGGGTCTAGACCATAAATCAGATGGTAAGGTGATATCCCTATGGAAGTCTTATGTCTCGTGCGATCTTCCCACAGAGAAAATCTAAGCTGGGTGTGCCAATCCCTAGGATTCCTTTCTAATAACTTGCGGATGACTATCAAAAGATTCTTATTAGAAGACTCGGCCAACCCATTACCTTGTGGATAGTAATTGGATGCAAATTTTATTATGATCCCATGGTCAAAAGCCTAGTTAGAAAACTTCAAAGATGAAAATGCAGGACCATTATCACAAACTAAAGACACAGGGCATCCAAAATGATTAAGAATACCAGATTCAAGGAAGTTAATCACTATCTCAGAAGTACACTTCTTGCATGCGAGAGCTTCAGTCCATCGTGTAAAGTAATCAATAATGGTGAGAATATACCTGTGACCAGCAGAGGAAGGCGGATTGATTGGACCTATGAAGTCCATTCCCCACTGTGCAAAGGGTTTTACCTCGAATACTGGTTGGAGTGGGAGTGCGGCATACTTCTCTCTGGTTGCGGTAGTCTGGCACACATGGCATGTCTTGACATGGTTGTGTGTATCTTTAAACAGTGTAGGCCAATAGTAGCCGGCTTTGAGAATCTGGTTCGCTGTAGAAGGTGTTGACCCATGGCCTGTACCATATCTATCATGAAATTCCAACATTACCTGCTCGACTTCTTGCTGTCCCAAGCATCTTAAATATAGGCCTTCATGATTCTTCTTATATAGGACAACTCCTTTTAATATGAAACTATCACTTTTCAAACATAGTGTTCTCCTTTGCACTACATTGAGATGATCAGGTCATCTCTGAGTCAGAAGATAATGAACAATATCATCGTACCACTCGCTAGGAGAAACCTCTTCTAAAGTATAAGTCTGAGCTATAAGCTCAGGGCATGTCTCTACCATTGTCTTTGTGAGCCCTTGCCCTCTTACTAGCTTCATGGGCTGAATCTCAATATCATATTCCTGTAACATAGTCACCCACTTGGCTCTACATTCCCCTAACTCATTTTGCATCAACAACAACCTTATCACAGGATCGAGAACTATAGCAAAGATCTTATGTCTGAGGATATAATGTCTAAACTTTTTAACAGCCCTGACTAGGGCATAAGCCTGCTTCTCTACATTTGGGTATCTCAGCTCTGCATCCTTCAACGGTGCGCTCATGAATGCTATAGGATGTTCATTTCCTTGGTCAGATTTCTGAGTTAATATAACAGCACAGGAGTGGTCAGAAGCAAATGAATATATGTAGAATGGTTTAGCATAATTAGGACTCACTAAAACTGGAGCTTCATCGATGGCCCTCTTTATTTCAAAAAATACTCCTTTCGCTTCTACATTCCATTCAACTTTAGCCTCCTACTTCAACATTGCATTCAGTGGCTTAACTATTTTTGCAAACCCAGTGATGAACTTTCTCACAAAATTAATCTTGCCAAAGAATGATTTCATTTCTTTCTTACTGGCAAGCAGTGGAATCTTCAGAATAGCCTCTATACGTTTTGGATCAATTGCAATCCCCTTCTCAGAGATAACATGCCCTAATAGCTTACCCTCTGTAACTCCAAAGATGCATTTCTTGGGATTGAGCAATATACCAAACTCCCTTTATTTCTGAAAAACCTTGCATAAATCTGAGATGTGATCGCCTCTCTTCTTTGAAAATATTGTCAGATCATCCATGTAGATGATAATGCACTTCTCGATGATGTCTTTAAAGGCTATGTCCATTGCTCTCTGGAATGTAGCTCTGGCATTAATCAAGCCAAAAGGCATCCTTCTATAAGCGAAGGTGCCCCACTTGGTGGTGAAAGCAGTCTTGTGTCTGTCCTCATATTGCACCATAACTTGGTTGTATACTGAATAGCCATCCAAAAAGGACATCAGTTGAGATCTGTTAACAATCTGGAGCACTTCATCCAATGAGGGTACTAGATAATTATTGTTTTTCGATGCCCTGTTTAGGTTCCTGAAATCCATGCATAACCTAATTTCACCATTTTTCTTCCACACTGGAACCAGATTCGCAACCCAAGTAGAATGTCTGACTGGGAATATTATCCTCGCAAACAACAGTTTCTGCACTTCCTTTTGTATTATAGGTTCCAGTAGAGCATTGATAGGCCTCTGCCTCTGTCTAAAAGGCTTTACTCCTGGATTGAGAGGGATAGTATGAGTTATGACTGATGTATCATAAGTCTTCAAGTCCTCACAACTCTAGGCTATCACATCTGGATATCTACGTAGTGCCTCTAAGATTCCTTTTCTTTCTTCTGGAGTGCACACTTTACCGAGAAAGATGTTTTTGACATTATCTTGGGATCCCACATTATACTTATCACACTGTCCACTGATGGACTCTTTTCTGACATCTTGTTCCTGATCCCTGAGCTTATCCAGATCAAAGATTCTTTCTAGTTGTACCATTCCTCTAGGAATTGTATTGGTCTTCAAATTAATTACCCCTTCAAGGTCCATTTCTGATTCTTCAGGCTCAGTTCTGTCAATGATCTGAGAAGCAAAAACATCTGTATTTGTGATAAAATCTAGAATATGCTTGTCATCTTCAAATACCTAGAAGTTGGTGATATTGTCTAGTACTGAGGGTACTGAGGTCAGTTCCACAGTAAAATTTTTCAACCCAGAAAGAGATAGAGGCTGTAGAGTACTGGCTGCCTGGGCCAAGGAATCAACTTTCTGGTTTTTATTTCATGGAATCAACTGAATGTTGAAGGCATCAAATCCTTCAATAAGGTCCCATACTATGTGTCTGTAGTTAGTCATTCTTTTGTCATGACAAGAATATTATCTTCTAACTTGCTTGACTACTAATTCAGAATCTCCATACACTTGCAAGACCTTAACCTTCTTCTTCAAGGCCATTAACAATCCATGAACCAAAGCTTCGTATTCTATTACGTTATTCGTACAATGAAACTGAAGTCTATGACCAGCAAAAAATGTCTTACCTTTTGGGCTGATTAACTCAAATCTTGCCCCAACTCCTTGTTTTGATTTTGACCCATCGAATCTTAAAGTCCAGTAAACCACCTGTAGAGCTCTCTGCTTGTTCACTTGCACTGTTACTACTAGATGGCTCTTTAGAAGGCACTACTCTTTTCCTTGTGGGATCTTCTTGAACATTTAGGATACCTCTTTTGACTGCAGGAGTGGGGTTGATACGTTTCTGTATTTGCTCCATTGCAGCTTGGCATAAGCAACAGTCCAATTCTGAATGAGAAGCATTATGCACCCTACACCAATTGGGCAGCAGTAACTCTCCAAGGTTCATTCCTCTTCCTAATTGGATCTGATCTTCAATAAATTTTTGAATGAACTCCCGAAAACTGTCTAAAAAAGCCAACTAATTATCTTTTGGATCATGATCACTTTCAGCTAGTTCACCATTGTCCTTAACTAGTTCCACTAGGGCTTCAACACCACTAGACTTTGTCGTGAGGCCATGAGACATTGTATGTAACATGAGGACCTCCTCCAAATCCAGTTCTTCAAGGGAAGCAACAAGCATGTAGTTACCCATACTTACTTCTGACACCAGAATTTCAGTAGAGGTTTTTTGATATTTCGTAATCATTACTTCATTCTGGGTTCTCTTTCATTTCTAATCTGGTTTGGCACTCCTTTCCAGGGAAGCCACATATGGGAGTGATCACTCGAAACATATCCATTCAAATCCCAGGTAAAGTCCCTTCCTAGGATTAGGTCATAAGCGTTAGGGATGTTAGCCACCTGTATATTGATAACCTGCTGAATCCTAGGATCAGAAGCAATATGCATGTGAATCATATTCAACTCTCCTACAACATTGACTTCAATCATATCCAACTGTGTGACTTTCTTTTGAGAATCAGTAGGGGTGATACCCATAGCTCTACAGAAACCAAGGGGCATAACATTGGTTGAAGCACCATAATCCAACAAACAATTATGCAAATTCTTGCTGAATACATAGACAAAAATCAGGAATGGAGGAGTATATGTTTTCCCTTGAAACAGAGTTAAGGGAGTGTCTACTTAAACAACTTGATATTTGTCCCTTTCCTTCCTAGTGTCTCCAGGGGGCATATGGACATGATCATGAGACTGATTCTGCCCTCCTGCCAACTGAGGACTAGGTGCTCTGTTGACACTCTTACTAACTGGTTTATCTTGTGATATGGAGTTTGTATTATAGGATCCTAACATTGCATTCCTAGTAGATGGAACTCTTAATAACTCAAATGTAGATAGATTTACCTTCAATTTTTGGAGTTCTTCAGTGACATACATGGCCAATTGTTCTTCATTTAAATTAGTAGGGGTCTCCCTCGGGTATTCCACCATCTTTTCCTTATTTGCATCAACATTTCTCCCTTTTGGTATATAAGCATGTCCTGGATCTTGAGATAAATATTTCTTGGACATCTGAGGCAGTGATGGATTATTGCTAGTATTAGGGTCTAGAGGCGTGTTGAAATTATTTGGTGGAATGGAAGTAGTAAAGGGGCCTCCAGCCTGTGGGCGCCTGTGTGGCAACTCCCTCAAGTCATATTTCTTGACAGGTCTCTGGA
Organism: Sequoia sempervirens; assembly: GCA_007258455.2. Taxonomy (NCBI): domain Eukaryota; kingdom Viridiplantae; phylum Streptophyta; class Pinopsida; order Cupressales; family Cupressaceae; genus Sequoia; species Sequoia sempervirens. Next base: position 392,976,936 of record VDFB02000015.1, on the reverse strand, counting down.
AGGTTTGCACTTCTTCAATGTAAGCTTCTTCTTCATCTTTGGGACCATTATCATTCACTGGACTCTCATCAAATAACTGTGTCATTTCTTCTCCATTGCATACCTAGTCTGTTTCTTCCTCCAATTGGTCAGATTCCTCTTTAGGTACATTATCCTTACTTTGAGGAAAAGGAGCATGGTTCAGCACCAACACTGGTGAATCATAAGGATGATGGTACTAGTTCCTGACCGCTTGCATTGTTCTCCACTTTATACTAGAAAATTGAGGTTGCTGTTTGGAATTCTTGATAGTCTAACTCAGAGTACTGACTAGTATTGTGGAGCCTACACCACCCTGATAAAGCAGCCTCGTCTAGATATACACTGCCAGGAGGCTTCTCTTGATTAACTGGTTGATTGGCAGACTGATTGACAGGTTGACTAATTGGTTGATCCAATGGGGTGGGGACTCCTGCATTGTTGGGCCCTGTGTTCCAAGTCTTGTTCTGTCCTGATTGCTGCCTTTTATCGAACCCTTGTCCACCACCTCTGTCAAAGTTCTAAACCGAGGGTTGTCCTTTATCATAGTTCTGTCTTCTATCATTATTATACCCTCTGTCATTATTAAATCCCCTATCATTGTTGTAACCTCTATCATGGTTATATCCTCTTTCATTATGGTATCCTCTATCATTACGTTGCCCTCTATCAAAGTTCTATCCTTATAGATTCTCTCTATTTTGATTGGACTGCATATTTCTCTGAGTAGCTTGCAACTGACTGTTCTGGTTCCTCAAGTAAGTTACTTCCATATTCAGCTTATTTATTTGTTCAGACAATTCATCCAGTCTTTCCTTGTCAGGATTACTGTATGGGGGCTGATTCACATTATTCCGGGAATACCCTGATGCGGCATTGGCATTTAGTGATTGGTTCAAGACTTCAGAATTTTGTAGGTATGACGGATAACTAGCCTGAGGTTGGGTATGCAATTGCTGATTCACATTTTGTTGGGGGTAACTCATCGTGGATAACACTTGTCCCATAGGATGCCCTGGGTGAGGGACCAGAGGCAACTGAGGTACCTGATTCATGATTGGAGTATGGTTCGCTAGAGCCTGGTTGAGAGCTGGAACTTGTCCAGGGTGAGCAATAGGTCCTAATGAGGGTAGGGGCCCAGACAGATGTTGCCTTAGATTAGTGCTAACTTTCACAGCCTCTGCATATGCATCAAGTAGACTACCAGGAGGATTATTACTCCACTTCATAAAGGTAGCCATCAAACTATCAAGTCCCTCATAATAGACTTCTAGAGCAGTGGGTTCATCAATAGCATAAGGGGTCTGTAGTCTGGTATAAGCACGATGAAACCTATTGTTGAAAGATCCTATAGGCTCATTGACCTCCCTTTTGACATTAGTAAACTGACGGTAGAACTCATTGGAACTAATGGGAATTCAAAAAATTTGCAAGAAAGCAGCCTCTAGCTCAGTCCAATGCTGGATAGACCTAGTAGGCAAATGGTTGTACCGATATAATGCATCTTCCCCTAGTGAATAAGGAAATAATCTACAAGCTACATCCTCATGGTTTATCCCTCTATCCTTGAGGCCAGTCTAAAAGATTCTGATGTGTTCCTCAGCTGTCCTATTTGGATCATTGACATGGAATTTTGAACAAAAGTGTTCAGGGTTTTTGGGCATGACATTGTAGATGGCGAAACTTAATGGAGATGGGTTCGTTGCTAGAAAATCCATTGGTGGAGGTGGGGGTGGTAATGGTTGATTTATGACTGGATGAGGTTGTGGACTAGGAATGTCCTCAGACTCAAATGAACTTGATGAAGATGGGGATGATGGAGATGAGGGAGGCGGATGGGATGATGATGACTCTCCCCTTCTGTTGGTCCTTCTAGACCTAGTGGGGTCTGGTAATTCCTAGAATTTTGCCTCTCCTAGAGCAGATCTTGTTCTTCTTCTGAATCTCTCAAGAGAGATGGCATTCAAAAAGCAATCGAGCTTGCTTTTTCAGGCCCTCCTTCTAGCGCCAATCCTATTGATGGTGTTTTCTGCACAACAACTTAGACAGAATATAGAATCCTATCTCTCTTGAAAGGTAAATCTCTATTAGCAAGCCTCAAGAGATAACCCCAAGGTCTCTAATGTCAGGTCTTGACAATGCATAAACAACTCAGTCATAAAATGTGAAAATGCCGGTAATCACAAAGGGACTTTACTGTGAGAAAAATACTGAGTTGATTCTATCAGATCTAACGATCTGATGATACTTTAATCCTAGATCTAACCCAATAATCAAAGAAAATAAAAAGGGATAATGGTTTCAAAGAGATTTCTAAATCTAACACTACTCCTAAGATCAACAATGAAAATAACCAATACTAAAATGGACCAATCCTTCAAAATTGATCTCTACTCAACCCAGATAAATCTGCAATCTTGTAGAAACAGTGCAATCTTCTACGGTGTTAGGATTTTCAAATCATGAACATTCATTCAAACAACCCTTATTGCAATTGAAATGAACAAATCCTTACAATCAAACTAAGGACAATGAGTATGAAGTCCAAGATAACTTTGCAAAGCAACTAACAATTAGTTGGTTGCAAAAAGTATGGATTGAGGGATTGCTGCAACATTCAAGTACCAATTCACAAACATTATTGAATCAAATCTAATCTAAATATTAACCAACTCAAAGAAATTTTAAAGATGGGATAACAGGAACCATGTAAGACAAGAGAATACAAATATGACACCAAATCACAATGTCATTATTTGCATTCAAATTATCCACTGTAGCAACAATTTCAGCTTTTTGTTACAATATTTGCTTGAGAACAACTACTTGCTAACTTTCCCTACTTGATTCGCTTTACTCTATTCTACTTCTATCTTCTAACTTCTAAAAACTACCTCCCTTACAAATGACGCGAAATGCCAAATATATAGAATTCCCCCCAGAAAACCTATCGGCCCAACAAGAGTTTCGCAGCATTAATGGCACAACAACCCAACCAAGAGAAATTCGAAATAGGTCAAATGGATGCATTAAATGCACGTTCCATCCAAGTCGGCTCGGGATCCGCAATGTAGCCCGGACCAATGCGCAGGAAGATAATAGGGAAGCAAAAATCACGCCGTAGCCTATCATCAGCTCCCTTCCCTATCATCTATATTTTGACCCATCATTTCATGAACCTTTAGAAGCGTCCCATCCAAGTCAGCTACTGGTGGCAAAGGCAAAGCCCTAAGTCAATTTTCAATAGATGCAATCTCTTCTCTTGACTGCTTGACCGATCTATCCCAATCTACCTTATATGTCACATGCTTATCAATAACTGTGAGGTAGGTGGCCGCATCATCCAGTTGGTGCTCAGAAATAGAAACATCCTCAAGTGGTGCATACACATCATGCCACCACTCTCTCAACTGTTCCAGGCTCAAGTACTTGGGCGCGATCTTCCTTCTTCCTATCATGATCTCAAAAAAGGCAATGGAACAATTATAAACCCCAGTTAGGGTGTCATCGATCTGCTTCCTTTGTTTGTAAATCATTTTCAAAACTTTCTGCCTAATTTGCAATGCTTCAAACCACTCCCATGGTTTAGCAGCTCTGGAGGAAGGAAGAATTCCATCACTCACTAATTTATCTTTGGTGTATTCCATGATGGTTCTGGTTTTCTATAGAAGGAGGTCTGTGTCTTCTTTATCTTGTGCCAACACCTGCTTCAACCACTCAGTTTCCCTAATAGAATCCTTCCCTGTTGACAGTACTTCCTTAATAGCTTCATCACCCTTTATTTGTACCCCTGTCAACCAACTCGTAGTGGCAAGGGTTGAAGCTTTCATCTTTTCTAACTCGGTGATGGTCTCTTGAGGTAGAGGATTTGTAGCAGAGGAAGAAGGGTTAATGGATTGCAGGGGTTTCATTAATTCCTCCAAGCATTTCCTGAGATTTTCATTCTCTTTCTTTAGTTCATGCTTGGTCTTCATTTCCTTCCTCAATGTACTCACAATAACTGCACTAGAACTCTGGTAATCCTCAATATCCTGCTCAACGGATGTAGGCCCAAGATTAAAAGTCTGCACATTATAATCATTTCCAACCACATCATCTCTATTTTTATCTGGAATAGGGGTAGCAATATGAACAACCTTGTTATGTGCCTCATCTCTTTCAACTCTCGAGATCACTCTAGCCTTCCTTTTACCATTGTCCTTTTCAATCTTAGCTAGTAGTGCATCCCAATTCGGTGGACTATCCTCCACAACCACCTGTTTTCTCTTTATTTCTCTATCAAGCCATTCAGGGACACTGGAATCCAATTGTACCTCAGCCTACTTCTCCTCCTGCTGATCCTTAGGTGCCTCCTCACTCAAATTATGTTTATCAGGAGTCTCATCCCTATTCCTTTCCTCTTCGATGTGTACTTTCTCATGTTCAGGTGATGGGATCTTTTCTATCTCTTCTTCCCTTGGAGGAGATTGAACTTTTTCATTTGTGACTGGAGATCCTGCATATGCAACCAACGGAGATTGCATTACCTTTTCAATCCCGGCCTCTGCACTATAAAGCTCACCTTCATGGAATTCCTCTCCCTCAGTATCTGGATGATCTTCCACATTTTCCCCCTCACCTAGTTCACCTTGAGTTTCATGAGCGGCAGGAACATCATCATGCCGCTCCTCATGAGAAACCACCAGAGGGAGATCAGCCTTAGGCACACTGTCCCTGGGAGAAGGAGTCCTAGACCTCCTTGTATATACTTTGGACTTCTCCCCTGAACTTTCGATGTTTACCACTAGGGGGGGAATTTCTTCTTCTGCTACCTTGGAGCTTGCTCTCTCTGATAATTTGACAATTAATTTGACAATTCTCTTCCTTTTGGGTACAGGATCATCAGCCTCAGGACTCTACTCGGACGTCTTAGTCCTTGTCCTCTTCTTGGCCTTTGGCCTTCTCTATTTTTCTGCTTCCTAGGATTCTTTTCCTGGAACACTTTTAGACTTAACTTTGACAGGAGAATCTAGCTTGCCTTTACCTTTAGGATCTTCTTGCTCTGTGGACTCCTCAGAAGTTGAATGGGGATCCAAATCTCCCATTAGCGCATAGGTGCATTGCACACCATTATTTTCCAGTTCCCACAGCTTATGCTTTAGCCACATCCTAGTGAATTTGAGAACTGGATCCACTAGTTGTTTCAATTATGTCTTTTCCTCCTCTAACCAATCCACATCACCAATTGGTCTGTCTATTATGGCCTCATAAGCATGATCCTAAATTAGGTTTCCATCATCCTCTAGTTGATCGGGAACTGCCTTCACATTATACAATCAAACTGACTCAACTGGAAGTCAGGATAATTTCTTCTTTCTGACCACATACTCATCACTACAATTGGCCCAATAGTCCTCCAAGTTCACCTTATGACTATATTCTCTACTGGCCTTCTTCTGGGCTTCTCCTGTAATATCAAACCTGGACCTCTTGGAGTGGAAAGAGAAGCCCAAAGTACTCATTTCTTCGTCTAAAGCCTGGGCAGAACCAATGGAAGGACAAACCTCTCCAGTACCAATCCTCAAGGTGAAGCCTCCACCAAATCCAGTCTTATGCTTGTCTTTCTTGATAATGGCATCAAAGTCACAGATCTGCCTAGTGACCTCCAACAATATAATGTGATTAGTGGGATACCTTGGAAGTCTGTATGGGGCCTTCTGGAAGCCCTCAATCCGGATGTACGAGAAAGTTGGGAATTGTATAAACCAAGCTCCATACGTCTTGATGAGTTCCTTGGCCTGATCTAAAATTCTGACATGCTCTGCTACCTGAAGCATTCTGGTGATATACATGGTAAATGCATCATTTTCCCTCCTATAGTTTGAACCTCCCAATTGCAACTGAGGGAAAACTTCATAAATAACATCCTGTCTGAAAATTCCTTTTGTATCCAATCCTTTGTAAGGATGGAATCTTGCAAGTGCATAGACTAGATATGAAATCATTGTGAAGGTCTTGGTTTGCAACACATTAGATAACTGTTCATGGAGTACTCCACTAATGACCCCTGCCCAATGGTAATTAATCTTCTCTTGCTCCATCCTCACAATGACATGGCACATCCAATTCTCAAATGTACCCGCACTCTTCAATCCAACCACCCTGTTGAGAAGAGTGATGGCATCATAGTACTCCTTCTTGAACTTTATCCTGAATAGCTGCTTGGGTAACTTGGAGTAGTGAGACTTGGGCTTCTCCAGCCAGGAATTGATAAGTTGTTGTGACTTCACATTCTGTTCATCGTACAACTCCTGAGCTATCCTCATGCTGAATCCGACCACATGAGACCGGTCTGGCATATCAAAGGTTTGGGCAATGGAGATTGGGTTGAGATTTTCCACAACTCTCCCCTGAGGACCGATTATTCTTTGTGTATCTTGATCATAGTGCCTAGCGCACTCAAGGACCAACTCATAACACTACACTGTAGAAGGGAAACTAGCAACATGGGATAAGCCTGACTCCATCATCCTTCTGACCACGAAAGGAAGGTCCTCTACCACCATTCTTTCTTTAAATTCTTCATAATCCCATGATCCGATATTTGTATCAGTCACCTCTGACCAAACTGAAGTGATTTTTCTCTCAGAGATCCTACTCTTAATGTCCATTTTAATCCTCTCTGAATCAGACATTAGGGACCGAGCTGCTACCTTGCTAGATTCAACATTTCACCAGATTTTGGGAAAATCTGTGAGGGATGGATTCCCACGAAGAACGAGCCAGATAGGTAACTTCAGAGAATCAGGGAGACACCAGATTTCAGAGAAATATGGACTTGGCGGAAATTTGCGGATAAGGAAAAACTCTGAACCAATCGGTGCAAAGGCAAGTACTTTGGCCAAACAACTTCTATTCGAGATGAGGTCACACCGAGTGGGGCATGTCTTGCCGACCGGAGATGAGGAAATTCATGTCGATGAGAGACTTTCTCTTTGGGGTAAAGTCATAGCAAATCCCCCTTGTCTCACCGACCATCAGGGTTTAAGCAATCACTTCGGCCAGACTAAAGTTTGTGATATGAGGTCCTAGCGAAGTTGAGGTGTCTTGGCGACTGGCGATAACCACATCGATATGACCAATGGGTAGTCGGGGTAAGGTCTCAGCGAATTTTCTTGGTCTCACCGACTTAGCGATAGAACACGAGAGACCTTCTGTGTGAGAAAGATACTGTCATAGTGAACGAATATGAACTTTGGAGGGCTTTCGGTATGATGTCTTTCCGACGAAGGGGAGTCTCATCGAAGTAAATGGATGTCTCGGTGTTAATTTTTGAGTTTGGCTAGAGGTCCCAGCAACTACGTAAGGTTTCGCCGATAGACAGAGTCTCATCGGTATAACTTCTGGCCGACAACATGTGTTTTCCCCGAAAAAGATCTGGGCTCACTAAGAAAAGAAGGCCTCGCTATGAAGTCTTGGCGATCGTTAGGAGTCTCGCCGAAAGCAAAGGTTTCAGAAAGAGTAGTGAGCTCGCTGAAAGGTCTCTCCGAACAGACAGGGTCTTCCCAACTTTGAAGGGCATTCGAGGAAAACAGAATATGTTCGGAAAAAGGTCTCACTGATGAAGGGGAGGTCTGAGCGATAGAAAGGAAAATCAATAAGATGAAAGGAGCCCGCTATGACCTCCTGGTGACTAGGGCATGTCTTACTGATAGAAATATTTTTCGGTGTAAGAATTACGTTGTCCCAATGATCAAGTATGAACCTAAGAAGGTTTGCGGTGAAATTTAGGATGATTGTTAAGACATCTCCCTGACTTCGAAGGGTCACAGTGAAGGAAATCTGGAAGGGACTGACTATCCTAGATGGACGAAAAATGTTGCACTACGACTCAAAGTCACAACTTAACCCAAACACCGAATCAATTATGAATTTCAAACATTTAAAATCAGGGCAAGTCAGGGATGGACCTCCTATAGGTTTTCCCAACATTCTAAGCCAACCCAGGAGCACACTCAAGACAAATGACGATATCCTAGGTTAAACCCCATACATCTGCCATTAAAGCACAGGTGAGCTTAGACTTAAAACTTTTCGACGGCTCCAAAAACACCACTAGGGACAACTCATGACTTTCAAAGAATGACTTCTCATAATGTGAATAAACAGACGAACTCAGGACTTGCTTGGAAATCCATAAATCAAACAATTACCACGCAACCCTAGTCATGAGAACATCCAAATAATGTAGAAAATCAAACCCAAATAAGGATTTACAACTTCAACGCGCTATCTGCAATTATCAATTCAGAGTAAAGCAACTGAAACATACCATTATAAGGTGGGAATCACCCTTAGAATTAGCAAAAGCAAGCAAAAAAGTGTCCACAAAGAACAAGGGCACAAACGTGCAAGTAAACAACGCCAAATCGATCAATTCAAAGCCAAATCCCCCAAAACGAAGTCAATCAAACGCAGGAAAGCACTCCTCAGCTCAAGCGACAACAACAATAAGCATGATGGCACAAAAGATCCCAGAAATCAAGTTAAATACATCCTTCAAAGCATGCGTGAAGCCATTAATGCAATCGATAGGACAGTCAGAGAAAACCCGGGAAGCCGACAACAAGGCGAAATCTGGGAAAATACGGCCCACGCAGAAATCTGCGAATACCGAAAATCCCCGAACAACCAGGTCCAGCTGGAGTCCAAGTAAGATCCGGGAAAATCCGATTAGGGTGGAAAATCTTGAATCTGAGTAAAAACTCGAACCTCATCCAGAACTTAGGATTTTCAATAAATAACCTGGGGAAACACTTAGGTAATCAAAATAAACATTAAAGAACATGCCCAAAGTAAGAAAAAACCTCAAAAGAAAAGGGCCAAGAAACCAAAACCGACGCGAAAGAGGGTCCCTGCTTTCAGCGGGGCGTGTGTGCGAAAGCTACACAACAGGACATAAGAGGTAGAGAGGGAGTGAGGGAGAGAGAGAGAGAGAGAGAGAGAGAGAGAGAGAGAGAGAGAGAGAGAGAGCTGAGAGGGAGAGAGAGATAGAGGGTGGAGAGGGGAGAGAGAGAGAGAGACTTGAGAGGGAGAGTGGAGGGGGGGAGAGAGACGGAGAGAGGAGACAGGAATGAAGATGGAGAGAGTGGAGAGGAGAGAGAGAGAGAGAGAGAGAGAGAGAGAGAGAGAGAGAGGATGGAGAATGGAGGAGAGAGAGAGAGAGGGAGAGAGGAGGTGAGAGATGAGAATGAGAGAGAGAGGGGGAGTGGGAGAGAACAAAAAGAGAGAGGGAGGGAGAGACCTAATAGAGAGAGACCTAAGAGGAAGATATATTTCAAAGGGAGGGAGAGAGAGAGGAGAGGAGAGAGAGAGAGAGAGAGAGAGAGAGAGAGAGAGAGAGAGAGAGAGAGAGAGAGAGAGAGAGAGAGGTCTAGAGCTCAAGGAGAGAGATATTGTGATAAAGATAGGTATAAAGAGGGACAAAGAGAGAAGAAAGGAGGGAGGGATAGGTCCAGAGTTTAAGGGGAGACAGTGATATATAGATAGGTAGAGAAAGGGACATAGAGATATGATGATTTATGGAGATTTTTTCATCTCTTTACTACCAAAAATATAAATATTTCATTATTCATTACTTTTTCTAAAGTTTCAAGTATTTTGAGATGAGTGTTACAAAAATATCATGAAAAGGAGACTTTGCATGCGAAAGTAGTGAGCATTTGATGTTTCAGAAATGAAATATGAAGTTTAAATGATTATAATTATTTTTTTGTGTACAATATATAAACACAACCTATCCCATTGTGTATATCTCTCAATCACCTTTCCAACACTTGTAAAAAGTTGAAATTTCGATAAGAAATGCAAAAGTTATGCCCATTTTACTAAAGAGGGATTTTTAGGTTTTCAAAACGGATATCCATTTTGTTTTTCAAAAAAATGGGTTCTCGCTTTCCAAAACAAATATCCATTTTAAAAAACAAAATGGATATCCATTTTGAAACAAATATTCATTTGGGTTTGGTATTATCAAACTAAAACGGATATTGGCTTGGGATTTGGTTCAGGATTGCCTGACCTGGAAAGTCAACCAAAAAAATGTGTTTTAAAAATTTTCTTAGTTTTCCGAAGTTCACCCTTGTGGCTTACGAATTTTTTTTATCTAGATTCCATCAAACGAAAAGGGTTTATAGAAAAAAAAATCAGCTTTCCACCAATATAAGTTTTGCCTTATTTTTAATTTAATAAATAATTATTATTGATTTTCTACTTACATTATGTCTAAAGTCCCAATTGATAGGTTGATTGAAAAACTTCTATAACTTTCAAACTACTTAACATTTTTCAAATCTACAAGGTGCACCACATTCTATGCTTTACATACTATAGGATAAAAAATAAATTGAATTTCATAAAATTTTGAACAAGTTATGGTGGTCAGACACAAACGTTTTAATAATTTTGAAAATTTATAATAAAAAAAATCATAACTAATTATTTACATGGAAAAAAATTACAAAAAAAAAATGGCACATCTAGGCATGTGTCCTCTACTTATATTGAAAAACTCAAAAAAAAATAAAAAAATCTTGTACTTAGGGTGGTTAGACATACACCTGCTCCTTATCTTTTTCTTGAAAATTTAGTACCACTGCATTGAAATTTCAATTTCTCTCAAAACAAATTTACTTTTTTCCAAAAAAGGACTAGTAGCCTAGAAACTACATCCAATTTTCTAAAAACTTTTATTGTTACATATTTTTCAAATTATGTTAATAACTTATTCAAATTTTTATGTCAAGTTTTCTAACTCTGATTTTCTGAATTTTCATTTCCACTTAGAGGCCTAGTTTGGACCCCCATGATCTTGCACTAACCCATTTCTTAGGATTGAGTCTCATTTGATATTTATCTATTCTATTGAAGATCTTCCCAAGAACATCCAAACGTCCTTTTCTTGTTATGAATTTTCCATTAATTCATCTATATAGTCCCCCATTATTTTGTGGAACATGTCTGGAAAATTACAGTGATTTATCTCTAATTAGTTACACCAACATTCTTTAGACTAAAAGGTAGTATGTTCCAACAATAAGTACCCCATGAAAATTTGAAAGTGACCTTATGTTGATCTTATGGTGTTATACCTGATTGTATCCAAAGAAATATCCCATGAGGGAAAGCATCTTGTGTCTTGTCAAATCTACAACAATGCCAATGCTTGGTAGTGGAAAGTCGTCTTTTAGACAAGCCTTATCTAGATATTTGAAATAAGTGCAAATGTGGATGCCCCTAATAGGTTTAGCAACATGGACAATATTTGATACCCACTCTAGATAATCTATAGGCTTGCTGAAGCCAACATCTAGAATTTTTTGCAATTCCACTTTGATTTATAGTGTAATTTGAGGATGCATTTTACAAAGTTGTTTCTTTACTAGTTTAGCATCTGGATAGACTATCAAATGATGAACTACCAAAATTGTATGAAGTTTTGGCATGTTTGCATATGACCAAGAAAAGTTGACTTTTTGTATCTCAAGGAATGTTGTGAAATATTTTTTTTTCTCTGATGCTAATGACACAATAGAGAAGGTGATATTAGGATTGTCAATTGTTCCAACATTTATCTCTTTTCATGCTTCTACTAAGACTGGGGATCTCTCTTGATATTTAGCAATAATTGGGAGGTAAAATCCTTCATCTATAGGTGCCTAAGAGAGGTTTTCAACCTTGGATACATCCTTTATTTTTACTTTTTCTAGATCCAAAAGTGTCATGTTGTGGTTTTCACCAAGGAATCATTTTATTATGTTTATATTTTCACTTTTGTGACTAAAGGATTTGATTTCCCCCCCAAATTATGCTTGTGTATCAAGTTCTATGAAAATTCTTTTTTGTGGTTCCAAAGTGGTATACTTTATCTAATTCTCATAAGCTCTACAATAGCTTCATTAATTTGAAACATGTCTAGAACTGATGGTCCTTGTTAGTCCCAATCTGTAAGTTGAGGCTAAATAAGTGGGAGGTCATTGGTTTGTGAGGGAGATGTGAATGATATGGAACTTAACGTGTAAATGGATGCATTTTCAAATAGATTAGTGATGTACATAGAAGATTCGTTGATGGTATCATCATTAGAGGTTTCAATTATGGGAAAAATTTAGCTACCTTCCTAAGGACACACTCAATTTTTGGAGTCACATTACTTAATAACCATACCCAATCTCTTGATTTTTTTTCTCTTTCTAGAAATATGGGTTCTATTATTCCTTCTTCCTGAAGTCCAAGGCCACCTTGAATTAAAAATAATACGTTCTCGATAATTTGGAAACCCTCAGTATAATGATCAACTATTAGGGTGGATTTTTCTTAATCTTCTTGATATAACCATTTGGAGATATCATCTTCTATTACATCTTTGCTTAACTCTCCCCATTTTGAGAATATAGTGGATTCATACTTGATAATTGAAGTGCATATATTTATGTGCTAATGTTTACCATATATCTTAGGAGAAGATGAAAAGTATCCTACATAGGACTTTTGGATCATATTCTCCACAACTCTTGTCATGTATTTGGACTTGGATTTCAATAATGAGATCATGTGTATTGGATGATGAGGCCAAAATGGATGGATCAATATCATTTGATGATGAGGTGATGTCATTGTTGGGTACTTGGTGGATTTGTTGGTATCTTTCCTCTGCATTTTGGTAACATTAGGAAGGACGAGGATCCCCATAAATTTTTACCTTGGTGTTGTAGGGAAATTTTATGCATTGATGGTAGATGAATGGGACAACCTACATGGCATGTATATCAATGGGCAGCCTAGATGAATGTTGTAGGGAAGATCAAGGTCCAACAATTAATAGAAATTTAATGTGATTATAGGACCAACTTGAATTAGTAGCTTGATTAACCATTTTGATTCATCCTCAACTTCATCATAAGATGTTATTGTAATTATCTTCTATTTCTCTATGACCCCATCAGAGTATCCCAATTGTTTTACCAATTTAAGAGTGCAAATTTTTATCCCTACCCCTGTTGAAAGAACACCAATACATTGAGAGGGGGGTGAATTAGTGTATAAAACTTTTTATCAAGTTAGAAAAGTAGACAAGAATTAATATTCCACAGAAAACATCACATAGAAAGAAGACATTGGATATATGTGGAAAACCCTAGAAGGGAAAAAACCATGATGAGAAAATTTGCTTGAGTCTACTGCTCAAATCCAACCTCATAATAAAATATTTTACATATGTTTTGTAAGCACCCACTTACAGGTACATTTACACCCAATACAATGTTTTGAGGCACCAACCTCCTAGTACACTGCACACCTAATTGAGCACCAACTCAACCTTTCTGAGGCACCAACCTCTACAACATTACTAGTTCATATGTCCTGGTACTGTTTCTTCATCAACTTGAGAATGCACCTTTTCAAATCATTAAACTGTCCTACTTTCTGCACTCCTCTTCTCTCTGCTCATACTTCAATTTTCATCATTCTAATATATTTTCATATATCACAATATCCTATACACCCCTGAACAAGTATTCAATTCAACAATCTACATATATTCAAATAATACTTCATTGATACCTATACAATACACATGCAATAACATGATTCTATATTTGACACTCAATCACAAACACATCTTGACTACAATAGTAACCATTTCATTTTTACTCAAACCCTAACTACATCACAAGAATATCCCTAAATGATTTGTTAGGAAAATACTTGAATCAACTTCCATCCTGTAACTGCTTGTCAAATTTTGACCTCTGAAAACAACCGTTTTCACATTTTGAATGACAACCCTTGATCTTCATCTTGCTGCCATGTTCTAATGGTACTCATTAAAAAAACATTACCTTTAAAATGTAGCCATTAGATTAGCCTTCCTTTAAATCAATGTCGTTGATCTTCATTGTAAAAACTTCTATTTTCCCGACTTTATGTTTCCTTTCCTTTGGGGGTCGAAAGTCGGTAATACCTCTTACCTTTTACATGAAGTGATATGAAGGAATTAAGAGGTAAGTCTAAACACAGATGTCCAAGAAACTTTACCCCTATTGAGTTTTGGCCATTTTCCTTACCCTTTACCATCTACCACTTTAGCTTAAGCCATGAGCTATTCTACTGATCATCGAAACTTCAAATAATCCTTTAAGCCATCAAATGTCAAAGTCCACTCTTATCACTTACCACTTACTTGCCTTTGACAACACGTAAGCCAACCTTTTGATCCATGATGTCTGAACTTCACCGAAATACTTAACCCTTTCAAGTATTAGCCTTCAAACTTTCACCATTCATCATACTTAACTTTATGTTAAGGAAAAACCTTAACTTTGAATCACGAACTCTAAAATCTTTTTGGCTGTTAGAGTTTGGGTTTACTACATACATCATACTTTAACTTTACATTAAGGCATAAACCTTAATGCCAACCATCAACGTCTAACAATTGTAATGTGTAAGCCTTAGCTCCGATGTCTGAAGCCTTTTCATTCTTAACTCATTCCTTCATTTCTTTACGATATAAAGTATGACTAAAATCTGAAGTCTAACAACCTTTAGTATTATGTAGACCTTGAGCCTGATGCTCAAAACACTTGCAATTGTTCACCATGTGGTATAAGGGATTCTTGATTCCCGAGGTTCGAAATCAGACTTCACTCAAACACTCTAACTCTTTTTGTTCTTCTTGCAGATAGTTTGAGGTAAGCTCAATGCTTGAAGTCTAAAATTAGGCAACTCTTTAGGAATTTAACCTTTCAGAGCACATTTATGGACATCAATGATCAACATGATTACCCTTTGATATCAATGACAACAATTCCAAAAATCTTCCATTTTTCATTGATGGCAACACATACTATGAGAAACTCAATGTCAACTCTTTGAAAAACTCTGAAACAACTTTGACAATGGAAACACTATTCACACTATTCATCCAACATACATTATTTCCATTCTCCCCCTTTGACATCAATTACAAAGCGATAAGCTAGCGATAAAGAAGTACTTTTTTATTCTCCCCCTAAATAAATACCTTTTATATTCAAGTAGAAAGAGGAGAAGGAACAACTCCTAATTTCTCCTTGAGTTGTTTAAATGACTCATTTAGAAGGAGTTTTGTGAAAATATTTGCTAGTTGATCCTTTGTAGCAACATATTCTAATTGGGATTAATGAGCAAAAAATTTCTCCTTGAGAAAATGATATTTAATAGATATGTGCTTGGTTTTGGAATGCCTAACAAGATTCTTAGAGATATTTATTGCACTAGTATTATCACAAAAAATACTGACTAGCCCATCAAAAATCACCTTAATATCTTGTAGTGTTTGTTTCATCCACAACACTTGAGTACAATAAGATATAGCAACAATATATTTAGCTTCAGTAGTTGATAAAGAAACTGATTCTTGTTTCTTACTTAACCAAGCTACCAATCTATCTCCTAGAAATAAGACATCCTTAATAGTCCTTTTTTTGTCATCCACACAACCAACCCAATCTGCATTAGTGTATGTAGTTAAAGTGAAATCATTACCACTAGGATACCATAGACCATATTCTAATGTACTCTTCAAGTATCTAAAAATCCACTTCATATCTTTAACATTTGTCTCCTTAGGGGTAGCTTGAAATCTAGCAACCATGCAAAGTGCTTGCATGATATCGGGCCCTGTTATAGTAAGATATAAAAGGCTTCCAATCATGGACCTATACAATGAGTGATCTAGTAATTCAAATTTATCATCTTTGATGCACCTACACCCAGTAACTATAGGTGTGCTAATTGGCTTGCAATCTTCCATCTTGAGTTTCTTCAAAATTTCCTTCACATACTTGGTCTGAGAAATTAAAATTCCTGTGTAATTGATTCACTTCTAAACCAAGGAAAAATGTTAATTCTCCTAACATGGGAATCTCAAACTCTTTTTGCATTGTCGTAGCAAAACCTTTGCACATTTCATCACAGTTGCTACCAAAAATAATATCATCAACAGAAAAAATGAAAACTAGTATATACCCTTCACATTTGAAATACAAATTGTTGTCTGCAATACCTTTCTTATACCCTTGCTATTGGAGATATTTGTCCAACCTAGAATACCAAGCCCTAGGGGCCTATTTTAAATCATACAAAGCCTTTTTCAATCTATATACATAATCTTTGTTTCAGCCATAGTAAACCCTTTAGTTTTCTCCATATAAACTTCCTCATCTAAATAGCCATTAAGAAATACAATTTTACATCCATCTGGTATACTTTCAAATTTTTATAAACTGAATACATAAGAAACATTCTAATAGCTTCAAGTCTAGTTACAGGTGCAAATGTCTCATCAAAATCTATACCCTCAACTTGAGCATAACCCTTGTAGACTAAACTAGCTTCGATTCTTGTTATCTTCCCATCTTCATTCAATTTTTTTCTAAATACCCAACTTGAGCCTATGACATTCTTATTAGCACGCCTAGGGACAAGTTCCCAAGTCTAATTTTTCTCTATTTGAATAATTTCTTCTTTCATGGATTCAATCCCTCTTTCATCTTTACTAGCTTCTTCATAAGATTTAGGCTCTATTTCAAATAGTAAAGAATAGTTCACCTATTCTTGTTGAGCAATATTTCTTCTAGTCATGACACCATTAGTTTTGTTTCCAAGAATTTGCTTCTCATAGTGACTGATTTCTTTTCTTCATCAATATCAGTTTCCTCTTGTGGCTCTTATTTTTTAAATGCTTCAGTTTCTTCATAAATAGGGACTTTTGTGTACATGCCATCTTTGTGTAACATCTGAGAGTAATTTCCATCCACTCTCACATTCACACTTTCAACTATTTTCTTTAACATTTTTATTGTAGTACTTATAAGATTTTCTTGTAGTTGAATAACCCAAAAAATATTCTTTCATCTGATCTTGTCTCAAATTTACTCAAAGTATGTTTTGTTGAATAGGACAACTAAGAGGGGGGGGGGTAAATCAGTTGTCACATGATTAAACCTTTAATTCAATCACTAAAACTAATTCTTAATGTTGCTTAAATGATTAATCATCAAATGCCAATGCAAAAACTTAAATCCAACACATAAACACAATAACCCCAGATTTAGGTGGAAAAACCAATAAGGGAAAAACCACAGTGAGGATTAACTCACACTGTAGAGAATATCAAAACCAATTACAAGAGGCTCACTACCTGAAATAAGGCTCACTGCCAAAACAAGGACTCACTGTCTAGAACAAGAACTCACTTTCCAACAGGGCTAATGACTCGGAGGGCTCACTGCCACAGATATACAAAGAAGACAAAGAAGACTTGTTATAGAGAGATTACAATCCAAATGCAACAAAGGATTCCAACACAATCACTCACAGACATGCATGAATGATAGAGTTCACCTTTTTCTCACTGCATTTGGAAACTCAACATTAAGCTTTGCACTAATCTACCACACTTGCATCACACACTCACTAAATAGAATCAATGTTGCATCTAACTACACTTTCTCTTTTCTCTCATCACTCTTCTTCTTCTCTCTTGTATATATCTTCACTACTAACTCATCTTGTATTTATACCATTTTCAACTTTGAAACATATCCAAAGTCAGCCATCCAATTCATGTTCAAATTAGGTTAGCACCAAAACATCCTCGGGTGGAATTAGAATGAGGGCGACCAAAACACACACTTCAAGGGACCCAAAAATATCCAACATGATTCATCAACCTCGAAAGTAGTATTTCACACAAGCTCGGCCAAACCAGTGTAAAACACATAGAATCATTAAGCACGAATGTCCCAAATTCTGAAACTATCTTCAATAGAATCAGGGCAACACAATTTTAGAACTTCAAGTCATAATACTTCATCAAAGATAAATCCAAATCAACAACATTTCTCCTGAAACTTAACCAAAAACATAGAAAACCACAATTCACAAGTGGTTAACACAACTTGCATTATACAATGAATCAACAACCAAAAATATAGATATAACATCTTCTAACAACCATGAACAACATGTTTAAACTGGAGCAACCACTGAACATGTGCAACATATCTTCATTACAATTTTCTCAATATCCTCGACATATACAACCAACAACAACTAGTTGATAACTAGTTGACCAATTGACATTAATAACAACACCTTCAATCTTTCCATTCTTGCAAAAATCTCCCCCTTTGTCATTGATGGCAACACATGATGTGAAAAACCATCAAAGACAACATATTAGCTCTGAATACACTTTTTTGTTTCTCCCCCTTAGTAGATAATCTCTTTTATTTTTTCACATGCTTCTTCTCCCATTCTTCCTCTCCTTTTTCACACAATTCTTCTCCCATTCTTCCTTTCCTTTCTCACATGCTTCTTCTCCCCCTTTGAAATCAATGGAAAAGTAAAAATAATAGTTTACATTGATTTCTCCTTTGACATGAAAAATAGAATACTCACAATGATAACACCTGATACTACCTGCTCCCCCTGAGAGGTAGCCACCAAAACATTAGTCCAAAAGAAAGATAGATCCATAGATCCATCAAAATTATGCATCTCCATATGCATATAGTTCAAGAAAGGAGGGGCAATAACCCCTAACTTCTCCTAGAGATACTCAAAAGTATCTTTAGGAAGAGCCTTCGTGAAAATATCGACAATTTGATCCTTCATTGGAACATATTCAAGATTTACTTCATTCTCCATGACCTTCTCTCTCAAGAAATGATACCTGGTAGATATATGCTTCATCCTCAAGTGCATCACTAGATTCTTTGAAATGCTAATTGCACTTTTATTATCACAAAAAATAGAAATGGGATCATCATATACCACTGTGATGTCTTTCAATGTTTGTTTCATCCATAGAACTTGTGTACAACAAGATGCAACAACAATATACTGAGCTTCAACAATAGACAAAGAGAACGAGTCTTGCTTTTTACTTGACCATGCCGTCAATCTGCATCCAAGAAAGAATGCACCACTACTTGTACTTTTTCTATCATCTACACATCCAACCCAATCTGCATATGTATAGGCACTAAGTGTAAAGTCAGTATCTTTAGGATACCATAATCCATAATCTGGAGTGCCATTCAAATATATGAATATTATTTTAACAATAGAAACATGTGTTTCCTTAGGATCTTCTTGAGATCTAGCCACAAGACAGACAACATGCATGATATCCGGTCTAGTAGCAGTCAAATACAATAGTCCACCAATCATAGATCTATACTTGCTCTGATCAGCCTTAGGTGAATTATCATCTTTACCCAATTTGTAACCAGTCACCATAGGAGTACTTACCAATTTGGAACCATCCATCTCAAACTTCTTCAACATCTCTCTCACATACTTATATTGTGAAATTAAAATTCCTTTCTATGTTTGATTAATCTATAGCCCAAGAAAGAAATTCATCTCCCCAAACATAGACATTTCAAATTCTTTCTATATCTCTTCCACAAACATTTTGCACATATTTTTATTTCCTCCAAAGATAATATCATCAACATACACAACTACAATCAAGATTTTTCCAATTTCAATCTTAAAGTACAGATTACTATCTGCCACACCTTTGTTAAAACCTTGTTGAATCAAATACCTATCCAATCTCGCATACCAAGCTCTAGGAACTTGCTTCAATCCATATAAAGCTTTCTTCAATCTACACACCATATCCAGTTGATCTATCAACTGAAATCCTTTTTATTCTTCCATATAGACTTCTTCTTCTAGTTCACCATTCAGAAATATTGACTTGGCATCCATCTGATATACCTTAAAATCTTTATAAGCAGCAAATTCCAAGAACATCCTTATAGCTTCCATTCTTGCTACCATAGCAAAAATTTCCTGAAAATCTATACCTTTTACTTGTGAGTAACCCTTACACACAAGCCTTGCTTTGTTTCTAACCACTTCTCCATTCTCATTCAACTTATTTCTGAATACCCACTTTGATCCAATGATGTTTTTGTTTGTTAGTCTTGGGACCAATTCCCAAGTTTGATTCTTCTCAATTTGCATAAGTTCTTATTTCATTCCTTCCTTCCAATGTTCGTCTTTACATGCTTCACTTATAGTCTTCATCTCAACTTTAGAAAGTAAACATAGATTCGCTTCAGCAACAACTCTGCTTCTAGTTAATACACATTTTGTCTTGTCACCAATAATCTAAATTTTTGAATGATTATTTTGTACATATCTAGGTGTCTTAGGGAACATCACCAGAGCATCTTCTTCTCTTTCATTATGTTCATCCTACTTGTCTTGCTCATCTTTTTCCTGTTCTTCAACAATTTCTTCTATTCTTACACAATCATGTTCATCAGATACATATCCATCAATTTCAATAGAATTACTCATTGTCTCATCAACCTTGACATTTGAACTCTCTACAATCTTTCTTAGTCTTTTATTGAAACATTTGTATGCCTTTCTTTTAGTAGAATATCCAAGGAAAATGCCTTCATCACTTCTTGTATCAAACTTTCCCAAAGTTTCTTCATCTCTTCTGATATAACATTTGTTTCTAAATACCTTGAAATATTTAACAGTAGGAATTCTTCCATGCCATAGCTCATAGGGAGTCTTTGTACTATTTTCTCTTGCTTGAACTCGATTGAATACATAAAAAACAGTATGAATATCTTCTTTTTAGTATATTTTTGGTAAATTGGCCTCAGTAATCATTGATCTAGCAGCCTCTTGAATTGTTCTATTTTTCCTTTCAACAACTCCATTTTGTTGAGGAGTTTGTTAGAATTGGAAAAATTTCACATTTTTCACTAGCCTTCACCCACCTATCCACCATGTACCACAAAAAATTTCCACACCTTAGTTTTATGATCAATACAAATTGTTGAAATTTGTGTGACAAGATCCATTTTACAACCCATGTTAACTAATGATCCCATGAATATGGCCTTTGACATATAAGCATCCCTTTGATCATAGTTGACCAAAAAAATATAAGAGCAATTGATCCTTATTGGGAAGATCATGTGCATGTCTTACCGATTAACAAGTCCTAGCCCTTTATTTGAATAGCTTATGCATATCAGGAAGAGATGAATAAAGTTACAATGATCAAAGATCCCAAAGATAACAGGTGTGCATAATCAGGAAGACAGTGTGTAACATTTCACCGATGGAAAACTCACCAGCAAAAGCAAACTAGTCAGAGAGAAATTTTCAAATCACACCGAGCTCATGCATCATGCCAATGGAGACTTTATCGAGGAGAAACATACATACTTTTTCTAATAAAATAGGAGAACATTTGTATTGGAAAGACTTGTATGATCAGAGTAAGTTCCTCAAATATCTCTGACCATGTTCGTTACTCCGATAAGAGAAGTTTTCGGGGAAAGTCTCACTGACTTATCCCAACAAACAAAGCAGTAGAAGAAACACATCGAGGAGACCAAGTACATCAGAAAGGAATTTTATTCTCTCAATGATGGTACATGTTAGCCCAATGGTAGTATGGAATGACCACTATTTGTCGGAAAGACACTAGGCAATGATTATAAGGATTTCTAATGGTCCAGACCACCTTGATATCAGGTAGAATTCATAATGTTTTCCCCAAAACATTAGGAATTGAAAAGTAAGAAAAAAGGCCATTGTACAACATCGGTGAGATTATTGAGTTGTCTTCCTGACTGAACAAGAGAATCAAAGGGACACTTCATATCAAAAGGACATTTAGTTAGTCTTGGCGATTAGTTATGAATGTATAAACAAAGGTGGCGCCAAATAAATCACACAGATCGGCTTGAGACTAGAGGGGTTCCACCGATACAATCCTCTTGTATCACTTTGACATTTTGAAATTCAAAAAACCTATTGCATTCATTTCCAGTGGTAGACATTAATGTCCACATGAACAAACCTCATATGAATATCTCTAATTGAAAAGAGACTAAACTAAAAGAATTTTCAGAAGTTGCAGTGAAGAAGGACGGGAGATTGAGTGGAGATCAAAGAATTCAGTACACCCAAAGACATACAAGTAAGCATACAAAAATCCTTGCAATTGATAGATTGTAATTTAGTTCTGCCACCTTGTAGAAAATTAAGATGGAAGGTTCAAGTTCTACAAAAAAAAAAAAACAAGAAGCAACAAGGTGAAAGTAGCTAGTCTAGAAATAAGAAGCAAAAAACTAAAACGGGGTAGGAATTGAAAAGAAAAGAATGAAAACTAAACCAAGACCTCATTGATCAATTTCCTGGTTCAAGGCCAAAAGCTAGAAGGTCTGCACAATTAAGGGTTGATGTAGAAATATTAGAGGATAAATGCAAACATGTAGGTGATGTGTGGACCCCATTAGAGGATATGAATTTTTCATGTTTCATTATTGTCGAAGAAGTAAATTTGAACTAGTTTGCAACCCTTGGAATTTCAATTTGGGAAAGTTGGTTGTTCCCAATGTCTTTGTGAATATAGACCTTATAAAACTTCTAGCCAATCATTATAACTCAAACCTTAAAGCCATTTTCAATCCACAAGGGGAACCTTTCATACATGTATCCAAAATTGCACTTTCTAAAGTTTTTAGCCTAGATGACACATGTGATTAGCCTATAGTACGTGAGGATTTAGAAAAGGATTACTAGAGGATGGATACTACCTACTGTAAGGAAAATCAGATGTGGAAAACAACTCTCCTAATGTCAATACCTCAGGGAAGAATGCAGATACATTTTAAAATTTACAATTACAGTCCAATTAAGATGCACTATGAAGCAGATAACAGAAACAAAGTATTTAACAATCACACAGGAACACCAGATATACGTGGGAAAACCCTTACGGGAGAAAAACCCACCACACCAAGAGAAATCACTTTGTATTACAGTAATGGAGATTACATACAAATGACAGACTTATCTTTCTGGTGTCTGTTTATAGCAGCATTCACCATGAACAATCTTGTACAGGAACCTTCAAGTTACAAAATTTACATAACAAAATACATCTACTGATCATTCAATCACCCAACAATCCGTCGATGCAACCTTCAAACCAACCAACCGATCACAAACTGCAATCACAGAGTATATCTATGTCGAACTCTATCTGTAGAAATTCCTCACAAAACTGTCACAATGAACCAACTGCTAACGGTTCACATTCGACTCTTCCTATTCGTCCACGAGATGCCACATTGGAAAGTCTTACTCGGTCAATAGAATTCGCACTGTGTTGGCATCTCGGTGAGACATTAGCATTGTCTCGCCGATGCCACATAACCTTCATACCGATGTTGCCAAGAGTAACCGATATCGCCAAGACATTCCATTGAGCTTCATGTGTTACACCGAGTCACCAAGTAGTTTCCTAGACCTATCGCTTTCGCCAGGAGATCATAGCAAGTCACCGAAGGTTATACCGAAGTCACAAGTCATATCGAGCTCCAAATAATAGTCGGCAAGACTTACTTCTTTCACCGAGAGAACATACCTAACTCCAAGACTTACCCCGAAGGCTTCAACATAAAGCACAGTCGGTGAGACATGTTACTTTCGCTAAGACATCACACCGAGCTCTAGGACTTACCCCGAAGTGTTCATCCATCACCAAGAGTTATACCAAAGATCCCAAAAGGTGTCTCCATCAGTGAGACTTTCAACGTTCGCTGAGACATCTTCCCAGGACCTTTGAGTTACCCCGATAGCCAGAGGCTATCGGCAAGACATCCTTCAGTCGCTAAGACGTTTCTCTGAAACCCTTCTAGTTACACCGATGAACAATATTTGAACCTCCGTCGGTGACACCTTTGTACATCGGTAAGACTTCTTATCGATAGACTATAAGCTACGCCGAAGACCACAACAAGTAACATACTGTCGGCGAGACTCTAACACTTCACTAGGACTTCTCATCGAGCCGCTATAAGCTATCCTGAAGCCCGTGGTCGTCATGAGTCTCCCCGATTTATGATTGAATGGCATGTCAGCCAGAGGTCTCCCGAGTGCTAAGAGGTCATACCAAACACTCCTTGTCACAGTGATAGCTCCACAGTGAAAGCATTCGGCAAGACAAAAACTTGGTCATAGCGACCTATACAAAACTTGATGCTACCAATCTGCTATTCAGCCAGACATGATAGATGTCATACCAACTTTGCTCCAGTGGAGGTTTCAACTTGTATTAATTGAGGCATATTTCCAACAATCTCCCACTTGACGAAGATCATACAGGCACCTCCAAAGCACAACATAACTTACTGAAAATCATGGGCACTAAGGCCCATTGAACTGGCACACCACCTGAACTTGTTTGTGCTCACTGGCTTCATCAATGCATCTGCAACATTCTCTAGAGTATCAACCTTTTCCAAACTGACCTTTCCATCCTCCACCATATCTCATACAAAGTGATACTGTACATCAATATGTTTTGTCCTGGCATGGAAAGTAGGGTTCTTTGCCAGACAAATTGCACTCTGACTGTCACAGAAAATAGTTATTTCCCCTGCATCAAAACCAATGTTAGAACACAAATGTTTCAACAAAACTACTTCTTTACAAGCATGAGTAGCTGCCATGTATTCAACCTCCGTAGTGGACAAAGCGACTATAGCCGGCCGCTTTCTCATCCAACTCACTGCACCACCATTCATCATGAATATGTATCCACTGGTGGACCTCCTGCTGTCAGTGTCCCCTGCCCAATCAGAATCCACATAGCCTCGAATACTGAGAGTCCTCTGTGATTCAACCAAGTTCTTATGGTAACACAAAGCAAAATCTGAAGTGCCCTTCAAATATTTGAAAACTCTTTTCACAACATCCCAATGCGTTCTTCCTAGATTACCCATAAACCGACTAAGTACTCCCACTGCTTGGGCAATGTCTGGCCTTGTACAGACCATTGCATACATGAGACTACCAACCGCACTAGCATAGGGTACACTGGTCATGTCCTCCATTTCAGTAGGAGATTTTGGACATTCCTCAACAGATAGCTTCGTTCCCTGCATGATTGGAACAACTAACTGTTTGCAATCATTCATACAAAATCTCTCAAGAACAGTCCTGACATACTTACTCTGACTGAGCCAAAAATTTCTATTCTTCCTATCCCCGGTTATCTCCATCCCCAGAATATACCTTACTACACCAAGATCCTTCATTTCAAACTTAGCAGACAACTAAGACTTAAGATCAAAAATCATTAGCTTACTATTGCCTATGAACAACATATTGTCAACATAGAGAGCAATAACAAGAACTCAATCACTTTCAGCTTTATAATATACACAGTGATCAGATTTTGATCTCACAAATCCCAAAGACAATACAAAAGTATCAAATTTCTGGTACCACATTCTAGGTGACTGCTTTAACCCATACATAGACTTCTTTAATTTGCATACCAGTTTTTCTTTACCTTTTTCAACAAAGTGCTCAGGCTGGGACATATAGATTTCTTCTTCAAGATCATCTTGAAGAAGTGTTGTCTTCACATCCATCTGTTCGACCTTTAAGTCATACACTGCTGCAAGTGACAAAAGAAATCTGATAGATGTCAACTTTGCTACAGGAGAAAAAATTTCCCCATAATCAATTCCCTCGAGCTGGGAATAACCTTTGCAACTAGTCTTGCCTTGTACTTTTCTACACTGCCATATAGACCAATCTTTTTCTTAAATACCCATTTGCAGCCCACAGGTTTTCTGCCTTCAGGCAAGGGCACCAAACTCTAGGTATCATTCTTTTCTAAAGATGTCATCTCATCTTCCATGTCTTCCAACAAAGAATCTGAATCAGATATTTTAAATGCCTCTTTTACAGTCCTAGGCTCATAGTGATAGAAATCAAATCATAGGCACAAGTAGAATCAATCAATGAGAACACATACCTATCTGGTTGTTTCCTTTCTCGGGTTGACCTCCTCACTAGCTGAGATTGAGGTTCTTCTTCAGAACTTTCAGAATTGCTTGAGCTCTCCTCAGTTTCAGGTACATTTTGAATTTTCAATTCCTCTTTCTCTAGTGTAGGAGGAATTAATGCTACATCCTTATTGATTTATGACTTTGTCTCTGACTGTAGATCCAAGGTGGAAGGTTTTAGCTCACAAAAGATTACACTTCTGTTGTATACAACCTTCTCTATTTCAGGATTCCAAAGCTTGTATCCTTTTATGACAGCACTATAGCCAATAAAAATACACTTGACAGCCTTGTTCTCCAATTTAGATTTTTTTACATCAGGCACATATGCATATGCCTCACAGCCAAAGACTCTAATATGTCTAAGAGAGGGCTTCTTACCAGACCACGCTTCCAAAGGTGTTTTCTCAACAAGAGTAGAATTTGGAGACCGATTAATCAAGTAACATGCAGTAGCAGTAGCCTCAGCCCAGAACTTCTCCTCCAAGCCAGCACTACTAAGAATACTTCGTGCTCTCTCCATCACCGTCCTATTGAACCTTTATGCAACTCCATTCTACTGTGGAGTATAAGGTGTAGTCTTGTGTCTTTTAATCCCATGGTCTTTATAGTATCTTTCAAATTCATCAGAATAGAATTCACTGCCTTTATCAGTCCTTAAGCATTTTATTTTTCTACCAGTTTGATTTTCAACAAGATTCTTAAATTCCTTAAATCAACTGAACACTTCTAATTTACTTTTCAGAAAATAAACAAATGCTCTTCTTGAATAATCATCAATGAAAGACACAGTATCTTGACATAGACAAAGAAGGAACATTCACTGGACCAAATACATCCGAATGAATATAATCTAGCAAACCAGAATATTTATGAGGACTAGAATAAAAGGAAACACGGTGTTGCTTTCCATATATACAATGTTTACAGAATTCAAATTCAATATTACAATCTTTAGGCCCCTCAACCAGGTTTTTATTCTTTAAGGTTTTTAAACCTTTTTCTCCTATGTGGCCTAGCCTATGATGCCAGAGCATAGTCTTCTCTGCTGGAAGTTTTACTTCCATAGAGTTTACATAATTAGGGATAGTTCCCTCTTTACCTCCATGAATAGCTTTCAGTGACTTTCCAGAGACACTATTACATTGAACAGCCTATGCATCCAGCTTGTACAGGGTACCAATTCTAGCACCTCTATCTAGCACCATTGAACCTCTAGTCATCTTACAACTATTTCCAGAGAACGTGACTTGCACTCCGATATCATTCAGCTTACTGACGGACAGTAGATTTCGAGCCAGACCTGGTATGTGCATTACATCATTAATTCCCTTTACTCTGCCATCAGGAAATTCAATTCTGACTCTTCCACGGCCAACAATCTCCAAAGTTGAATCACTTTCCTGGTACACCTTTCCACCATCGTATTCTTCATACTTTTTGAACCAGTCTCTATGACCTCTCATGTGAAAAGATGCACCAGAATCAATCAACCAGACATCATCTAATGCCTGAGTAGCCAAGGCAGCAATGAAGGTGTCTACATCACTATGAGAAGAGTCATTGTCAGAATACTACTTCTTCTTCTTCTTCTTCTCCTCTTTACAATCCTTTCAAACATGACCAGGTTGCCCACAGTTCCAGCATTTCACCTTTGACTTCTTTCCAGGAGACTTTGATCTCCCTCGGATTTTGATTTGGACTTCTTGTCCTTCTTCTTGCCTTTCTTTCGTCTTCCCTCCGAGAGCCTCCTTCGCCATCTCGAATATTTCCTTTCATCTCTTTCCGATAGCAAAGAACCAACAACATCTTCCATCTTGAAACTGGATGTTGTACTACCAATAGCCATCACCAGATAATCCCATGAGTCTAGCAAAGAACACAATAGAAGCATACAATGATCCTCTTCTTCAGTTTTCACACCAACAAATGTCAATTGAGCAATCAACATATTAAATGCGTTCAAATGATCAGCTACAGACCCTCCTTCCTGCATTCTCAAATAATACAACTTCTTCCTCAGGAAGAGTTTTTTCACCAAAGATTTCCCCTAATAAATGGATGCCAGTCTCTTCCACAAAGAAGAGGCAGTCTTCTCCTCATGCACATTCAGAAGAACTGAGTCTGCTAAACAGAGTCTTATCAGCCCCTTAGACTTCCTATCTGCAAGGTCCCAATCTTCTTGCTTCATGCCTGTAGGTTTAGTTCCAGACACAGCAAGTCACAGATCACGATCAACTAGAAGATCCTCCATCTTGAGTTTCCACAACTCAAAGTTACTACCATTGAATTTCTCTATTTCAATTTTCCCAAACATGCTAGCCATCTCAACCTGTAATTAGAAATAACAAACTCTACAAGACTCCCACTGAAACAGAATTGACTCAAAAAACCCAATGTACCCACAAGGATAACACAATTGGCCAGGCTCTGATACCACTTGTAAGGAAAATTAGATGCGGAAAACAATTCTCCTAACGTCAATACCTCAGGGAAGAATGCATATACACTTTAAAATTTACAATTACAGTCCAATTAATATGCACTCTGAAGCAGATAACAGAAATAGAGTATTTAACAATCACACAGGAACACCAGATATACGTGGGAAAACCCTTACAGGAGAAAAACCCACCACATCAAGAGAAATCACTTTGTATTACAGTAATGGAGATTACATACAAATGACAGACTTATATTTCTAGTGTCTATTTACATTAGCATTCACCATGAACAATCTTGTATAGGAACCTTCAAGTTACAAACTTTACAGAACATAATACATCTACTGATCATTCAATCACCTAGCAATCTGTCGATGCAACCTTCAAACCAACCAACCGATCACAAACTACAATCACAGAGTATATCCATGTAGAACTCTGTCTGTAGAACTTCCTCACAGAACTGTCACAATGAACCAACTGCTAACGGTTCACATTCGGCTCCTCCTATTCATCCATGAGATGCCACATCGGAAAGTCTTACTCGGTCAATAGAATTTGCACTGTGTTGGCATCTCGGTGAGACACTAACATTGTCTCGCCGATGCCACATAACCTTCATACTGATGTTGCCAAGAGTAACCGATATCGCCAAGATGTTCCATCGAGCTTCATGTGTTACACCGACTCACCAAGTAGTCGCCCAGACCTATCGCTTTCGCCAGGAGATCATAGCAAGTCACCAAAGGTTATACCGAAGTCACAAGTCATATCGAGCTCCAAAGAATAGTCGGAAAGGCTTACATCTTTCGCCGAGAGAACATACTGAACTCCAAGACTTACCCCGAAGGCTTCAACATAAAGCATTGTTGGCAAGACATGTTACTTTCGCTAAGACATCACACCGAACTCTAGGACTTACCCTGAAGTGTTCATCCATTGCAAAGAGTTATACCGAAGATCCCAAAAGGTGTTTCCGTAGGTGAGACCTTCAACGTTCGCTGAGACGTCTTCTCGGGACATTTGATTTACCCCGATAGCCATAGGCTATTGGCAAGACATCCTTTAGTTGCTAAAACGTTTCTCCGAAACCCTTCCAGTTACACTAATGAACAATATTTGAACCTCCATCGGTGAGACCTTTGCACATCGGTCAAACTTCTTACCGATAGACTATAAGCTACGCCGAAGACCACAACAAGTAACATACTATCCGTGAGACTTTAACACTTCACTGGGACTTCTCACTGAGCCGCTATAAGCTATCCCGAAGCCCGTGGTCATCATGAGTCTCCCTGATTTATGATTGAATGGCCTTTCGGTCAGAGGTCTCCTGAGCACTAAGAGGTCATACCGAACACCCTTGTCACAGCGATAGCTCCATAGTGAAAGCATTCGGCAAGACAAAAACTTGGTCACAACAACCTGTACAAAACTTGATGCTACCAATCTGCTAGTCGACCAGACATGATAGATGTCATACCGACTTTGTTCCAGTGGAGGTTTCAGCCTGTATTAATTGATGCATATTTCCAACACCTACAAAGGATGGAGGTTGTCATTACATAGGCCTAGAAAGAATGGAGACCTAGTACCACTTGAGGATGGTGATGGACCTCCCTTTCATGTCAATTTGTTTGAGCCCTACTTTATATATACTTACTTCTCAGTGGGCCAAATAATGGGAGCAAAGGTCTTTGAATTTATGTCTATAGGGACAATGGTGATCACTGCAGACATACAATGTCACAATGCAAGACCTTTTGATTATACCACACACAGTTTTAGAGGGATCGACTCAGGGCTAATGGCCATCAAGAATGGATCTCCCACAATGCACTTTAAACATTATTCCCTTCTCATGCATATGATATTGTACTATGGACAAGAGTTAGGAATATGGCTAGAGGAATTAAGAATCACACAGTTGGATAAAGAGGGTCAGCCATTACCAATATAATTAATGACTTCCATTTGGGACAACAGATTTATCAATTCCAATTATGTTTATTTTGAAGAAAACTTTGTCAAGACATTGTATAGGTTTTATGATCACCCTTGTGATTATTCATTGTCTAATGAGATCAAAAGATTCTTAAGGCCTAAGGATTTTAATGAACCACTAACTGTAGGTCATAATTGGGGTGAGTAGTATTGCTATGTTGATTCCATTATGATCAGGGTTTATGGTTTTGAAGACACCTTTCCTATTACCCAAGACTGTGCCAGACAAAATTGTATATCTAGAGATTGTTAGGCAAATGGATTATTCCAATGTCATAAATTTGAGTGCATATGAAAAACAGTCATTCATACGTAGTACATTGCATTTTAGGGACTTCACTGTGGTGTCAAAACAAGGATATGATCTCATTTTGGACAAATTGTCACATTTCAATATGAAGAAGGCTGCACCAAGGAAAGGATTTGATCCTGAAGGTTTTATTGATTTTTCCAGGAAAAAATAGAATTTAGGCGGATATGTTCATATACCATCTCCTCATGATGATATTATCAGAAACATGGAAGAAACAAAGGTTGAATTGGCAATTGATAATTACAATAGAGAAATTGAACAAAAGATGAAGGAGATACAAGAAGTAGAAATGTTATCCTCTGGTAGTGAGGAATCTTCTAATGAAAATGAACCCCAAAGCCAACCTGATAAGATCCCCAAGTTGAGGATTAAAGAGTATCAACCTCTAAACAAAGAACAAGAAGTGAGGGAATCATCTGACATAGATACTAGGCAATTGGCTTATAAATCCTTTGTCTCAGAAGACCGGTTCATTAAATCTCCTGAATTTAAATCTTTCTTGTACAAACAAAAGGGAAAAAAAATAAGGGAATCAGTTGATAACATCACACCCAGAAATGAAAGTCAGTTGTTGAACACATTGAAAATAGATGTGGAGAATGAAATGAAGAACATGACTCCAGAGAAAGGAAGAAAATTATTAGAGGAGTCTGGTGTGATGATCTTTCCTAGTTTGGATTTAAACTTTGCTTTAGTTTTTGATAGCTTTTTGCACAATAATGGTACCAAACACAAGCTTAGTCTAGAAGGGGTAACAAAGGTATACATTGGGTCAAGATACAATCCTGATGAGAATTCTCTTATGATCTAGGCTCTATACCCCCCACATAATAAGTTTGTAATTATTGATATAGAGAAAGCATTTGGTCATGTGATGACATTAAAAGTGGGTGAAACTAATCCCGTGGTCACAGCTGATATTGGCATAAATGTAGCCAAATTGAACAAGGCACAAATTCAAATGTTGATTAAAGAACATGATATGTACAAGTTGAACAGTGAAAGGATGCTCAAAGAAAATGATTTTCTAAGAGACAAAGTCAAGGATTCATTCAAAGGACTTACTAAAATGTTAACTCAAGAGGAAGGATCCTAATTAAAGGACAAGTGTGAAGAATTATAGATGAATAATCAGTAGATGCACACTCAAGTGATCAAGGCCAGGTTTGACACATTTTCTACAATACTCCAAAAGAGGTGCACTAATTTAATGATTTGGATGGACAAGTTCTGGGTAACTCACTCTAAGAGTCACACTAACATTCAAGAACATAAAAGGATAAATGACAGGCTTCAAGAAAATCTCCAAGAGATACAAAAGAAAAACACTTCTGACACTAGGGCCATTACAGTTGTTGAATACATGATAAAGAAACATAAAGACTATTATAAGGAACTTCAGGTAGATGCCAAGGATTTTATTGATGCTTCAAAAGAGGTTGTGCTTGCATTGTTCAATGATGATGGAGAACTAAAAAGTAAAAATGAATGGATGAAAGAGTGCAGACTAATACTACAGGTAGCCTTGGAAGTAGCTAAGGATGAAGATCCAACATTAGAAGAGGCTTGTGAGCATTTGGAAAGGATGGTTATTATGGAGATTGTGGTGAGGAATGTTGTGGAGGATGCTGACACACACTTGAGTCAAGAGTACCTAGATCATATTACACAAATTAATTTGTGGCTCATTAGAGCTTAATGTTAATGTTTTATGTATTGTTAAAGTCCCAAAAGACACTTATGAAGAGGCATACCCTCTTCAAGATATTGCTATATAATTTGAACATGTGATGATTGAATGATAAGAGTGAATAGGGAGAGAATAGATAGATATACAAAAGAAGACTTTCATAATATATATCATGTAGATTTTACTGTAAAGGACCATGATGGATGCATACATTTTCACAGAAATCAATAGAAGATCTTTAATTTTTTGTGACTTCATATTAGTTTCTATTGTTTGTTGATTTGAACAATTATCTGGTTGTCTCCACATTTTTATTTCTTTGTTATTTGAACTTGTGTATCCAAGTTGATATTCAATTCTATCACACACATTTGTTGTTATTGTGTAATCAAGTTAATTGGTTTTTATCAAAGAATTAAAATCCTTTTAATTGATTACAGTAACTTGGAAGGAAAATTTGGATTAGTAAGAAGAGCCTTGTAATTGATAATACTACCATACTATCTCCATTTTGATATTATCTTGTTATTCAAACTGAGGATATACTTCATTTTTCAATACACATTTGCTATCATTGTGTGATTCTATTTAATTGGTTCCTTCAAGGAAGGATTAAAATCCTTTTAAATAAGTCACAGTAACCTAATAGGATCGATTGGATCAATAATTAGATTTTTTCAATCACATTCTTGCATGTTTATACAAGGTATAAACAAATATAAGTGCCAAACAACTAGAACTGTAACCAATACTAGTCACTTATCATAAAAATTCATTGAATCCACTTATTCTAAGTTTCCAATTATCACACTAGGAGTAGAATTAGTTAACAAGCCTTCATCTATTCCACACTTTATGACATTGTGGATAGATCCATAAAGTCAATTAAGTCACACAACTCTTAGATTTGCTTCAGCTATCAAGGTCTACCTGCCTAGGTTTAGCAGAGCTTGAAGTGCAAGGAGTCATCCACCATATCGTTTAACTCCATTCGTTGGTTCAAAAATGTTGCAAGTCTGATCATAGATCCTGACATCCTCTTATGATTTGTAACCTGTATTTTTGAGACCCAATAGAGTTCTCAGAGCAGATAACTGTCTTTTTATTCCATGCACTTGACAAAACATATTAAACTCATGGGAGGTGAGTTTTCCACCTCTTTTAGACCTTAATAATTTTATCCTCAAATTCACTTCATTTTCAACCATAGCTTTGAATGTCTTGAATCTATCTAATGCATCTAATTTCTCTCTAAGAAATGTAACCCATGTATATCTAGAATAATCATCAATTAAAACCATAAATTAACTTTCACCTAGTAGACTTCTCACTCTTGTAGGACCATAGAGATCTGTATGAACTAAATTCAGTAGTCTAGTAGTAGACTATTCCTTTGATCTGTAATGAATTCTTGTTTGATTTCCAAATTGACAATTCCTGCAAATAGCATTAGCAAGCTTCGTAATCCTTGGTATATCTCTCATGACCTGAACTATACTCATCCTTTCCAAGTTATCAAAATTCACATGGCACATTCTCTGATTCCATAACCAATTATCATTAATTTGAGTCATAAAGCATTGTCCATCAACACTATTAAGTTGATAGATATTTCCTTCATATTTCTTTCCTGCAGCAATCAATGTTCTGGATCCTTTCCAAATTTCACATCTCTCATCCTTAAACACAATATCATATCCCTTACTGTACATCTATCCAACACTAAAAATATTAGGCCTTAACCCCTTAACATAGTAGACATCATCAATATGATGCTTGCATTCAAAACTTATTGTAACTATCCCACAAATTTTAGCACCAGCGTCATCTCCAAACATAGCCAAGCCTCCATCATATTTTTCAAGCTTAAAAAACTTACTTTTATCACTAGTCATGTGATGTTAACAACCACTATCAACTACCCATTAGTTCTTTCCTTGTTTAGCATGTAGGGCATAGATAACAATACCTTCATTTTTCTCCTTCTCCGGAGGGCTTTCCTTCACCTATTTTTTGAAATTAGCAGAAGTAGGTTCATCCTTTATAGCCAAGAACAAGCACTCATTTTCATTAGGATCTTCATAATCAGAATCCTCATCAGATATGCTAGCATTCTCATTCACATAATATGCTTTGTTGATCTTTCCTTTCTTTTCTTTCTCATATCTTTGTTTATTCCTCCTAGCTCTTTCCAAACACTTTGCAACATAATGACCTATTTCTCCACAACTAAAGCATTTAAAGGGTAACTTACCTTCATATTTTTTGGAGCCTTTCCTCATCCTTCTTACAAATTTATCTTCTATTTAATCAAAATTTTCTTCATCTGGATCTTTAACTTTTGTAGCCTTAAAAGCAATTTTTGATTTGCATCCATTCCTTATATTTGGCTTCCTCATCTCATAAGATGTCAAAAATCCCAACAACAGATCTTTAGTACAAGTCTTATAATCTATACCCTATTCAATAGCACACACCTTCTCACTATAAGCATCAAGGAGAGTTGTAAGAATATTCTTTACAACCTTGGTTTCATCTATAGTAGCACCAAGTCCTCACATTCCGACTATTATCTCATCCAATATCTATACATAAGCTTTAACATTCTCATCTTCAAACATATGTAGAAGCTCAAACTGTGTCTCCAAATTCTATAATTTTTCCTCTTTGACTCTTTTATCACCTTCATGTGCCATTTCCAAAGCATCCCAGACTTCCTTAGCAGTCTTCATATTCTAAACCTTAATCAACTCGGAATGTGCCAGACTATTCTTCAAGATGTACTTCACCTTATTGTTCGCTTCATGTGCTTTGATCTCATCAGTTGTACTCAGACCATTAGCAGGAGTGTAAGGATTCTTGTAAGCTTTCTCCACATTATATCCACAATACTCTAGATATTCTTCCATCAATATTTTCTAGATAACATAATTAGATCCATCGAACCTTGGATAATCATAAACCATTTTTCTAGCCATATCAGACCTTCCTCAAGTAGTTAAGCTCTTCACCAAGGAACCAAGCTTTGATACCAATTGTTGAATAGGACAACTGAGGGGGGGGTGAATCAGTTGTCATAGATTTAACCTTTAATTCATTCACTAGAACTTAACACTGCTTAAATGATTAACCATTAAATACTAATGCAAAAACTTAAATCCATCACACAAACACAATAACACCAGATTTTACGTGGAAAACCCAATAAGGGAAAAACCACAGTGAGGATTAACTCACATTATAGAGAATATCAAAACCGATTACAAGAGGCTCACTTCCTCAGAAACAAGGCTCACTACCAAAACAAGGACTCACTATCTAGATCAAGACTCACTATCCAATAAGGCTAACAACCCATAGGGCTCACTGCCACAAAGATTCAAAGAAGATAGAAGAGATATGTTACAAAAAAAAGACAATCTCAATGCAATGGAGAAATCCACCATAATTTTCTCAACCACTTGCAAAAATGCATGAATGATAGAGTACACCTTCTGCTCATTGCATCTAGAAACTCAACATTTAGGCTTTGCACTGATCTTCCATGCTCACTGATTCACATAAATCTCGCATCTACCTGCTCTATTTCTTTACACTTATCTCTCTTTCCTCTTGCCCCATTTCACCACTAACTCATCCTGTATTTATACCATCTTCAACTTTGAAACATATCCAAAGTCAGCCATCCAAATTCAAATTTAAATTAGGTTAGTTCCAAAAAATCCTAGGGTGGAATTAGAATGAGGGAAACCCAAACACATGCTTCATAAGGACCCAAATAGATCCAAGACGCTTCATCAACTCTGAAGGTAGTGTTCAACACAAGGTCGGCCAAACTAGTGTAAAACACATAGAACCATTAAGCGTGAATCTTCCAGATACGGAAATTATCTTCAATACAATAAAAAAACTCAAATCTAGAACCGCAAGTCATAAGAATTTACCAAAGAGAAATCCAGACCAACAACATTTCTCTCGGACCTTAACTAGAAACACAAAAAACCACAGTTCACAACTGGTGAACATAACTTGCACTGTACAATGAATCAACAACCAAAAATATGGATATAGCATCTTCTAACAACCATGATAAACATATATGAATCACACAAACATAGGAGAAAAACTTGGAGCAACCACTGAACACCTACAATCTTTCTTCAATACAATTTTCTCAATATCCTCGACATATGCAACCAACAACAACTAGTTGATAACCAATTGACCAATTGAAATCAATGAAAACACCTTCATTCTTTCCATTCTTACAACATAGGGCTAGTCCAATATTTCTTGCTGAAAATTCCTTGCCCATGCTTGTGACGAGCTAGTTTTTATGGTTGTGCCTCACACACCCTCTTGGTGTTTAGATGATTCCTTAGAAAAACATTATGTAACCTAGATTAAGGCCATCAAATGTAGCTAATGTGGTGTAAGGGATGTAGATCGTACCCTGAAGTTACTCACCATGTACTTCCTTTGGTTGAGATAGAAACCTTTGGATTAACTTGAGAGTTTCTCAAGGAGAGAGGGAAGGTGTGCCCATGGAAACTGTTGATGACCCTATGTTAGTGGATCTCTACCTATCTGCCTTCATGAGAAAGGGTGCTCCACCCAAGTATCAAGGAGTATTAACCCAAGCTTGCTTGGTGGTGGTCCTACACTATTCTATAAACCCACTTGACTAATTTAGGTTTGTAAACAAGTGTTTGGAGTGTCTTCTTGTGCAATACCAATGAAAATGAATCAGTTGAGGGGCTAAGGATTGACCATACCCTATAAAATTTATCAAACTTAGCCATTATTTTTTATCATTTGCTAAATTTCTTTCTAAAACACTCAGACTATAAAACTACGCCCAAGACCAAAATAGTTGTTCCTTCATCAAAAATCCCTATTCCTGCGCTCTACCATACCACCATTGTCATTTTGCGCCTCCATCCAAAATTCCTACATCTGTGTCCTCTGTGAAACTACCCCTACATTTGGCTCTATCTATAAAGTTGTGCCTATGCCTGGCCAAAATAATTGAGCCTTCTAATAGTGACCTCATAGGGTTCCCTGATTAGTCTGATATATTTTGCAACTCAACCACTTTTTGACCATCATTTACCCCACTATTTTGTACCTCATTACCTTACCAAAACATTGTCATTTTTCAACCCTACATAATCACCCAGTCTAATCATAATTCCCCATCCTCTTAAATCCCCCACCCTCCCTATAATTTTGAATTCTTATCTTGGACTTAGGATAAGCCCTTAGAATTATTCATCACTAATTTCTTCACCATTATCATCTTATCAACCTCTTCATTTTCATTTATCATTACTCCACACATTTTATCACCTTCATTATTTCTATCATCTTTTCCATCCTTTTGACATAATAATCAACATGAACTTGGTACTAGACTTTAATCCCTTCATCATCCTAGTCACTCCACTAGTCACCATTATCCCATATTGCATTCTTTCCATCCCATTAGTCTATTTATCCCTTAGGACATACATTATTCATTCTCCCAATCATCTCCTTATCATCCAAGACCATCCCATTAACATCATCATTAGCCTCATCTATTCCTGTCATTATCCTTGCAAATCAAATTTTCCATTAGTGTTTAGTCTTGATCCTTAACCATCCTACTAATCTAGGAGTAGCATAAGAACTTTCCTATTTTAAGTTGCATCCTTTGTTAGCCCATCCTTTTGGATTATTTAGCTTGAGGATTTTTCTCCCTTAAGTTAATTTTCCAAAATCATCATTATCTAACCTTGCTTAGGAACTTTCCTATCCTAAGTAAGCAAAGATAAAATATCAAATCACTTCATCCTATGGATCTATATTTTAATCCTTGTTGTAAAAATTAATTTTGTGCATATCCTTAAATTTTCTAATCCAAATAATCATCCTAATCCAACCAATCAATCAATCTTAATCACCTAATCACATCCAACATCCAATCTCACCCAAAAATGTTTTATCCAAAACAAGTCTAAGGTCCAAAAATTCACAATATCCTCCAATCATAAGCTCATCATAAATCCAAGTCCAAATCTATTCCAAATTCCACATAAACATCCAAACATTTAACCCAACTATCACAAAGCAATCTTCTAGGGGAATCCTTGTTTTACATGCCAATCACTAGATCACAAGAAAAAAAACTAATGGATTCTAAAGGAGAAGCCTTTCACAACACCAACTCATCCCAACCACCAAAAACCCATGAGGACATGGTAGAATTACAATAAAAATCCCCTAGACTAGGATAATTTACTACCAATCCTCATAACCAAGAGATGATGGAGATAATCTTTCTACTTGGAAAAAACCATATTCTAATTGACCTCATAGATAAAGGGGATTTTCTCCCCTCTAACTTTGATGTCTCACAATTAAGGAGTGATCAACCTTTCAAAAATCCTTCATCATCTACCAATTTCTTTGATAATGTCCTTGGTATACAATCCAATACAAATCCACCCCTCTCCATAAACACAACTCAATCCTTTGATAAATTACCCCTGCTTAAAACACAACTAAGAGTCACTATCCCTCCCAACCCTCTTACCACTTATGCACCAACCAAGCCAACTACATCAACACAACCCCCTCCTACCACATCCATTCATACCAACTACATTTCTCAACAAGGACCTAATGTCTCTCAACCTCCATCACTAAATAACTTAATCAATAATCCCCCACCTCCACCTCCTAATAATCCACCAACTTCCAATCACCAACATCCATCGATAAACAACAACACTTCACATAACACCAATAATCCCATAATCTCAAACACCCAACCTCATAATACCTTATACAACAATATCCCACCCCACCTCCTAATAATCCTATCAACATCAAACCCTCAATACAATGAATACATCAACAATCCACCCTTAACACATAGCCATCAAAAATATAACCAATACATCAACAACCCCCTATTGACACCTTCATACCAATACATGTACAATTAATTACTATAAAAAACCCCACCCAATAATTTCAACTTAGCCTAAGAGTTGCAAAAAATGAAACACATGATCCAAGGGCTCCAAACTGGTCAACCAAGGAAGACTTACAAGTATGAGTACATATTCCCTTACCCATTTGATCAATCCATACTATCCATCCCCTTCCCTAAGGATTATGAAATGCCAAAATTTGACAAGTACAAAGGGAAAGGGAACCCCATTGAACATCTTAAAGATTTTAGAGTGGCATGCTAAGAAGTCACTTACAATGATGTGTATCTCATGAGGATATTCCCTAGAATCCTTGGTGGTCAAGCCTTATAATGGTTCACACACTTACCATGAGGATCTATAACATATTTTTCTGACTTAGCCAAACTATTTGTGACTCACTTTTCATACAACATTGACCAAGAGATAACTTTGGATAAGTTATGCACAAACAAACAAAAAAATTGGGAAACTTTTGCTACATTCTTTCAAAGATGGAGACGCCTTGCAAGTTTACAAGTACCTTAAAAACAAATGGTGAATATCTTTAGTGAAAATTGCATCCAAAGATAGCCTCAAATTTGCAACTACAATGTGTTACCACATTTTACAAAGTCGTTGAAAAAGGGATAACTATTGAAAAATCTTTATTTCTGAAGGGGTAATTAAAATTTACAAAGACCATAAAGACAATAACCAACCATCTATGACAAACAAAAGTATTAGTCTAAAAATATAAATATTGTGAATGATGGAGTAACCGATAGAAAACATGTTCAAAATGTACAAAGCACCCCATCACACAATACACAAACATCACATCAACAAAGAAAATCCAATACTATCACCATCCCCAAAGGAAAAGCAAAAAAAACTAATCAAACCAAACACAAGTACACCCGTTTGGGAGAACCTCTTGATGTTATATTTCACAAACTTACACAAGAAAACTTAATCAAATTTCCAATTACCACATCCCTTGATGAAAGAAAATCAAGACTAACATGGTATAAAGATAATGAATATTGTGAATATCATCGAATCAAGGGCCATAGTACCATCGAATGCATGAAACTAAAGAACTATATTCAAGACCTTATTGACAAATGAGAAATCAAGATTCAAGACCAAAACTCCCCAAATGAGCAACTAGGAATATACACACAACCCTTCCCACAACATAATGAAGGAAAAGCATCCTCCTCTTACAACAATGTTTCATATACATACACCAATAATTCTAATCCATCATCACATGACACAACAATTGGACACATTGAAGAATGCAATACCATATCTCTCAAAGCACCTAATTGCATCATCACCACCCATCAAGGCCGAGTGAAAATATAAGAACCATCATCCTCATCATCTAGTCCATCAACCACTCATAAATACAACGTCATCGAACACCTTGGAAAAACACCATCACAAATATCCATCTTGGAACTTATTCAAACTTCACCCACACACAAAGAATCCCTTGATAAATCTCACCAAGAATCTAGGGTGCCAAGTGACATAAATTTCAATCAATTCCAAGCCATAATTGGACACTTATCATCCACACACCACCTAATATTCACCAATAAAGATCTACATTCTGAAACACCTCATAAAAAACCATTACATATCAAAGCCGTCATACATAAACATAACATTAAAAGAGTCCAAATAGATGGTGGATTAAGACTAAATCTATGCACTTTGAAATTAATAATACAATCAGGCTATTCAAAGGACATCATCGATCCCCATAAGAAAATAACAATAAAAGTATATGATGATGTGGAAAGAGAATCAAAAGGTACCATCAAATTACCTATTCAAGTTGATCTGATTATTATGAAAATAACATGTTAGATACTTGACCTTGACTTACCGTATAGCATACTCCTTGGAGGACCTTGGATACATGCCATGCAAGTCATCCCCTCCACCTATCATCAATGCTTAAAATTCTCAAATAATGGAAAAGAAATCACCATTCCTGCCGACCCGCAACCTTTCCAATATTGCAAGACATTGGAAAGAAAATAAAAAAGCTATCACCATTGTCCTATTAATGATGAAGCATCCACCTTATCTACCTACGTTAACCCATCCACTTTGCAACCATCATAAACACCACATTCCATTCTTGAAAGCGAGGTCGAGGTAACTAATAAAGGATGTGTAAAATATGGGATCCAAAGTTTCTTCTATGTAGGACAACTTCCTACTTCTCCATGATCATATGGTCACTCACTCAACTTGAATCCAAAATAAATCTTCAAGAATTTCAATATGATGAAGGGGACTCCCCCTTACAATCTAAAACTCACAAAAACAATAGATAATGGCACAAATAGAATGCAAGAAGGAAAGAAAATATTTTCTATTATCACTAAAATGAAAATGAAATTACAACTTTATATTTTCCATCACATGGGATTTTTTATTACATAAATATGCAAATTTGCAAATCGGAGCCACCATCTACTTTGCTCTAGCCTACTCTCTGTAGTCTCCCTTTACATCCTTTATTTGGAAGGTGCAATTTCCCTATAATCTTCTGGAAAGTGTAACTTCCTCAAGAAGATATTTTGAAATTTTATTAATTTTGGTATTACAACTTCATGGGGTCATAACTTTTGATCCAACTGTTAGATTTTCTATTATAATATCTCAAATGACAAATGTTATTGAAGTTATTTCTTTGCCATTGGCTTCAATTTACCATTCTGGA
The DNA here is from genome assembly GCA_007258455.2 of Sequoia sempervirens. Lineage (NCBI taxonomy): Eukaryota > Viridiplantae > Streptophyta > Pinopsida > Cupressales > Cupressaceae > Sequoia > Sequoia sempervirens. The sequence continues at coordinate 392,934,816 of VDFB02000015.1, read as the reverse complement.
GTTCTGTGTAAGATTTCATGTCCAACTGTGCATAAATGCAAACTTACTAAAATAGTAACCCTTCCAAATTTAGCCCTTATTGAAAAGAAACAACATTTTTTTTGGGTGATGCAAGATTGCTCTTATACCCTGGATGCTCCTGCATCAGAATAAATGGGGATTAATAGAAAAGGAATATTTGGGCTTGGACATGGATGTCTCTTCATGGTTATATAAGGAAAAAGATGAAAAATCACTACCTACTCTTGAGATCTACCGATATCCTAAAGGACATAACTTGTGCAAACATATGGGCTACAAGGGAAAACGATTGGAGGCACAAGAAAAATTAATAATGGAACCTATATAGCTTCGAGAATATAAAGATAATCAAGGACTTGGCTTCTATGCCATTGATTTGGTAGCCATAAGACCTCAATGCACTCATGATAAAGGTAGTAACACTTCTAATAATCAAGGCTCTCAGTAGGAGGTCATTCAAGAATCCTACCAAACCATTGCAAAAAATTTTGACATAGACCAAATATAAACAATAACATCATCCATTGATCTCCCACTTGTATATCCTGAATTAATTGATTGGAATTAATAGGGGCATCCTATATTAGATACATTCCAAAATGATGAAGCAATAGTAGAAATCATGGAAGTACATGACTACATACCCCTAGGAGATCATAAGTAAGAACATAAAATAAAATTACATAAGGATGCCTATTTTTGGAAGCAAATCACATGCCTCAATCAAAAAAATAATAAAAATAAAAAAGAAAGATTCCTTAGTGAAAGCCTTGATGAGGCACTTTTGGATGAAGGAAAAGTAAAAATAAAAGACGTATCCCCTAATAAAAACCTTTCCAATGCATTAGAGGATGGGGCACTTGATTCTATTCCCATACATCATGAGACATCTATAGTAGTAATTGAAGACATAAAAGACATCAATTTGGGAACAAGAAAAGAACCTAAAATCATGTACATAGCCAAAGAACTAGAAGATTCACTTAATAAAAAAATGGAAAATTTCCTCAAAAGAAGATCCATCAATTTCACCTGTACATATGTAGATATGTTAGGCCTTGATCCATCTATCTGTTAGATTTGGTTGTGAAACCACCCAAGATCAAAATGTTTGAAGGAAAGCAAGAAAACAGATGGATAAACTTAGCACTCCCTTAGCACTGAACTAGCATTCCATTATACTAGCTGAGGGGAGGGGTGAGTGTTTTTTATATAGCAAAATAATGGAAGATAAATCCAAGAGGGGTAATAACTCCCAAGTGCCCATAATAGGTGGGAGTTTTACCTACTTGGTAAATTCCAGATTACATGGTAATGCCAACTTAGGTAAGGACAAACAAATTATTATGAGAGGTGGCTAATAAATCCAAAAGAGGGTGTGAGACTCAACTACCCAAAGGTGGGTGTGATTGACACATGTGAATGATGGATTTATGCTGCATGTCCTCATCCTAATCATTATAATATAACCTAAGCAAGCTTAATAATGTGTTTAGGAAAAATAAGTATTCCCTAACATAAGGAAAATAAAAAACCTACACTGACACCTCGCTTAAGCATAGCTTAGGTGGGTGAAAAGAGACAAAAATGGCTCCCAACTACTAGGCCATGTTAGGCACCCATGTACAAAATACTCTCTCACAAACGAAGAAAAGGAGAAAACCCAGTGGGATAAAACTCCTCCCCAAAAGAGAGATAAGAAAACAAGTTTCCCAACACAAGAAATAATCCCATGAAAGGAAGAAGTCCCCTCCAAAATAGAAAGGATAAGAAAGACTATGTAGCCTTCCCTCAAGTATTCAACTGTACCAATGGCTGATGCTTGAAACTGAATGTAGAAGATGGACCACGATCGTCGAATAACATTCCTCCCCTTAGGTAGCAACAAAACCAAAGGTGTATTAAGAATATCTTCCCATCCTTGAAAGGAATATAAGGAAAGAAAGCTCAAAATGTAAGAAGTCTTTGAAAATTGCTCATGTGTCTCCATGTCGATGTTGAAGGTTGCGACCATGAAATAAGAGATTCTAGGCCACACTGATGAAGATGACAATCTAAAACCTAGTAGATATCTATGTAAAACAAGATACAAAGACTCAACTACCTCCTCTGAAGACAAAGATGCCTCTCCCAAATGTTGCTCAAAAGTATCCATAGTCATGTCAAACTATGATGAATGATCATGTGGAGAATGAACAAGAGGATCCAAAGGTTCCTCCATAACAACTGAAGAAGTATCAACTTCATCAAAGAGAAGATGAATGTCATGAAGAATGTCTCCCAAATTTGAAATATGAGACTCTATAAACAAACCTGTAATGTTTGCCAAGTAGTCATTTGAAGTATCTATATCTAGAAGACAATGTGTATCCTCTTGCACTGAATCAAAAGAATCGATGAATGTAGCAACACCAATATACTCAGAAGCAATAGTATGTGGACGAGAAGGAATGCAAGGATCGATATCTGGATATGATGTGAGAATACCAAGATTCAAATAGCCAAAATTCTCCTCAAAATCAAAATTCACACTAGGAGTGTGATCAACAACCAAAGGATCAGAACCATTATCAGGTGCAAAGTCTGAAAAGGTGTATAACCAAGATGCATGATCAACCATCCTAGTAGCAATTATCTCTCTACTCTCCAAGACTTTGATGATAATTGAATTAGGTGTGAATTCCACATCCTTCCCTGATCCACCATGAGTGATCTGATAAATGGAAAGAAGATTATTTTCCAAGTGAGGTACACACAAAACATAATTGAAGGTGTCATCCCCAATATCAACTAATCCTCTCCCACTTACGTTCATGTAAGTATTTTTTCCCATCATAATAGGTGGCATAACACAAGGCTCAAAAGAAGAGAACATAGACTGTGTAGAAGCCATATGATGAGAAGCTCCAGAATCTAGGAGTCATTTCCCTGATTCATGACTTGTAGAAGCATAAAGAGCTTTACCTTTATTTTTCTTTGACTCAGTAGCAAAGCCTGTGTGACCAATATCCTTGCTAGATCCTGATTGTTTAGGATGTGAAGAAGAAGAAGTAGACAAAAACATTCTAGAAGGTAGATCAATGTTGTTCTTCTTAAGAAGATGTTTCAGTTCATCAATATCCTTCTTATAACAAGAATGTTCTTCATATCCAGTCCTCTTACAATATGAACAAGTAGACTTCTCCTTCTTAGATGAATCCTCCCTTGAAGAGGATTTGTGTTGTGCTTGATCTATGTGTGGATTTTTCTTTATCTTCTTTTGCTTCTTATTAGATTGTCCTGACTCTTTTTCCCCCTTAGGCTAACAACCCAACAAAGCCTGAGTCTGTGATGGCTTTATGAGACCCATAGGAAGAAGCTTCTATTGTTCATGCATTAACATCTTAGAAAAGCATGCAAATGAAGGCATAGTATATGCAGATCCCATAGTTAGTATATGAGTATGAAAGCTAGAAATAAAAGCTGCAAATTCAGGACCAAGTTTATTCAATGTATTATAGATTAATTAAATGTCCTTTTTGTCAATACCACATGGTTTACATTGTGCTCTCAGATCATTAACCTTAGTAATATAATATTTGATGTTGCTAAAGTTCTTTGGATTAAGGCTCATCAATTCATTTTCAATCTGATAGCCTTTGATTTCATCTATTGTACCATACAAAGATTTTAACTTTTCCCAAGCATCATGTGAATTTTTACATGCTTCAATCTGAAACATAAGATCAAGGGAAACAAAACTATGAAGACATCCAAGAGCTTTTGTATGTTCAAGCATCCATTTTATCTTTTCCTTATCATTTGTAGGTTTAACTACCTTTTTTTCAACATATGGAGTATACCCAAGTTGCATTAAGGCATTCCATGCATGTTGATACCATGTTGCATAATTATAAGGTGTTAGCAAAGGAACCTTAGAAAGATCCATGTGTGAAGGAAAAGAAGAGCGCAAGTGAATAGATCAAAAACACACACACACAATGAGAGACCCCTCCTTTTTCACTCAATCAAGAATCCCCTCCAACAAAAATGATTTGGCACTTTATAAATCAGTGTGTTTACAATGATGGAGTTGTTTTCTAGAGTTTTACAAGTGTCCAAAATGGACCCAAATACTGAAAGTACAATGAAATCCCAGAATGAGAACCTCAAAATAGCACCAATTTGTAGTGATCAGAAATATATTCACTTTCAATAAAAGAATCACCTCAAATCTAGGTTGTATGTGAAAGTTATATCCATTTGAAGTTCAAAAAATGATGATTATCCTTCAAATTTGATGATAAAAATGAATTTATAGAAAAATGGTATAACTTGAGAAAAAACCAATTACACCACTCTAAAGAGTGTGAAATTTTACCCCAAATAAAAAAGAATTGTGTGAAAAATACCTTCGTATGATTGAGAACGAGCCCTACGAAGTTCAAGTGCAAAATTGAAAGTTGCAATGGTGAGGGGGTCCAAATTTTCAAAATTTGGTTGAAGCTAGCTAATTTAAAATTTTGCTAATTTTGGTGAACCACCAGATAAACTTAGAAGCTTTCTGATTTCGAGAAACTACCAAAGTTCCTACTAAATTTGGTGAGACCTGCTAAAAACCTTCCAAATTTGCATGAAAGCCAAGGAAAATTGCAGGTACGGGTGTAGATTTGAATGTAGATTTGAAAATTATTATTAAGAAAAAAAGGAACTAAAAAAGCCTTTAAAAAGTTTAAGTATTAAAGTGGGGTAAGTACATAAGCCTTAAAAAAGGCTAAATAATGAAAAAGAAATTGGTGGTGGCTAAAAAGCCATGCCCACCGCTATTAAATGGGGCCCAAGATCCAAAGAGAGGTCGTGCCCAGGGTACCCTACGTACTACGCAGGGGTAAATCCCCACTTTTCAACTTTTTTAAAAAAAAAAATTAAAAATTTTCAATTTTCAAAAAAACTTTTTAAAAATACAATAAAAAAACCTGTGAATTATTATTTTTTAAAAATAAATTTTGAATGCAGGAAAATATTATTTTATTTTATTTTGTCTTGGAAAATGTGTCATAATATTATTTTATTTTATTTTGTCTTGGAAAATGTGTCATACATGTGCAGATGGGGTCGTACGACTTCACTTGCTAATTTTTTTTTGCTTCAAATTTGACTTTCTCCAAAATCAATGAATTGGTAGTCGATCTTTAGGTTTTGTTGCCTTTTGAGCGTGATGGTGAGGTCCGTTTGGCCTCAAAATACTCTAAAAGATCAGCTACCTTTAGGAATCTCTCTAAAAAATTTCTACTTCAACCCTTCATAGATCTCACACCCGATGTTCGATTTGGACAAAAAAAAAGTCAATTTTGACTTTTTTGGCTACTCTAAACTCAATTATGAGCTCAGAATGCTACTCTAAACTCAATGATGAGCTCAGAATATCTCCAGGAAGCTCTAAAATACCTATAAAAAGATGCAATAGAAAGGAACCCCCATAGAAACTAAGATCTCTATCAAGCATTTCTGATTCTATAGGTCATCATCAGATGCAAGAGAAGAGCATACTTTGCTTTCAAGAATTTATTGAAAAAACTGCTAACCCACAACTCACAACCAACTCTGATACCATGTTAGATTTGGTTGTGAAACTACCCAAGATTAGAATGATTGAAGGAAATCAATAAAATAGATGGATAAACTCAACACTCCCTTAGCATTGAAATAGCATTCCATCATACTAGCCAAGGGGAGGGGTGAGTGTTGTTTATATAGCAAAATAATGGTAGATAAATTCAAGAGGGATAATAACTCCCAAGTGCCCATAATAGGTGGGAGTTTTACCTACTTGGTGAATTCTAGATTACATGGTTATGCCAACTTAGGTAAGGATAAACAAATGGTTATGGGAGGTGGCTAATAAATCCGGGTGTGAGACTCAACTACCCAAAGGTGGGTGTGAGTGACACATGTGAATGATGGATTTATGCCACATGTCCTCATCCTAACCATTATAATATAACCTAAGCAAGCTTAATAATGTGTGTAGGAAAAATAAATATTCCCTAACATAAGGAAAGTAAAAAACCTACACTAACACTCATGGTACATCATTTAGCAATCTATCCTAATGCAAAACCTATCAAGCAAAAACTCTGTAAGATGCATCCCTAGATTGCTCTTTTTGTAAAAGTAGAATTGCAAAAGCTCCTAGAAGTTGGATTCATTAAACCTATTGACTATCTTGAGTGGGTCTCTAACATCGTACCTATTTCTAAACCTATTGGGGGCATCCGCATATGCACTGACTTTAGAGATATCAATAAAGCATGCACAGAAGATGATTTACCACTACCAAACATCGACATTATTGTGGACCTCACAAGACATGAAATGTTATCCCTTATGGATGGATTTTGAAGTTATAGTCAAATTTAGATTGCAAATTGAAGTTCTTGAGGAAATATTTGATCGGCTAGAAAATACAAATTGTATCTTAATCCTGAGAAATGTGTGTTTGGAATCACATCTAGAAAAATCTTGGGATTTATTGTCTCCTACCAAGGTATTGAAGTAGATCTAGCCAAAGTAAAAGAAATAATGGAAATTCCTCCACCAAAGAACATCAAACAACTTGGAATTATTCAAGGAAAACTACAAGCAATTAGAAGATTCATTGCACAGTTGGTCAATAAATGTCAACCATTCCCCCACCTAACTTGAAAAATATTACATTCAAATGGGATAACAATTGTTAGCAAGCCTTCCAACAACTTAAGGATTATATTGCATCACCACCAATCCTAGTGCCATCATAATCAGATAAACCACTCCTTTTGTATATATTAGCTACTCATGTGGCACTTGGGGAATTGTTGGATCAGTATGACAACAAAGGAAAAGAAAGGGCTATATACTACATATCTCACACACTCTACTCAAATGTGAGTTGAAATATTCCCCAATAGAGAAAGTATGTTCTACATTATTTTTTTATGATAAGAAACTATGACATGACATGCTTAATCATAAAACTTAGCTCATCTCTAAAGTGGACCCATTAAAGTACCTGCTTTCAAAGGAAACTCTCACATGAAGAATGGTTAAATGGATGGTGATTCTAAGTGAATTTGGCATCTAGTATGTAGAAAAAAATCCATCAAAGGGTAAGTAGTTTTCGATCAACTTTCTGAGGCCCCTCTACCAGATATACATCCACTATTGATAGAATTTCCTAATAAGAATATTTTGACTAGAGAAGAAGGCACATGGTGAAATTTGTATATCTAGAATAATCATCAATTAAAAGCATAAAGTAAATTTCACCAAGTAGAATTCTCACTCTTGTAGGACCACAAATATCTTTATGAACTAAATCTAGTAGTATGGTAGTAGACTATTCCTTTGATATGTAATGATTTCTTGCTTGCTTTCCAAATTGACAATTCCTGCAAATAGCATTAACAGGCTTTGTAATTCTCAATAAATCTCTCACTGCCTGAACAATACTAATCCTTTCCAATTTATCAAAATTCATGTGACACATTCTCTGATGTCATAACCAACTGTCATTAATTTGAGTCATAAAGCATCGTCCATCAACACCTTTAAGTTTATAGATATTCCCTTCAGATTTCTTTCATATAGCAATCAATGTTCTAGATCCTTTCTGGATCTCATATTTCTCATCCTTAAAAACAAGATCATATCCTTTTCTACGTATATGACCAACACTCAATATATTATGCCTTAAACCCTTAACATAGTAGGCCTCGTCAGTATGATGCTTGCCAACAAAACTTATTGAACCTGTCCCACACATTCTAGCACCATTATCATCTCCAAACATAACCAATCCTCCATCATATTTTTCAAGCTTAACAAACTTACTTTTATTACCAATAATGTGCTATGAAAAACCACTATCAACTACCTAATAATTTTTCTCTTGTTTAGCATGTAGGGCAGAGATAATCATACCTTCATTTTTCTCCTTCTCTAGAGGGCTTTCCTTTACCTATTTTTCAAAATTAGTAGAAGTAGGTTCATCCTTAATCACCAAGAACAAGAATTCATTGTAATTAGGATCTTTATATTCTAAATCCTCATTAGATATACTAGCATTCTCATTCACATAGTAAGCTTTGTTAATCTTCTTTCCTTTCTTTTCTTTCTCATATCTTTGTTTATTCCTTTTAGCTCTTTCTAGACACTTTGCAACATAATGACCTATTTCTCCACAACTAAAGCATTTAAAGGGAAACTTACCTTCATACTTATCAGAGCCTTTCCTCATTCTTCTTACAAATTTAGCTTCTATTTCATCAAATTTTTCTTCATCCAGATCTTCAGCTTTTGTAGCTTTAAAAGTAGTCTTTGATTTGCATCCATTCCTTAGACTCGACTTCCTCATCTCATAAGATGTCAAAAATCCTAATAGCAGATCCTTAGTACAGGTCTTATAATCTATAGTCTTCTCAATAGCACCCACCTTCTCACTATAAGTGTCAGGAAGAGTTCTAAGAATATTCTTTACATTCCCAATTTCATCTATAGTAGCACCAAGTCCTCGCATTCTGACCACTATCTCATCCAATCTTTGTACAGAAGCTTTAACATTCTCATCTTTAGAAGTATCTAGTAAATCAAATTGTGTCTCCAAGTTTTGTAGTTTCACCTCTTTAACTCTTTCATCACCATCATGCGGTATTTCCAAAGCATCCCATACTTCCTTAGCAGTCTTCAAATTTTGTATCTTAATCAACTTGAAATGTACTAGACTTTTCTTCAAGATGTACTTCGCCTTATTGTTCGCTTCATGTGCTTTGTTCTCATCAAGCATACTTAGACCATTAGCAAGAGGAGTGTAAGGATTCTTGTAAGCTTTCTCTACATCATATCCACAATACTCTAGATAGTCTTCCATCAATACTTACTAGATACCATAATTAGTTCCATTGAACCTCGAATAGGATAACTAAGAGGGGAGGTGAATCAGTTGTCATAGAATTAAACATTTAATTCAATCACTGAAACTAATTATTAATGTTGATTAAATGATTAATCATCAAATGCTAATGCAGAAACTTAAATCCAACACACAAACATAATAACACCATATTTACGGGGAAAACCCAATAAGGGAAAAACCACTGTGAGGATTAACTCACACTATAGAGAATATCAAAACTGATTACAAGAGGCTCGCTTCCTGAAATAAGCCTCACTGCCAAGACAAGGACTCGCTGACCGAAAGACTCATTGTTCAATAGGGCTAACAACCTTGAGGGATCAGTGCCATAGATATACAAAGAAGACAAAGAATACTTGTTAAAGAGAGACTACAATCCCAATGCAACAAAGGATTCCACCACAATCACTCACATACATGCATGAATGATACAATTCACCTTCTTTTCACTGCATCCAAAAACTCATCATTAAGCTTCACACTGATTTGCCACACTCGCATCACACACACTCACTGAATAGAATCAATGTCATATCTAACTGCACTTTATCTTTTCTCTTATCACTCTTCTTCTTCGCTCTTGTATATTTCTTCACTACCAACTCTATTGAATAGGACAATTGAGAGGGGGGTGAATCAGTGGTCACATAATTTAAAATTTTAATTCAATCACCGGAACTAAACTCTTAATACTACTTAAATGATTAATCATCAAATTCCAATGCAAAAACTTAAATCCAATGCACAAACACAATATAACCATATTTACATGGAAAACCCAATAAGGAAAAAACCACAGTGAGGATTAACTCACACTATAGAGAATATCAAAACCGATTACAAGAGTCTCACTGTCTGAAATAAGGCTCATTGCCAAAATAAGGACCCACTATCTAGAACAAGGACTCATTGTCGAACAAGGCTAACAACTCAGAGGGCTCACTACCACAGAGATACAAATAAGACAAAGAAGACTTGTTACAAAGAGACTACAATCCCAATGCAACAAAGGATTCCACCACAATCACTCCCAGATATGCATGAATGATAGAGTTCACATTTTACTTGTTGGAATCAAGGAACAGAGGGGGGGTGAATTAGTGTTCTGCAAAAAATAACTTTATTAACCTAATCTTTAAACCATGTATAGCATTCAACCAAAAGAAAGATGCAAGAACATAAAGAAATCAACCACAACACCATAACATAAGGATTTTTATGTGGAGACCCTATTAGGGGAAAAACCACGGTGGAGATTAATCCACAATATGAGTATACTCAAAATTGTTGGAATTGTGTGCCTCAATCTCACAGTTTGAAACCTCTGGAAGAGAAAAGTTGGTGTGACATTCTTACTATCTGGCCGACTAGCAGTTGTCTAACCTTGTGGAATTCTCAAGTTGCCAAGACCTTGTTACTATCTTTCCGACTGGAGCTATCGCTGTGACATGTTGGTCGCTGTGAAAGTTTCTATCTCTTACCGCCTGAGCTGATCTCTTACCGACGAGTTGGTGTCTAAAGGTTATCGGGGAGACTCATGGTGACTGATGTTATCGGGGAGACTCTTGGTCGAAAGGTTTACTTTCGGTATGAAGTCTTAGCGATGTGAGATGTTTCACCGATAGTTATACACTTGGAGTCATCAGAGTAACATAAGGGTTCGGTAAGAACTCTTGACGACAGATGGTATGTCTCACAGACAGTGTTACACTCAAAGTCATCGGGGAGAGACTTGAACACTTGGTAAAGAGCTCTTGGCGATGGGTGTTTCTCTCGCCGATGCTTTGGCTATTGTCGGTATGACTCCTGGTGATGGTGGGACATTTCAGAGTAACATGGTTGTTTTGGTATGATCTCTTGGCGAATAGCGATAGTCTTGTCGATGGGAATGCTAATGTCTAAGTGACTTTTGAACTTCGATATAACCTCTCACTGAATAGCGATTGTCTTGGCGATAGCACTACATGTGATGATCATCGGTATGATGTCTCAGCGATATGGTTTGTCTCACCGACATCTTTTTAACTCGATGTAACCTCTTTCCGAAGGTGATGACTCTTGGCGATATCGACGGTTGGGCTTTGTGGCATCGGGGAGACACGGTTAGTGTCTCACCAACATGCAACACATGTTGAACGTTGTTGACTAATTGGAAGACTGTCCTACATGGTGTGTCTTCGACCAATCAGGGAGCAGAATGGGAAATGCTAGCAGTTGAACTCTTACGACCGTTTCTGTGAGGAAGTTCAACAGATCAGGGTCGACATGGATATACTCTAAGATCGATGATGATGTTCAGTTGGAAGATCAGTGTGATGAATAGTCAGATGAATAGTTCGATGTATGATCAATGTGAATTCAATTATGAGAGTATTGTAAGTTGAATGTTTTGTACAAGGTTGATCAAGGATTATGCTGTTGTAAATTGACATCAGAAAGATAAGTCTAATCTCTGTATGTAATCTTCATTACTGTAATACAAAGAGGATTTTCTTGGTGTGGTGGGTTTTTCTCCCATAAGGGTTCTCCCACGTAAATCTGGTGTTCATTTGTGTATGATTAATTCTTTGTTTCTGTTATTTTCTTAGAAGTGTATCTTAATTGGACTGTAATTGAAAATTTAAAAACACCTCTGCATTCTTCCCTGAGGTTTTGACGTTAGGAGAGTTGTTTCTGCACATTAGTTTTCCTTACAAGTGGTATCAAAGCCTAGCTAGTTGTGTTATCCTTGTGGGTACGTTGGGTTTTTTGAGTCAATTCTGTTCAGTGGGAGTCTTGTAGAAGTTTGGTAATTCGAATTACAAATTAAGATGGTGAGCACGTCAGGAAAGAGTGAAATTGAGAAATTCAATAGCAGCAATTTTGAGTTGTGGAAACTCAAAATGGAAGATCTATTGGTTGATCGTAATCTATGGCTTGTTGTGTATAGAACGAAGCCTACAGGAATGAAGCAAGAGGATTGGGACCTTGCAGATAGAAAATCAAAGGGGTTGATAAGGCTCTGTTTAGCAGACTCTGTTCTTCTAAATGTTCATGAAGAAAAGACTGCATCTTCCTTGTGGAAAAGACCGGCAGCTATTTATCAGGGCAAGTCCTTGGTGAATAAATTGTTCTTGAGGAAGAAGCTATACACTTTGAGAATGCAAGAAGGAGGGTCTGTTGCTGATTGCACAGTTAACATCTGTGGGTGTGAAGATTGATGAAGAAGATTGTTGTATGCTCTTATTATGTTCTTTGCTAGATTTTTGGGATCACCTGGTGATGGCTATTAGGAGTACGACATCCACTTTTAAGATGGAAGATGTTGTTGCTTCTTTGTTATCAGAAGAGATGAGAAAGAAATCTTCTGAGATGGCGAAAGAGGCTCTTGCTGTTAGAGGCAGATCGAAAGAAAAAAGCAAGAAGAAGGACAAGTCCAAATCCAAATCAGAAGGGAGATCAAAGTCTCCTGGCAAGAAGTCCAAGGTGAAGTGCTGGAATTGTGGGCAACCTGGTCATGTCTGAAAGGATTGTAAAGAGGAGAAAAAGAAGAAGAAGAAGAAGAATTCTTCTGACAATGATTCTTCTCAGAGTGATGTAGACGCCTTCATTGCATCCCTGGCTACATAGGCATTAGATTATGTCTAGTTGATTGATTCTGGAGCATCTTTACACATGACATCTCATAGAGACGGGTTCACAAAGTATGAAAACTATGATGGTGGAAAGGTGTATTTGGCAAGTGATTCATCTTTGGAAATAGTTGGCCGTGGGAGAGTCAGAATTCAATTCCCTAATGGTAGAGTAAAGGGAATCAATGATGTAATGCATATACCAGGTCTGGCTTGAAATTTACTTTCTATTAGTAAGCTGAATGATATTGGAGTGCAAGTCACATTCTCTGGAAATGGCTGCAAGATGACTACAAGCTCAATGGTGCTAGCAAGGGGTGCTCGTATTGGTACCTTGTATAAGCTGGATGCACATGCTGTGCAATGCAATAGTGTCTCTGTAAAGTCACAGAAAGCTACTCATGGGGAAAAGAGGAAAAATTTCTGATAGTGTAAACTCTATGGAAGTTAAACTTCCAGTAGAAAAGACTATGCTCTAGCATCATAGGCTTGGCCACATTGGTGAAAAAGGTTTAAAAACCTTGAAGAATAAAAACCTGGTTGAGGGGCTTGATGATTGTAACCTTGGTCCAATTTTGGCAGACATTGTATATATGGTAAAACAACGCAGGTGTTTCATTTATTCAGTCCTCCTGGAAATCTTAGGTTTGCTAATTATATATACATTCCTGATGTTTTGGTCGATGAACATTCCTTCTTTGTCTAAGTCAAGGTACTATGTATGGATTCGTGATGATTATTGAGGAAAGAGCATTTGTTTATTTTTGAAAGTAAATCGAAGTGTTTTAGTCGGTTTAAGGAATTTAAGAACCTTGTAGAAATCCCATTTGGAAGAAAAATAAAATGTTTAAGGGTGATAATGGCGGTGAATTTTGTTACGATGGTCGAGAAGTGCTGTAAGATCATGGAATTAAAGACATAAAACTACACCTTACACTCCGCAGAAAAATGGAGTTGCAAAAAGGTTCAACATGACAGTGATGGAAAGAGCACGAAGTATGCTAAGCAGTGTTGGCTTGGAGGAGAAGTTTTGGGCTGAGGCAGTTGCTACAACATGTTACTTGATAAACCGTTCTCCTAATTCTGCTCTTGTTGAGAAAACACCTTTGGAAGCATGGTCTGGAAAGAAGCCCTCTCTGAGACACATTCAAGTCTTTGGCTGTGAGGCATATGCACATGTGTCGAATGAGAAAAGATCTAAATTGGAGAACAAGGCTATCAAATGTATTTTTATTGGCTATAGTGCTGGCATAAAAGGATAAAAGCTTTGGAATCCTGATACGAAGAAGGTTCTATACAACATAAGTGTTATCTTTCGTGAGTTGAAGCCCTCTACCTTGGATCTACAGTCAGAGACAAAGTCAGAAAAAAAAGGATGTAGTTGAAATTCCTCCTACACCAGATAAAGAGGAATTGAAAATTCAAAATGTACCTAAAACTGAGGAGAGCTCAAGTAGTTCTAAAAGTTTTGAAAAAGAACAACAACCTTAGCCTCAGCAAGTGACGAGTTCAACTCATGAAAGAAAGCAACCTGATAGGTATGGGTTCTCTTTGATAGATTCTACTTGTGCCTATGCTTTAATTTCTAGCACTAATGAGCCTAGGACTGTGAAGGAGGAATTTAGAATGTGTGATTCAAACTCTTGGTTGGAAGCCATGAATGAAGAAATGGCATCATTAGGAAAGAATCCTACTTTCCATGCCAGGACGCAACATATAGATGTACAGTATCATTTTGTACGAGATATGGTGGAGGATGGAAAGGTCTCGTTAGAAAAAGTGGATACTCTGGAGAATGTTGCAGATGCATTGACGAAGCCAGTGAGCATAGACTATTGGAGTTAAAATGACACTGAGAGGGGGGGTGAATCAGTGTCTTAACAGATTTGACCAATTTTCAAAAACTTCAAAACATATCACAGATTTGTTCTCAATATTACTCTGATTAATGCATTCATGAGTTGAATGTAATCATTCATAAACAAAATTGAGAAAGGTAATAACTCAACAGAGAACAGAAACAACAACAACACAGTAAAGTAGTGAGAACTCAGAAGAACAAAGAGACACAAGAATTTGCCGAGTGGAAAACCCTCCTGGGGTATAAAAACCACTCCCTAAATGCCTTCCAGGCTTAATCTTTTAATCAACTGTTCACAATGCCTTATAGGCTGATTTTTGAGAACCCACTCAAGGAGCATCAACCCCTCGTTTAGAGATATCTATCTCAAGGAGTACCAACCCCTCAAATTATGTTTTGAACAATAGTAATGATTGAAAGGATTTCTCTATTTTCAATTAAGAACATATCTCTCAGTTTTCTCATCTACAGAATAATTTAAAGATTCAATAACTGAATCCCCAAAATACTACGTAGAGAAGAAATTTACAAAGTCTCTGCCTCTTTTATTGCAGAGTTTATCCATACATTTTCATACAGCCAAGGAATGATAATCTCATAATTACATCAACAGTCGAACATAAAACTAAGTTTTCTGCTTCTATATATACATCTTGATTTAAATGCCAGATGGGTAACTGTCTTCAGGAGTAATGGCAGAACAACCAACCCAGCTAAGAGATGTTCTCAACAAATCTGTAATGAATGAGTTCATTTTTCTGCATAAAAAGCACAACTGTCCACCACAAAAAATCATAACCTCTAATGCATGAATGACAATACTCAGTCAGGGCATCATATTGACTGAGATGCAGAGCAGTTAAGAAAAATGGTGATAATAAATTAATATGCATAGTATGAAATGCATAAATAAAAATACCAAACAGATATGTAACTCCCATGGCTCCATTATCCACTATCGAGCTTCCAGTTAGAAATGCACCAAATAAACCTTCCATAATCTTCTGTAAGAACCATTACAGTTAGTAATAGCAAAGACGTAAACACTTATGATGGTGGCCAGGCTAGGGTTTGATACCCAGCTAAAAGAATAAACTCAAAAAGTTTTCCCTATTCCTTTTTATTTCCATCGATGACACGTTATGTCGAAGGCAACTTTAACGTCGCCAGACAACCTTATGTTTGTCGCTTTCACCAAGACCCATAAGAGTCGAGAGAAGTCATACCAAATTGAAAATGTCACGCCGAGAGCTCATAACATCCTTTTGGTCAATGAGACAAAAAGGCTCTTTCACCGAAATGAAACCATCATTCTATCGCTATAGCTTTTGATATCAGAGAGACATCATATAGATCAACTTTGTTATACCGAAAGACATTCGATACACACTGTTGTCGTGACAATTCAATACCTATGCCGGAAGCCTTTATCATTTCCAAGTTGCCAAGACAATACATAGTCAAGGAGACACTCTATAGACTGCCCCTTGTTTTGCCGAAACATCCTGAGCTCACAATAGATCGCCAAGAGAATTCACTTCTCATACCGACAGAGACCATTTGTATTCCATCGGTGAGACATATCAATGTCAAGGAGACCTCTCGTAGAATGCATGAGTCATACCGAAAGTCATCCTTTCATCGTGTGTCGCAGAGACAATCCATATCTTATGCCGACGAAGTCCCTTTATGTTCCATCGGCGAGACCGACGGTCACTCGCCGAGACCTCTCGCCGAAAACCCTAGCTCTTACCGAAGAGACTACCTTTATGTTTTCAGTTGGTGTAACAAATCAAATTCGCCAAGACCTTTCTTCGAATATCACAAGCTCTTACCAAAAAGTATCCATCCACCAAGGTCGATGTGACATTGCACATTCGATATAACATTTCGCCGAAGCAGTAACCTTATGCCGATAAGACATTCAATGCAACAATCGGTGAGACTTAAAATCTTCGAAGAGACAATATACCGAATACATTATGTTTGGCCAAAGAAAACTCCTCTATGTGATGTTCGGTAAGACAAAACCACTTCGCCAAGACCTATTCTGAAACTGCTCAGCTCTTGCCGATGAAACTCCATAAGCACTAGTTGGTGAGACATAATCCTTTTCGTTAAGACCTTTCACCGAAACCTTAGACTCTTTCCGATAGACATCCACATGCACTAGTCGGGGAGACAATATGATTTCGCTATGACCTCAGCCTGACGGCCAAACTCATGCCAATATACTTTATTCTGAAGTGGGTCGGGGAGACATAAGGAAATCGATAAGACCTTATCCGGACGGTATAACATATGCCGATAGAGAACATATTTTTTCGCTAAAACAAAAGAGAAGTCTTGCCAACAGCAGCCTGTAAGATAAATTCAATTGCCATGACATCTTAAATGTCTTTCCGATAGGCAACTCAGACATTTCAAAGTGGATCGGGGAGACCGTGCCATACTCATGCCGATATGTGTAAGCCCGAATGAGAAACAACCAATACCTGAGATATGCAAAAAGAACCAACTAAAAGAGATTTTGTCATCAAGGACAAACCATAAACACAACCGAGATCCAACAAACTCCCCCTTTGTCCTTGATGGAAAAACACAAAAGACTCTCCCCCTTTTTGCCTCAATGACAAAGAATAGAAGAGAAGAATGTGCATTGCCATGAAATACAACTGAGAAGCCAACCAAAATATCATGAGAAACAGCTGCAAAAAAAAGAGTAGTAGTGCATCAACCAAGATTGTAGGAGAGCAGTAGGTGAATTAAAATATTTAATTTTCTCCCCCTAAGCAGTAGCTCGGAGATTTAGTGAAGTAATGATTGAGAGATAACTCCCAATCAAAGTCTCAGCCTTTCAAATAGCTCTTTTGCTAAGGGCTTAGTAAAAATGTCAGCCACTTGATCTTGAGATTCAACAAATTGTAAGCAGACTTCATTAGCCAAAACCTTTTCTCGCAAAAAATGAAAATTAATAGCAATATATTTAGTTCGAGAGTGCATAACATGATTTTTTGATATATTTATCGCACTAGTATTATCACAAAGAATGGAAACAGGATTGGAAACATCAATACCCATATCTGAAAGAGTCTGACTCATCCACAGAACTTGAGTACAACATGAAGTGGCAACAATGTATTCTGCTTCAGCAGTAGAGAGAGAAATAGATACTTGTTTCTTGTTGTGCCATGCCACTTAATGATCACCAAGAAAGAATGGAGCACCACTGGTGCTTTTCCTTCTTGTTGAGCATAGCCTTTGCAGAAAAATCTTGATTTGTTGCGAATAACATTACCTTTTTCATTAACCTTGTTTATGTATATCCATTTGCCTCCAATGACATTCTTGTCATCTGGTCTTGGGACTAACTCCCAAGTCTGATTTTTCTCAATTTGATCAATTTCTTCTTGCATAGCATTAAGCCAACATGAGTCTGTGAGAGTGTCATTAAATTTTTTAGGCTCAAACTGAGTAACTAGACAGAAAGCAATTTGTGCCTTTTCATCAGATTCTGCAGTCTTTCTTCTAGTTTGAACTCCTACATTTTTATCCCAAATAATCTGATCTTTGGGGTGGTATTTAGCTAGAGTTTTCAAAGGATCATTTGATGCAACCTTTTCAGGACTTGCATTTTCATTTTTAGGACTTTCTAATTCAGCAATAGACTTTGTTGTTCTAGCTCCTTCAGAAATTATTTCAAATTCAAGTTCTTCTTCTTCATTATTCTGCAAAGATTCAGCATTCATATGTGGTCTTTCATCAAATTTTACATTAACAACTTCAATGATCTTATTAAGCCTTTTTTTAAGACATTTATAAGCTTTGTTGTGAGTTGAGTATCCCAAAAAGATACCCTCATCACTCTTTGATTGAAAGCTCCCAAGGATATCATCATTTTTCTTGATAAAACACTTACTTCCAAAAAAATTTAAGTATTTGACAGAAGCAATTTTTCCATACCAAAGTTCATATGGAGTGTGTTTAGATTTCACCCTATGCTGCACTCTGTTTAAAATGTATACAGCTGTATGAACAACTTCTTTCCAATACATGTCAGTCAATTTAGCTTCATCTAGCATGGTTCTAGCCATTTCTTTTACAGTTCTATTTTTACGTTCAACTACCCCATTTTGTTGAGGTGTTTTTGATGCAGCATACTACCTTTTAATACCGTGTTGTTCATAGTAATCGATAAACTCTTGAGAAGTGAACTCACCTCCTTTGTCTGATCGAAGGCATTTTATTTTCAAATCAGATTCATTTTCAACCATTTTTCAAAAGATTTTGAACCTTTCAAAGGCTTTTGATTTGTGCTTAAGAAATGTGGCCCATACCATTCTAGTATAATCATCTACAAAAAGCATAAAATATTTTTCACCATTAATAGACCTTGTTCTAGTTGGTCCACATAAATCAGTATGCACTAGCTATAGAGGTTTTGATGAAGAATGTTCTTTTGTTTTGAAGCTGATTTTAGTTTGTTTACCACTTAGACATTCTTTGCACACAGAATTTTATGGCTTGTTAAGAATTGGTAAACCTCTAACATTCTGATTCTTACTGATTCTAACCAAATTTTCAAAGTTTATGTGTCCTAATCTTTTATGTCATAACTAGCTCTATTCAATTTGGCCCATTAGACACATACCTTGATTATTGTCATTGCATGATGAGTCAAGAAGATTGTACACATTTCCTTTTTTCCTCCTTCCAGTTGCAACAACCTTTCCAAGTTTGTTCTTAATCTCACATCCTTGCGAAGTAAAAAGAACATGATAACCACTATCACAGATTTGACTAACACTTAGAAGATTGTGCTTGAGACCTTCCACATAGTACACATTATAGATAGGAGTGTCTTCATTTAGAAGAAGTGAACCTCTACCTTTAATTTGAATACCAGAGTTATCACCAAACTTAACATATCCACCTACATAATCTTCAAGTTTTATAAACTTGTCCTTATCGCTAGTCATATGGTTAGAAAATCCACTTTCCAGGACCCATAAGTCCTTTTCCTTGGAATGAAAAGTATTCTGAACCAACATAGTTTGTTCAGTGTTGTTGACAGTCTTAGGTTTCCAAACCTTTTTAATTTTCTAATGTTTAGATTGCAGATCAGTTCTGCACTGTTTGATAGAATGTCCTAAAGTATTGCATTTAAAACATCTGATCTATCTAACAAAACCATAGTGTTGCCTAAGACCAAACCTGGGTATTCTAGAATTCATAAGCCTACAAGTGCTCACCTTATGACCAAATTTTTTGCAGAAAAAGCAATAACCATAGAAAAAAGAATTGTCTTTGTATGAAGGTCTATTACCTCTAAAAAACTTAACATGATCCTTACCAGATTCTGAGTGATTTGAACCTGAGCCTTTGACTTCAGTAGAGGGGTTTTGTTTTGCTTTGTCACTTGAGAATTCACCCTTTTCAAAACCAACACCAGATTTATCTTTGTACATCTTCTGCTTGCTGAGCATATCATTCAGTTTTAGAGTGCTTTCATATTTTTCAATTTCCTTCCTAAGAAGGACTACTTCTTGTTCCAGTTTTTGAATTTCTTGATCTTTGCAGCTTACAGTCTCTCGAAGACAAACTTCAACTCTTTTAGCTTCTTCAAGCTGAGTTTTTAGAGAGACCAATTCTTGATCTGGTTTATGTTCTTGAGCAAGAACTTGTTTTTTGAGTTTTCTGATCTCTTGTAAAGCACATTTCAGTTCACTTTCAAGATCAACTTCACCTTCTTCAACGTCAATGGTGTTAGAATCATTTTGCTGAGTAATTTCAGCCATGAACAAAGTTTCAACTTCATCAGCTGATGAATCTTCAGACTCAATATCAGATTCATCCTTACTAAACAAACTTTTCTTCTTTTTAAAATTGAAGTTTCGATTAGGTTTGAAGGCCTTCTTCTTAGGCTGTATTTCAGTTGTCTCGTTGTCATATATTTGATCATCATAGGGACACTTTGCAGCAAAGTGACCTATTTTTCCACAGTTAAAACATTTAAAGGGAATTTTTCCCTTATATTTTCCTGATCCCTTTTTAAATCTTCTAACAAAATGAGATTCTTTAGAATCAAAAAACTCTGATTCATTGACTTCGACCTTTTCTTTCTTTTCAGTGTTAAAGGCAATTTCTTTTCTAGTTGAATTGTTTTTGCTAGTTCTCATTTCATAGGCAGTAAGTATTCCTTGCAGGCTGTCTAAGGTAAGCTGATCAAAGTGTTTCTTTTCTTCTAGGGCAGAAACCTTAGATTCAAATTTGGATGGTAAGGTTCTAACAACCTTTGTGACCACATCAAATTCATTAACGTCTTGACCTAGACCTTTCATTGAATTGACAACTTCATCAACTCTTAGGAAATATTCAGCCACTTTTTCATCATCCTTCATTTTCAACTCCTCAAACTGATGTTTGAGTGTAATGATTTTTGACAGTTTTACTTTCTCATTACCTTGATATATGGTTTCAAGTTTTTCCCAGATATCATGAGAAGATTTGCAATGCATGACTTTAATGAACACATCTTTAGTTAACCCACACAAGATGGAATTCTTAGCTCTTGCATTTGTTTCATACCTCTTTTTTTCAGCAGGATCAGTGGGAATAGAGGTTGGAACATTGTAAGCATTTATAACCATGCTCCAAACATCACAATCAAAAGAAATAAGAAAAGCTTCCATTCTGATTTTCCAGAACACATAATCTGTTCCATCAAATAATGGAGCTCTGGTTACAAAGGCACTGTCTTGAGAATGTTCCATTAAAACTAAACTCCAAGACCAAGATCAATCCAAGGTGATTAAAACCTATCAGAGGACCCTACGCTCTGATACCAATTGTTGGAGTTAAAATGACACTGAGAGGGGGGGGGTGAATCAGTGTCTTAACATATTTGACCAATTTTCAAAAACTTCAAAACATATCACAGATTTTTTCTCAATATTACTCTAATTAATGTATTCACGAGTTGAATGTAATCATTCATAAACAGAATTGAGAAAGGTAATAACTCAACAAAGAACATAAACAACAACAACATAGTAAAGTAGTGAGAACTCAGAAGAACAAAGAGACACAAGAATTTTCCGAGTGGAAAACCCTCCAGGGGTATAAAAACCACTCCCTAAATGCCTTCCAGGCTTAATCTTTTAAACAACTATTCACAATGCCTTATAGGCTGATTTTTGAGCACCCACTCAAGGAGCATCAACCCCTCATTTAGAGATATCTATCTCAAGGAGTACCAACCCCTCAAATTATGTTTTGAACAATAGTAATGATTTAGAGGATTTCTCTATTTTTAGTTAAGCACATATCTCTTAGTTTTCTCATCTACAGAATACCTTAAAGATTCAATAACTGAATCCCCAAAATATTACGTAGAGAATAAATTTACAAAGTCTCTACCTCTTTTATTGCAAAGTTTATCCATACATTTTCATACAGCCAAGGAATGATAATTTCAGAATTACATCAACAGTCAAACAAAAAACTAAGTTTTATGCTTCTATATATACATCTTGATTTAAATGCCAAATCGGTAATTATCTTCAGGAGTAACGGCAGAACAACCAACCCAGCTAAGAGCCATTCTCAACAAATCTGTAATGAATGAGTTCATTTTTCTGCATAAAAAGCACAACTTTCCACCACAGAAAATCATAACCTCTAATGCATGAATGACAATACTCAATCAGGGCATCATATTGACTGAGATACAAAGAGCAGTTAAGAAAAATGGTGATAAAAAATTAATATGCGCAGTATGAAACACATAAATAAAAATACTAGATAGATCTGTAACTCCCATGGCTCCATTATCCACTGTCGAGCTTCCAGTCAGAAATGCACCAAATAAACCTTCCATAATCTTCTGTAAGAACTATTACAGTTAGTAACAGCAGAGACGTAAACACTTATGATTGCGGCCAGGCTAGGGTTTGATACCTAGCTAAAAGAATAAACTCAAAAAAATTTCCCTATTCCTTTTTATTTCCATCGATGAAACGTTATGCCGAAGGCAACTTTAACGTTGCCAGACAACCTTATGTTTGTCACTTTGGCCAAGACCCATCAGAGTCAGGAGAAGTCATACCGAATGCAAAATGTCATGCCGAGAGCTCATAACATCCTTCTGGTCAATGAGACAAAAAGGCTCTTTCACCAAAATGAAACCATTATTCTATCGCTATAGCTTTTGATATCGAAGAGACATCATATAGATCAACTTTGTTATACCGAAAGACATTTGATACACACTGTCGCCGTGACAATTCAATACCTATGCCGAAAGCCTTTATCATTTCCAAGTCGCCAAGACAATACATAGTCGGGGAGACACTATATAGACTGCCCCTTGTTTTGCCGAAACATCCTGAGCTCACAATAGATCGCCAAGAGAATTCACTTCTCATACCAATAGAGACCATTTGTATTCCATCGGTGAGACATATCAATGTCAAGGAGACCTCTCGTAGAATGCATGAGTCATACCGAAAGTCATCCTTTCATCATGTGTCGTAGAGACAATCCATATCTTATGCCGACGAAGTCCCTTTATGTTCCATTGGTGAGACCAAAGGTCACTCGCCGAGACCTCTCGCCGAAAACCCTGGCTCTTACCGAAGAGACTACCTTTATGTTTTAGGTCGGTGTAACAAATCAAATTCTCCAAGACCTTTCTTTGAATATCACAAGCTCTTACCGAAAAGTATCCATCCACCAAGGTCGGTGTGACATTGCACATTCAATATAACATTTCATCGAAGTAGTAACCTTATGCTGATAAGACATTCAATGCAACAATCGGTGAGACTTAAAATCTTCGGAGAGACAATATACCGAATACATTATGTTTGGCCGAAGAAAAATCCTCCATGTGATGTTCAGTAAGACAAAACCACTTTGCCAAGACCTATTCCAAAACCGCTCAGCTCTTGCCGATGAAACTCCATAAGCACTAGTCGGTGAGACATAATCCTTTTTGTTAAGACCTTTCACCGAAGCCTTAGACTCTTTCCAATAGACGTCCACATGCACTAGTCGGGGAGATAATATGATTTCGCTATGACCTCAGCTCGACGGCCAAACTCATGCCGATATACTTTATTCTAAAGCAGGTCGGGGAGACATAAGGAAATCGATAAGAACTTATCTCGGCGGTATAACATATGCCGATAGAGAACACATTATGTCGCTGAAACAAAAGAGAAGTCTTGTTGACAACAGCCTGTAAGATAAATTCAATCGCCATGACATCTGAAATGTCTTGCCGATAAGAAACTCAGACATTTCAAAGTGGATCGGGGAAACCCTGCCATACTCATGCCGATATGTGTAAGCCCGAATGAGAAACAACCAATACCTGAGATATGGAAAAAGAACCAACTGAAAGAGATTTTGTCATCAAGGTCAAACCATAAACACAACTGAGATCCAACACAGACAAGTTCAGGTGGTGTGCCAGTTCGATGGGCCTTAGTGCCCATGAATTTTAGTAGTTTTTTTGTGCTCTGGAGGTGCTTGTGTGATCTTCGTCAAGTTGGAGATTGTTGGAATTGTGTGCCTCAATCTCACATGTTGAAACCTTTGGAAGAGAAAAGTCGGTGTGACATTCTTACTGTCTAGCCGACTAGCAGTTGTCTAACCTTGTGGAATTCTCAGGACAATAAGACCTTGTTACTATCTTGCCGACTGGAGCTATCACTTTGACATGTTGGTCGCTATGAAAGTTTCTATCTCTTACCGCCCGAGCTGATCTCTTACTAACGACTTGGTGTCTAAAGGTTATCGGGGAGACTCATGGCATCTGATGTTATCGGGGAGACTCTTGGCCAAAAGGTTTTCTTTCAGTATGAAGTCTTAGCGATGTGAGATGTCTCGCTGATAGTTATACACTTGGAGTCATCAGAGTAACATAAGGGTTCGATAAGAACTCTTGGCAACGGATGGTATGATTCGCCGATAGTGTTACACTCGGAGTCATCGGGGAGAGACTTGAACACTCAGTAAGATCTCTTGGCGATGGGTGTTTGTCTTGCCAATGCTTTGGCTGTTGTTGGTATGACTCCTAGCGATGATGGGACATTTCAGAGTAACATGGTTGTTTCAATATGATCTCTTGGTGAATAGCGATAGTCTTGCCGATGGGAATGCTAGTGTTTAAGTGACTTTTGAACTTTGGTATAACCTCTCACCGAATAGCGATTGTCTTGGCAATAGCGCTACATGTGATGATCATTGGTATGATGTCTCAGTGATATGGTTCATCTCACCGACAGTTTTTGAACTCGGTGTAACCTCTTTCCGAAGGTGATGAATCTTGGAAATATCAATGGTTGGGCTTTGTGGCATCGGGGAGACACGGTTAGTGTCTCACCAACATGCAACACAGGTTGAACGTTGTTGACTGATTGGAAGACTGTCCTACGTGGTGTGTCTTCGACCAATCAGGGAGAAAAATGGGAACTGCTAGCAGTTGAACTGTTACGACCATTTCTATGAGGAAGTTCAACAGATTAGGGTCGACATGGATATACTCTGAGATCGATGATGATGTTCGGTTGGATGATCAGTGTGATGAATAGTTGGATGAATAGTTCGATGTATGATCATTGTGAATTCAATTATGAGAGTATTGTAAGTTGAATTCTTTTTACAAGGTTGATCAAGGATTATGATGTTGTAAATTGACATCAGAAAGATAAGTCTGATCTCTGTATGTAATCTTCATTACTGTAATACAAAGAGGCTTTTCTTGGTGTGGTGGGTTTTTCTCTCGTAAGGGTTTTCCCACGTAAATCTGGTGTTCATCTGTGTATGATTAATTCTCTATTTCTATTATTTTCTTAGAAGTGTATCTTTATTGGACTGTAATTGAAAATTTAAAAGCACCTCTACATTCTTTCCTGAGGTTTTGACGTTAGGAGAGTTGTTTCCGCACCTTAGCTTTCCTTGCAAAAATAAGTGTTTACAAATGGAATGCACATGCATTTAGACACATTTCCTAGAGCTCACTGCTCAAAAGAAGACTCACTATCTTTCAAAAACATTTGGATTACATCCAAAAGATTTGAACTAAGATAATAGCATCTTCTAATGCCTAATTATAGTTTTGGTTAAGCACATTGACAATATTCTTCACACTCTGTTTGATTCTGCTCTTGAAATTGTGTCTGCTTTAATTTGGATCACCAATCTCTATTCTGCACAAGTGAAACTATGCACAATCGATCTATATTCCTTTTGAGTTTCACATCATATCACAACACACAAAAAAGATAGAAGTAATCGATTATATATATTTGTGACTAGGAATTTCATCAACTACATGTTAGCTTTTACAAAATATTAAACAAGTACAAATTTTCAGCTCAATCCATAAATAATTATCAATGCGCACCAACCAAATTTGGCCACAACATAGTGAGGACCCAAAACAACATGTTCAAACATGAAACACTTCAAACAATTATTCCTCAAATATCTGCAACACGCTATATTCATCAAGTTGGCCTTTTGGCATTGTTAGACTGAAAACCAGTCAACCAAATCTTCTAACTTGTACACCAATCAATAAGAGGCTCTATGATTCAAGGATAATATAGTTAATACATCAAATAACCTTCTCTGAGATCCACAACTCAAAATGATAATAGGAAATTACATATGAATCAATATACATAGCTTCGTCGGATGCCCTTTTCTAGCTTTGACAGTTATCACATAGCTTTGATCTGACTTTCAATACGAGCAAATATTGAAGTGCAGATAGGATTACAAACTAGGGTTGCCATCAATGACAACACCAGATGACGTGTGCATTGTCTCTTTCCAACAATCTCCCCCTTTGGAATTGATGGCAACACTTAGTGAAAAATGACTATGTGTTAAAACGAGTACCAACATGAATACATTGCAATCTTCAAAACTTCAAAACACAACTCCCCTTAAGATGAATATGACATTTTTCACTATCCTACACTCCCCCTTTAACATCAATGACAAAGATAGGAATCCACATACCCAAAACCATACAAAATTGTATATGTACAAAAATGCTTCTCTAACTTACATGAACTTGGATATATTTGCAAAATTGTTCTTCAACAGGCTCAAACTAGTGTCCCAACCCTTTTTGAGACTTTCCAAAATAGTCATGTGACCACAGAATAGATAGGATTGCATCTCTATTGACTCAAGATTAGCTGGATCACTGACAACCATAGCATCGTGTGCTTCCTTCAATGCACTAATCATTGTCTCCATTTTAGGACCAATCAATCCTCTAAGCTCACATACCCTTCCAACATTTTTTTCATTTTCATGCTTCAAAATTTTAATTTTTTCATTTAGGGATATGACTTGACCTTCTTGCTTACTCACAGAAATGGTTAGAGGATCAAAGGCTTGAGAAATATCTGCTAACTATTTCTCATATTCCTTAATTTTCTTCTCAGTGAGCTTAGTGAACCTAGACAAAGATAAGCATGACTTGTAGATATTTCCACCTTTAGATAATGCACCTTGTATGTTTTTTACATAGGTAGCTAATAATGATTTATCATTAGCAATCATACCCTTCAATCTACTGAACTTGTTTGCATCAAATTCTTTTTGGACCCTATCCTCAGCTAGCTTTTCAAGAGACTCAAAGTGAGTACTTACAGAGTTGATAAGTTTCTTCAGCTAATCGGATGGAGAATCAGATGAATTCTTGACATATGTAGGCATGATCTTCTCCAAGATACCGGATGCAAGACTTAGCAACTCACTTTCCTCAATGTGAGATTTCAATATCTCCTCCCTTGCCTTGGCCTAAGCAAATGATGCTACCTTCAGCTTCTGAATAGGAGATAGAGTGGCCAAGTTGATAGGACCTTCAACAAATTCAGAGTCAAACTCCTCATGTTGTTCTTCTAAAAAATCCTTTACTTCCTTTGCAATTTATCTTGCTTCCACAGCAACCTCCTTTGCCTCAGCCTTCTTCTCTTCAACCACAGATTCTTGCTTGGCTTTAGGAACCTCTAACTCTTCAATTGATACATCTTTAGGAGCTTCAGTCTCCATGGGAATTTTGGTATCTTCAATATCAAGAGGATTCAAAGTATCCTCAATTGTGTCTTCATTCCCTTCTTCAATTTCCAGACCAGATGGAACATCTTCATGAATTTCTTCATAAACAACATTATATCTCTTCTTCAACAGAACTGCCTTAAGAATTTTCTCAATGTCTTTTTCCACTTCTTCAGTCTATCCGATCATAAGCTTATTCACCCTTGTTTTTCTCTTAAAATCCCTTTTAGCATCATTGAGGATTTTCTTCATTTCATCTATTGACATTACTGGACATAGATCAAGTATCTATTCTCTTATTTGTTCTTCTTCAGTTCTTACATTTACTCTCCTCATTTCTAAGACTTCATATAGCCCTTTAGGCAACTCAGACATTATTTCTATGAGAGTCATATTGAAATTATTCAAATATTTTATTGTGGCTTCTTCAAGAATTCTTTGACTAACACTATCAAAAGTGTCATACCATTCAAAAAGTGGTTTGAGATTACCATCCCTAATCAAATATTTTTCCACTTCCTCTATAGACATACCTGATCTATCAATTTTCACCTTCTTCGTTGATTTCTCTCCACCAGAGAATTTTTCCTTAGAGACTTTTGATGCCTTTGTGCCCTTTTGCTTGATTTCTCTTACTTCTTCATTTGATTCAGTTTCTTCATCTTCTTCAACAACAACATAGACTCTTGTGCTTTTATCCTTCTTCCTCTTTCCTTCTCTCCTAGATGTCTTGACTTGAGCTTTTACAGGGCTTGGTTTCTTTGTAGGACCGGATGAGAGTGCAGAGCTCCTTTTAGATCTAGATCTAGCAGAGGATGTTTCCAGACTAGTAGACTCCGTTCTAGCAGGCTCTCCTTCAACTTATTCTCTTTTCCTCCTAGCTTCCCTCACTACTTTAGTTGATATGCCCATGCTTTCTGCAAAAGCTTCAACTTCCTTTCTTACCTTCTAGACTATCATAGGCTTCTTCAAATTTTCATGCACTTGCATATCTTTCTCTTCAAAGGTACCAAACCTTTCTTCTGACTAATCCTGAGGTTTTCTCAACAAGTATTGGGCATACAACTCCAAAATGTGTTCTTCAACCTCATATCCTATAGGCATTATCCAAATTGTTCTGGGTTCTACTACTTCCATCAAACACTGATCAATGTCAACAATGAAGCAAATAGTGTCCTTGTATTTTTCCACAATAGATGTAGGAATCATTTCCCTATCTTGTATTTCACTCTGAAAGCTTTTGAAGTAACTCCAGATAGCAATTTTCCTTGCTTTTCTATCACCAATTATGTACAAGATGTCTCTAATTTGAACAGCTGTCGGTTTATCACTTTTCCATTACACTTTTCCAAATCCTAGAACTTCATTCATGAAGTAGAAGAATAGACATAACAACAAATTTCCATACTTGAAAGAAATCTTCTTGTCCTTCTTGATTTTGCCAAGATTTTCAATTAGCTAGCCCCAGAGTAACTCACATAGGTCATATTCTGCATTTTCATTGACCATTTGATAAGTTGCATAGATTGCAGTACCAAATACAGAGTTGTCTCGGTTGGAGTGATAGATGTTATATCCGATAACCATAGAAGCAAATCTTACATCCACTTCAATGATGTCATTAATTGGCATGGCTCTCTTGTCGAAAACTGAATCGGTTGCCTCAATGACTGTTTG
Source organism: Sequoia sempervirens (assembly GCA_007258455.2). NCBI lineage: Eukaryota > Viridiplantae > Streptophyta > Pinopsida > Cupressales > Cupressaceae > Sequoia > Sequoia sempervirens. The sequence goes on along the minus strand of VDFB02000015.1, from coordinate 392,905,628 downwards.
GTTCTTCACATATTTTAATGTTGGCAACCCACCGGATGAATTCAGACCAGTAACAATCCTTATAGCTTCCTTGGTGATCTTGAAAGGCTAACTTAACCACATGAACTAGGCATGTACTCGACTCAATATGTATCGAACCCATTCATTTTTTGTCAAACACAATAAACTTCACAATTTGTGTAAACTCCTCCAAAGTCTTGAATTCAAGTCTAACACAAAGATCTTCTCCCACAATGTGATTTGTATATAGATTTAACAACTCGGAGCTTCCTAATTCCTCAACATTTGCATGAATATATGCCCTAATATCTTTGATATGTAAAACACCATATGAAACAGAAGAAAATGCACCTAATGGTTCTATCTCAATGGATTTGAATGGGTGCCATTTGAATTTTGGGTGGGGCCTATCCTTAATATCAACAACCAAGGGAGCAACCATTTCCAAAAATTTCAAGTTCACAAGTTCACAAATAAATACCTTTCATCAGATTAGGGTTTGATCGCCGAATCACCTTTAGACTTGTATTATGCCAAAATTCGCTTGTAGAGCTCTCCAAACTTCTTCTCATCAAAATGCAATGTGACAAATGAAGAATACAAATAACCTTTTATCATTTGCACACCTAACCATTTTATCCCAATAAATGCTTTTTCCCTAAGTCTTCCGGATACCCTATTTTCACAGTTTCTGAAAGAAAATTCTTCTACGGACCTTCAATTTTGCATAAGTTTGCTCCACAAGAGATCCCAAAACATCTATAGATCATCAATGCAATCGTTTCAATTTGCCACATCCCGATACCAACTACCGACAGGGGGTTAAAATATTTTCTTAAGAACTCCCCCTAGGCCAGAGGCCTTAAACTAATTCCCGAAGGAATTTCCAGTACCAAATTTTGGTGTTGAACCATTTCCTGCATCTGAAGCACTCTTCTTCACCCATGTATTCTTCATTTGTTTTTTATCTCATCTGTAGTAACTTTTCCTTTTCCCTTATCATACTTCTGTATATTTTTCCCTTTTTTTACCAGACCCTTCCTGCCTCTACAAAATCTTGCAATGATACCGGATTTGTTGCAATTATAGCACACTACATTTCTTTGTCCAAACTAGTTATTCCATTGATTTTCTCTTGATCTACACTGGTTAGCAATATGGCCAAATCTATTGCAGGCATAACATCTGACATTTCTATTGAAAAAGTTGTTCATCATATTTCTACATCCATTTGACTTATGACCATACTTACTACAATTGAAACACTAAATTGAGAACGATGGACCACTTGGATTCATTCTAATTTTGCATTGAGTAGCCATATGACCAAATTTATTGAAAACAAAATAGTATCCATTGAACTTTTGAGCATTGGGTTGTCTTACCGGATACCTTCCAACTTTGCTCATCTGATTTCCTTGCCTAAATTTCCTTTGACCAGATCTAGAGCTTTCTCCTTTCTCATATCCAAGACCTCACTTGTCACTTCTAGTCCTCTAACTTTGAATCAGTTCATCAAGCTTAGCTGAGCTAATCTTTAATTTCTCCTTGTATTCATTTGCAGTAGCAAGTTCATTCCTGAGAGTAATAATTTGTCTTTCAAGCTCTTCTTCATTGCTTCTGGATTGTTGCAATTCAAGCTCCAATTGGTTGAATCCATCAGTAATTCGACTGCATTCTTCAGATGTTTCTTTCAAGGACTGAGTAAGATTCTCTTCATTCTTCTTTCTCTCTTCACTCTCCTTGATTATCTTCATCACAATAGATTCCATCTCATGCTTTAGGACAACATTATCTCTGGTGAGCTTTTCACATTTTTCTTTCTTTTCCTTGAGGGCTTGACTTAGGTGTTCATCTTCCATGCTTTTACTTTCTTTCTACTTGATCTGATCACAAAGTTCCTTTCTCTTTTCCCTGGAATTATTGATTTTATCTTTCAATGATTGAATAAATTTCTCAGCATTTATGACGCTTGCAATTCTTGGACTTCAGATTTGGACTGATCAAGATCACCTAGTGCCACCAAAATTTGTTGTTGAAGATTGCCAGAATCCATTGAATCACCTTCCTGGATCTTCCCCAAACTATTAAACTTCTTCTAAGGAACTAGGCGCTAATACCAATTGTTGGAATCAAGGAACACTGAGAGGGGGGGTGAATCAGTGTTCTACAAAACTTAACTTTATTAACCTGATCTTTAAACCACTTATAGCATTCAACCAAAAGAAAGACGCAAGAACACAAAGAAATCAACCACAACACCATAACACAAGGATTTTTATGTGGAAACCCTGTTAGGGGAAAAAACATGGTGGAGATTAATCCACAATATGAGTATACTCAAAATAAGTGTTTACAAATGGAATGCACATGCATTCAGGTACACTGCCTAGAGCTCACTACTCAAAAGAAGACTCGCTATCTTACAAAAACATTTGGATTACTTCCAAAAGATTTGAACTGAGATAATAACATCTGCTAATGCCTAATTATAGTTCTGGTTAAGCACATTGACAACATTCTTCACACTATGTCTGATTCTGCTCTTGAAACTATGTCTGCTTTAATTTGGATCACCAATCTCTATTTTGTGCAAATGAAACTACACACAATCGATCTATATTCCTTCTAACTTTCACATCATATCACAACACACACCAAAAAAATAGAAGTAATCAATTATATATATCCACGACTAGGAATTTCATCAACTACATGTCGACTTTTACAAAATATAAAACAAGTAAAAATTGTTGGCTCAATCCACAAATAATTATCAGTGCACACCAACCAAAGTTGGCCACAACATAGTGAGGACCCAAAACAACATGTTCAAACATGAAACACTTCAAACAATTATTCCTCGAATATCCGCAACATGTTATTTTCATCAAGTCGGCCTTTTCACATTGTTAGACTGAAAATCAATCAACTAGATCTTCTAACTTGTACACCAATCAATACGAGGCTCTATGATTCAAGGATAAGATAGTTAATACATCAAACAACCTTCCCTGAGATCCATTACTCAAAATGATAACAGGAAGTTACATATGAATTGATATACACAACTTCGTCAGATGCCCTATTCTAGCTTTGACAGTTATCACATAGCTTCTATCTGACTTCCGATATGAGAAAATACTGAAGTGTGGATAGGATTACAGACTAGGGTTTACATCAATGACAACACCAAATGACTTGTGCAGTGTCTCTTGCCAACATTACTCACTGTATCCAAAAACTCAACATTAAGCTTCACACTGATCTGTCACACTCACATCACACACACTCATTGAATAGAATTAATGTCGCATCAAACTACACTTTCTCTTTTCTCTTATTACTTTTCTTTGCTCTTTTATATTTCTTCACCACTAACTCATCTTGTATTTACACCATCTTCAACTTTGAAACATATCCAAAGTTGGCCATCCAAATCAAATTCAAATTAGGTTGGTGCCAAAACATCTTAGGGTGGAATTAGAATGACGGTGACCCAAACACATGCTTCAAGGGACCCAAAAAGATCTAACATGTTTCATTAACCTTGAAAGTAGTATTTTACACAAGTTTTTCCAAACCAGTGTAAAACACATAGAACCATTAAGCACGAATGCTCCAAATGTTGAAACTATCTTCAATATAATCAGGGAAACTCATCTCTAGAACTACAAGCCATAAGACTTCATCAAAGATAAACTTGGACCAACAAATTTTCTCCCGGACCTCGACCAAAAACATAGAAAAACATAGTTTACAATTGGTGAACACAACTTGCATTGTACAATGAATCAACAACCAAAAATTTGGATATAGCATCTTGTAACAACCATCAACATGTCTAAACCACACAATCATAGGAGAAAATCTAGACCAAAATGTGAAGCAACCACTAAACACTTGCAACATATCTTTATTGCAATTTTCTCAATATCCTTGACATATACATTCAACAACAACTAGTTGATAACTAGTTGACCAGTTGACATCAATGAAAACACCTTCAATCTTTCCATTCTTGCAACAAACTCATCTTCTATTTATACCATCTTCAAATTTGAAACATATCCAAAGTCAACCATCCAATTCAAATTCAAATTAGGTCTATGCCAAAACATCCTAGGGTGGAATTAGAATGAGGGCAACCCAAACAAAGGCTTCAAGGGACCCAAAAATATCCAACATGCTTCATCAACCTCAAAAGTAGTATTTCACAAAAGGTCAGCCAAACCAATGTTAAACACATAGAACCATTAAGCACGAATATCCCAAATGCTGAAACTATCTTCAATAGAATCAAGGAAACTCAATTCTAGAACTGCAAGTCATAAGACTTCATCAAAGAGAAATATGGACCAACAACATTTCTCCCGGACCTCAACCAGAAACATAGAAAACCATAGTTCACAACTGGTGAACACAACTTGCACTATACAACGAATCAACAACCAAAAATATAGATATAGCGTCTTCTAACCACCATGAACATGTCTGAACCACACAAACATAGGAGCAAATCTGAACCAAAACCCGGAGCAACCACTAAACACCTACAACATATCTTCATTGCAATTTTCTCAATGTCCTTGACATATACAACCAACAACAACTAGTTGATAACTAGTTGATAACTAGTTGACAAGTTGACATCAATGACAACACCTTCAATCTTTCCATTCTTGCAACATCTTCATCTCTTTTTATAAAACATTTTCTTCCAAATATTTTGAAAGATTTCACAAATGTAGGTATGCCTTTTCATAACTCATACGGAGTCTTATCCTGATTCACTCTTAATTGTGCTATGTTAAGAATGTAAACAATAGTATGAACTACTTCCTTCCAGTATCTATCAGATAATTTGGCTTCATTCAACATTGTTCTATCCATCTCTTGAACAATTTTGTTCTTTCTCTCAAAAACTCCATTTTGTTGAGGTGTTCTAGCTACAGATAGATGTCTTCTTATTCCATATTTTTCAAAATACTTGTCAAATTCATGAGAGTTAAATTCTCCACCTCTATCAAACCTTAAACATTTAATCCTTGAACCAATTTCATTCTCAACCATACCTCTAAAAATTTTGAATCTTTCTAAAGCTTGAGACTTGTCTTTAAGAAAAGTTGCCCATGTCATTCTTGAATAATCATCTATCAATAACATGAAGTACCTTTGTCCATTAATACTTTTAGTTCTTGGTGGACCACAAAGATGTGTATGTATCAACTCTAGGGGTTTAGAAGTTGAATATTCTTTTTTCTTGAATCTGAACCTTGTTTTCTTTCCTTCAAGGCATTCTTTACAAAATGTATATGTAGGTTTTCTAATATTGGGCATATGCTTGATTGCATTCTTCTTGCCGACTTTAACTAGATGATCAAAGTTAATATGACCCATCCTTTTGTGCCATAACCAACTTTTATTTATTTTTCCTTATAAGCATCTTACACTTTTCATCTCATTTAGATGGTATAAATTACTACTTGTTCTACTTTCCTTAGCAAGAATTCTACTAGAGCTACATCTCTTATCTCACATCCACTAGCATGAAATAGCAAATTGTACCCTTTATCACACATCTAACTAACACTAAGTAAGTTATGTTTTAATCCTTCTACATACAACACATCTTGATAATTTACTTCACCATCAATGCTTAGTGTACCTTTTCTAGCTATCTTAGAAGCAATGTTATCACCAAACTTGATTGTACCACCATTCCATTTCTCCAAACTCATGAATTTTCTCTTATATCCAATCATATGACTAGAGAAACCACTATCAATCACCCAAGGATTGCATTGTCCTTTCACATGAAAATCTATTTGAACTATCATTGATTCTTCATTCTTCAACTCAAACTTCTTCTCTCTTCGATACCTCTTTATATTTTTTTGCTTTTCCTCAAAACTCAATGAAAATTATTTCTTCTATAGTAGGAGTGCAAATTATTTCTTATGTCTTGCATGATCATGAGAAAATCTATTTTTCTTAGGGGAAGTAAATATGTTTTTCTCCTGTCTAGGAGACTGTATAAACTTCTACAAAACTTATCAATGTGCCCATAGTTATGACACTTATAACATACACCATTTAGAGCACTTAGAGAAGCAAAAGGATTCTAATAAAAATTTCTATCATTCCTCAAGAGTCCAATCCTACAATCTATAGATTTATGCCCATAACTATTACATAAAAAATAATAACCATGAAAGGCATAGTTGAACCTAGTTTATCTTGCATGTTGACCTTTGAACCTCCTCTTTGGATTGTGCACTTTGATGAATCCTGATGAGTCTAGTTTTTGGCTCAATTTTGATAGAGTTTATTATCCATTTGTTGTTGTCGTCATAGACTTTGATACTTGGATGCTAACCTTTTTATGATATTTCCTCAAAACCATAGACATTGGGCATGAGTTTATTTTTGTAACCTTTAAATGACATTGCCATGCTATATGAACTATCTATGTTAATTTTACATGTGGATTAATGAATGATACTTTAAGATAGTTACAGATATGCAATTGTTGTGCATACTAATATTGTTATGCAAATATAATTAGAGCCTACAAAATTGAGGAAGATTCTACCAGCTGGTCATTTGCCATAAAGGTTAACAAGGTGATCATTCAAAGGTCAATGTAGGGAAGACTCTCAATAGAGGGAGATTCCTAGTTTAAATTGAAGAATTGTAACCACCTTGTAAATGGTCTTAATTGTCTGTTGAATGAATATAGGAGTTACTGTTGTGCCAGATCTGCATTAAGGAAAACATGCTTTACCAGATTCCATGCATGCATAACCTCCTCTCCACTTTTTATGCTTTCCCTAAAGTGATGTCCTCCTAATTTGTTGGAGTTGACTACCTTGCTAGGTAGTTAGTTAGTAGTTTTTCTTCCTATAAATAAGACTTGAATGCTCCTTCTCAGAAAGTTGATTAATCTAATGATGTACTTACATTCTTATTTTTTCAGTAATATAGTTATGTTGCTCGATTGTACTCATTCTTTCCAATGAATAAAATGAAGTTATAATTATATCCATCTGAGTTTACATTTTTCTGAAGGGATACTCATCAAAGGGGGCCCACTTGGTGAGCATTCCATCCTTTAGTTTAGTTAATACTTTTTGTTTAGCAATTAGTTAATAATCTGGCATTGTCTGTTCCTGCAGCCACTAGAATTCAATTCTATGACTGTTCCTGCAACCAAAGCAAAAAAAGTAGTTTCTTGTTTGTTTGCTCAAATTTTCATTTATGTCATGCATTTCATCTTAGTATAGTTGTTGGTTAATGTTCAACACTTATATTACTTCTTTCCAAGAAATTTACTTTCAGCATTATGTCTTCTTTAGCTGTAGAATGAATATGGCTACTATGGATTCCTAGTGCACATACTATGCTGACCCATTTCAAGTCTACGTCCCTAGGTTGACAAGTTAAATGCACCTTCATGATGATTGAGATAACTATTCATATTAAATGTCTAATATTTGAATCATGGCTATAAGGGCTTAGTTGTTAAATCATTGTAGGAGGCCAACATTTTTGGCATTGTTGCCGAGGATGGTGTCAAACTAGGGAGTTCTTTGGATTCATTGATAGTTTCTTTCCTATTGTAGTATTTCTGAAATTTTGTTCTTAGTATACCCCTCATTTAGGAAAGTAATGATCCACTATTATTTTTCCAATTCTTTGTGTGAGCTAGCTGATATTGAGTTGATACCGTATGCATAGACAAAGGAGGAGAGATGCTCATGGGAGATTCCTTCCTAATAACCCTGATCCATTCTAGCTAATTGAGCATCAAAATCTTCCAAGATACAAAGAAGAAGAAGAGCCACACCCCTTTGCTAATGCATTTCCTAATCTGACCAATTCTGAAATTTCCTCTGAAGACCAAAATCAGATTGAGAATCCCTTTGCTTTAGAACTCCATCAGGCAGGCATGGGTGATGCAAATAGAAACAAACCTAACCAACCAACTTTTCCTTTCCCCATTGCTTATCAGAATGAAGTTGACAACCTCAAAAATATCCTTGATTTAGTCCTTCCTAAGTTCTATGGACTTGTCATAGAAGATCTTGATACTTTCTTGTTCGAGTTTGATATACTCTGTAGGAGTTATGACTATACCACTGATGCCCATAGACTTAAGCTATTCCCTACCACCTTGAAAGAGGTTACATTAAGATGGTTTATGAACCTAGGAAAAAATATTGTGGAGACTTGGGATGACATGAAGAAAAAGTTCCTTGAAAACTACAAGGAATATTGTAGGGGCAATGACATGAGGGGAGATGACATTTTCAGGATGCAACAAAAGGAAGATGAGAGCCTGGAGGATTACATTTCAAGGTTTTTGTTTTTCCTATAGAAATCTCCACACCATACACTCAATGAAGAATCACAAAAGCTATTTTTCCTAAGAGGAATTAATGATAGTTGTGCTAATGGGAGGAAGAGATATCACCCAAGTTCCTTGGGAGGAGATCAAGAAGATATGTCAGAACTATTCTAGGGAAGCTTCAAAGAAAGGGAGAGCTTACCAATCCTCTATGGGTAAGTCATCTACTAGTGGAGTTTCAAGAATGGAGATTACTAATTTACTAGCGGATTTCAAGAAAGACATCATAAACAATCTGGATACTTAGCTGGATACACTTCAGGCAAAGAAGAAACAAAAGGAGGCAGAGGAAATGTTGGCAGAATATTGCCCTCATTGCATACAAAAGAAGAAGGACTGCAAATGTAAAATGGTAGCTAATATTGACAGTAAGAAAATTCCACCTGAGTTCAATCCAATCCAAGGTGAAGATGACCAATTCTACTACATTGCACAAAGGAGGCCATGGGCTCCAAGACAAGGTATGCCACCAGATCCATTATCTTTTGTTGGGCCATATTTCAATTCTTATTCATCTAGTAACCAATGGCAACCCCCATATCCATCCAATTATGGAGGATATCCACCACAACCTTGGAATAACCATTCAAATGCTTGGCCCAATAACCAAAACTCTCCACCCTAGTGGCAACAACCTCAAGGGAATCGATAGCAGTTTCAAGGAAATTGGTAGCCACCTCCAGGAAACTAGCAGTAAACATCTCAATGGAGGGGAGGACAACAATGGCCAAACCAGACAACTAGTTACATGTAGCCACCTTCTCAGCCCCAACAACCTGCTATAATGCCTCCTCTAGCTAGTTCATGTTCAAATACACCCAAACCTACTTAGCTACCAGCTCAGCCCACACCTAACCCAAATAACAAACCACAACAATAGCCAATATACTTTGCTAATCCAAATCAATTCCCTACATATGCTGAGTGTAAGTGACATCCACTTGCGTTTAGGAACTAGTTTGCTATATCCTTCCACACCCATTATTACTAAGCTTCCTGTGGAAGAAGAGGAGCATCTGAATGACCCCATTCAACTAAGTGCACCTAAAAATCCTGAACTAGTCCCAATCAACCAGACTAAACAAGAACCATCATTTCCTTAGAGGTTGGAAATTGCTAAACAAAAGGAAGAGAAGAAGGAACCAAACTTTGAAATTCTAGACCAATTGACGCATATATGTGTCAAGATACCCTTATTCCAGGCCATAAAATGTGTCCCTATATATGGCAAGGAAATTAAGGAAACATTCCTTAAGAAGTCAGGCAGGAAGAAGAAAGACAACACTATGGTTCATGTGGTGGGACAACTGGCTGACATCATGCTTGGAGAAGTGACTGTTCCCAAATATAATGACCCAGGGAGTCCTATGGTAGGAGTTGTTATAAATGGGATCCAAATAAAGAATGCTCTAATTGATTTGGGAGTAGCAATAAATGTAATGACCAAGGATATCCTACAACAACTAAATGTTGCAAGCATGAGACCTACTCCTACTGTCCTGCAGCTTGTTGATAGTTCCATTGTTAAACCTGATGGTATAGTAGAGGACCTTGTGGTAACTCTAGACTCTTGGGAGTATCTAGCAGATTTCATGATTCTTTCTCCTAAAGCTACACTAGGAGGGTACCCCATTATCTTAGGAAGGCCATGGTTAGCAACAACAGATGCCTATAATGGATTTTGAACATGAGACATGACCATTTTTTATGGAAAGAGCACCAAAAAGCTTGTTCTCTACCCTCCTAGTCAGCCATCCCATGATATGGATAATTTTGTATGGCCACATGGTGAAGAGGCCGAGGAAATCAATTATGTGGCACAACTTATGATGTTAGGAAAGAGTTCTTTCATGCAACTTCAGGATGAAGATGAAGTTTTGTCTAGCATAATTTAGAACCATTGTGAGGTGCAAGAAGACTCATCCTCTCATGCATATGATTCTACTATTCCAATGAAGACACTTCTGCCTACTCTTCCTGCAGCAATAGGTATGTCTCATACATTGTTGCCACATGAACTCAAGGTACCAAGCATTGGTGAAGCAGCTATGATAGAGTTAACTACACAAGTGCAAGTGTTAGAAGGAAAATATCTAAATATTAACAACAAATTGAGTGAAGAACAACAATTGTCATTGACAAACTTATTGAGGACCCACCAACATGCATTTGTGTGGGACTATCATGATATGAAGGGATTGGAACCTAAGCTTTGCACTCATAGGATATACATAAGAGATGATTGTACAATAGTGAGGTAGCCACAAAGAAGAATTAACCCTGCATTGAGAGAAATTGTAAAAGGGGAACTACATAAATTGCTAGATGCAGGATTTATCTACCCCATTTTAGATAGTCAGTGGGTGTCTCCATTGGTGATTGTTCCCAAAAAGGGAGGGAAGTGGCGAGTTTGTGTTGATTATAGGGAACTAAATGCTACCACCAAAAAGGATCATTTTCCCCTTCCTTTCATAGACCAAGTTTTGGACTCACTTGCAGGAAAGCAATACTTTTCTTTTCTAGATGGATTCAGTGGGTATAACCAGATCCAAATTACATCTGAGGACTAGGAGAAAACCACCTTTACCTATCCATGGGAGACTTATTCCTACTTAGTACTTCCATTTGGATTATGCAACGCACATGCAACTTTTTAGAGGGTAGTCGTTAGCATATTTTCAAAAATCTCTCATGATTGTATGGAAATTTATATGGATCATTTTACTACCTATGGTGCTGATTTTAATGAAGCATTGGAAAATATTAGGAGATTATTACAGAGATGTGAAGAACGCAACCTATCTTTAAATAGTGAAAAGTGTTTCATGATGATGCAGGAAGGTGTAGTTCTTGGCCACTACATCTCTCACAAAGGAATTCAAGTAGATCCTACCAAGATTGAGGTGATCACCAACCTGCCTATACCTGCGAAAAAAAAATATGTTAGGAGTTTCTTGGGACATGTAGGTTACTATAGGTGTTTCATCAAACACTTTAGCAAGATAGCAACACCATTGTACACTCTCCTAACTAAAAATGTTGAATTCCAATGGACAGAATACTGTGACAAGGAATTTTCTGACTTGAAAACAGCTTTAACGCATGCTCATGTACTCAAAGGTCCCAATTGGGAGCTTCCTTTCCACATTCATACAGATGCATCAGACTATGCTATAGGAGCAGTCTTAGGGCAGAAAGAAGGAGCTATTGAAAATGCTATTTATTTTGTTAGCAAAAATCTATAGGGAGCTAAATTCAACTATACAATTACAGAAAAAGAAATGTTGGTAGTGGTCTATTCCCTTAACAAATTCAGGCACTACATAAAGGCTATTAGATCTTTGTGCACACAGACCATGCAGCCATTAGGTACCTCATGAATAAAACCCTGATATTAGGTAGGCTGGCAAGATGGTTATTGTTGATGTAGGAGTTTGACATAACCATTGTTTGTAAACTAGGGAAGGCCAATGTTGTTGCATACTTTCTTTCAAGGCTGACTACATCAGAGGACAATCAAGTCATTGATGATTCTTTCCTTGATGAACACTTATTTTTCATTAGTGTGCAAACACCCTGGTATGTTGACATAGCTAATTATCTGGTCACAGGGAGAGTTCCTCCTCATTTCTCTCCAAAAGAGAGAAGGGTGTTCATTGAAAAATATTTTCCTTTCTCGTGGATTGTTGGATTTTTGTTCTACACTGGCTAGACCATGTCATGAGGAGATGTGTGAGGGAAGATGAGACATATGATATTTTGCATGCATGTCACAATAAACCTTGTGGAGGGAATTTTTCAGTCAAGAGGACAACAATGAAGATTTTGAACACAGGATATTATTGGCCCACACTCCACAAGGATACAGGGAAATATATAAGGAAGTGTGATAGATGCTAGACGATGGGCCAGCCAACCAAATCTAATGAGATTCCCCTTTACCCCTAGGTAGTAATCACTCCATTTGAAAAAATGGGAATTAGATTTTATAGGATCCATTGATCCTCCATCAAATGGTAAATCCTATATCTTAGTATGCATTGATTATGTAACCAAGTGGGTAGAAGTTAAGGCCATGAAGCATGTAAGAGATAATAAGGTTGTAGAATTTCTTTATGAGGAAATTTTCACACGGTATGGGGCTCCAAGAGAGATAGTGACTAATCAAGGGGATCAATTCACTTCAACCCTTGTTACAACACTAGTCAATGAATACAACATGAGGCACATGAAGTCTACTCCTCATCACCCTCAGGCCAATGGCCAAGTTGAGGTGACTAATAGGGAAATTGAAGCCATTCTGACCAAAATAGTGGCTATCCATAGGAAGGATTGGAAAAATAGGCTACCAGAAGCTGTTTGGACCTATAGGACTACCTAGAAAACCACCAAAGGATTCACTCCTTTTGAGTTTTTGTATGGAAAGACAACTATGATGCCCATTGAATTTGAGCATAAGACTCTTAGGACTACACTAAACTTAGGGATGGATATCTCTAAGGCACAAAAAGATAGAATTATACAGATGAATGCTTTGGATGAGATGAGGAAGACAACCTTGCATCACACAGAGGTAGTGTAGAATCAAAGAATAAAGTGGTATGACAAATTCATAAAGGACAAGAAATTATAGCTAGGTGACCGGGCACTGCTCTACGACTCAAGGTATCAAGATAATGCAGGAAAATTATAGACAAGGTGGCTAGGACCATATGAGGTTGTTGAAGTCTTCCCCAATGGTGTTGTTCAACTCATTACCATTGACCCTATGACATTGAAGCTGCTTGTCAATGGTCATCACCTCAGGTTGTATCACAAGTCAACTTCCAAGGAGGAATTCCTACAACAATTCACTCAGCATGCAACACCCGAACTTCCTGTAGCCAAAGGAAGCAGACCCAGTGTCCCTCCTTCTGGCTAAATAAGGTACGTAACTTGTCATAATAAAGAAATCCACTTTCATGGGATTCCACTTCTTCATTCATTCACCCATCCGTCCATCCATCTACACCTTTCTCTCTCTTCCATCACGCCGCCATAACTCCACTTCATTCCACCATCATTTCACTTCATTCCATCTCCACTTTCATTAATTGCTCAACTGACTTCTTAAAAGGTGACCGATACTCTCTCCATAATCTTTGCAATAGATCTTCCAAGAATTCAAGTACATGTGCATCAATTTTCTACATCTTAATTATCTTTTAGTACATTCATTTAATTACTATACATTAATATAGATGTTCTCCATAGCATGTAATTATTCCCTATCCCTATCAAATTGTCATTACTACCTCACATGTGAGGACACATGCTCAAATTTAGGTTTGAGGGAAGTGTGAATACCATGTCCACATGTCAGTCCATATTGGTCCATGTCAGCAAAGTTTAAATTGAGCCAATTTGAATTCTGAGTGAGGTGACAGCTTGCATGTGTGAGATGACATCAACCAACACCATTTTTCTTGGTTATATCCTTCATTTATTACTCCTTTACTGCCTTTATTGCTTTTGTCATAATCCCAAGCCACCAAAAAGGTAAAACTTAGATAACATTGGTGTAGGGAAATTAGTAGTGTTGCAGGAAGGAGAAATTTGGCTTTCAGACGAAAATTGCAGGAAGGGAAACCTTGCAAAGTGATTGTTTAAATTGCAGACAACTAAAACAATGGGAGGTGGGTTAATTAGAAATGAACCCATGGTTCATGATGTATTGTTGTAGGATGCACCTTGCCAGGATGAATTCAAAAACTATGGATGGTTAGATTATTTCTTGAAGCTGAATGATTATAATGAAGACATTATGTTAGAATTTTCCCAGACATTGTATGAAGGAAAGGCCATGGTAAAAGGGTTGGAGGAAATAGCTACTGAAGAGAGGATTGCAGAAGTTACAGGGTTTCCTACCGATGGTGAAAATTACCCTACTACCAGAGACGTCAGGTCAGCTAGGGATGAATCTAGAAATACAGGAGACATTTTCAGGGATTGGCACAAAATTCTTTACTAACCAAGCTACAACAGTAGGATCCTGCCTAAGAGAGAAGCAGTTTACAAAGAATATGAGAAGGTAGCAAAAACCATAGGGGAATCTGTAACAGGATATCTAGCACAGAGGTGGAACAGTCTAACTGATGAGTTAAAACAAGTTGAGCCTCACTAGTCTCTGCAAAACTATGTTGCAAAATGTAAAAGAGTTGATAAATATATACAAATTGGAAGGTCAAAGGGACAATTCTGGATTCCATTAACTTTTTAGCCACCTATCCTATTATGGCCTATGCCAAATTTTAGGTATTATCAGTATGATATAGATACAGAGAGAAAGAGATGGAACAGGTTGGACAGATTGCAAGGGTTCTATTGGGACCCTAATTCACACACTACAAGAACTGATGTAGGATAGTTGGCAGTTGCAAGTTTCAAGTCATTGACTAAGAAAAAGAATAACCCTTCCTCTACTAGAGGACCAGTAAAACCTTAGGTTGGGGGGAGTGATGATTCCAATTTTTGGCTCAATTTCGATAGAGTTTATTATCCATTTGTTGTTGTTGTCATAGACTTTGATACTTGGATGTTGACCTTTTTATGATATTTCCACAAAACTATAGACATTGGGCATGAGTTTATTTTTGTAACCTTTAAAAGAAATTAACATGCTATATGAACTATCTATGTTAATTTTACATGTGGATTAATGAATGACACTTTAAGATAGTTACAGATATGTAATTGTTGTGTGTACTAATATTGTTATGCAGATATAATTAGAGCCTACAGAATTGAGGAAGATTCTTCCAGCTAGTAATTTTCCATAAAGGTCAACAAGGTGATCATTCAAAGGTCAATGGAGGGAAGACTCTCAATGGAGGGAGATTCCTAGTTTAAGTCAAAGAATTGTAACTGCCTTGTAAATGTTCTTAATTGTCTGTTGAGTGAATATAGGAGTTACTATTGTGCTAGATTTGCGTGAAGGAAAACATGCTTGACCAGATTCCACACATGCATAACCTCCTCTCCACTTTTTATGCTTTCCCTAAAGTGGCATCCTCCTAATCTATTGGATTTGACCACCTTGCTAGGTAGTTAGTTACTATTTTTTCTTCCTATAAATAAGACTCGAATGAAGGTTGATTAATTTGATGATGTACTTGCATTCTTAGTTTTTCAGTAATATAGTTATGATGCTCGATTGTACTCATGATTTCCAATGAATAAAATGAAGTTATAAGTTCATGCATCTGAGTTTACATTTTCCTTAAGCGATACTCATCCAAGGGGACCCACTTGGTGAGCATTCCATCCTTTAGTTTAGTTAATACTTTCTATTAAGCAAATAGCTAATAATTTGGCACTGTTTGTTCGTACAACCACTAAAATTCCATTCTATGATTGTTCCTATAGCTAAAGTAGATAGAGTAGTTTTCTGTTTGTTTGCTCAGATTTTCATTTCTTTCATGCATTTCAGCTTGGTATAGTTGTTGGTTGATGTTCAACACTTATATTACTTCTTTCCAAGCAATTTACTTTTAGCATTATGTCTTCCTTAGCTGTAGAATGAATATGGCTACTATGAATTCCTAGTGTACAAACTGTGCTGACCCATTTCAAGTCTACGTCCCTAGGTTGACAAGTTAAATGCACCTTCATGATGATTGAGATAGCTATTAAGATTATATGCCCAATCTCTGAATCATAGTTGTAAGGGCTTATTTCTTAAATCATTGTAGGAGGCCAACAAATCCATCATCAATTTTCTTGTAATATTTGGTCTTCTTATTATTTATGGACCCTTTAAACTTCTTAGAAGTGGTTTCACTCCTTTTAGATACATCATCTTTGGAATTCTTGTCCTCCTCATATCCTAAACCAACAAACTTGTTGAAAATATATTTTTGACTACCAATCATTTTATCAAGTACTTATGAACTCTTTCCAAATTTGAGACTTATATTTAACTCAGGTTTACCTTCTCTAATTCCTTCCTTAGAGAGACAAGTTCAACCTCTAACTTTTGACATTCTTCTAGTTTGTTCTTCAAATCCAAATTAGTTACTTTTTCTCTTCTCTTTCATTCTGCTAACTACAGTTTGAAGTCAACAAGTTTTTCAAATTCTTCAATCCTTAACTTGTACTCTACATTCTATTTTCTTTCATCTCTCAAATCTTCTAAAGCAGATACTAGTTCACCTTCGAAATCTACCTCACCTTCTTCTTCCTCTTTAGAATCTTCACTTTCTTTAATTTCTTTAGCCATAAATGTAGTCTCACCTACTTCACTTCCAGAAGAACAATCACCTGAAGAACTAACTTCTTTATCAACATAAAGATTCTTCTTCTTTTTACCATAGTTTCTTCTTTTGTATTTGGAAGTTTCTTGACTCCTAAAACTGTCTCCCTTTTTATTTTTATTTAAAGGACATTTTGAGGCAAAATGACCTATTTTTCCACAATTAAAACATTTGAAAGGAAGCTTACCTTTATATTTTCTAGTGCCCTTTTTCAATCTTTTGACAAAATATACTTCTTCCTCATTAAACTAGTATCAAGTTTTGAATCATCTTCAATATTCTTTATTTTTGAAGTCTTGAATGTTGCTTCACTCTTTATTGAGCCTATATTCTCATTTCTCACTTCATATGTAGTTAATGACCCAAACAATTCATCCATAGAAAATTTATTCAAATCTTTAGATTATTCTATTGTTGAGACCTTAAAATCAAATCTTTGTGGAAGAGACCTCAACACCTTCTTTACAACAACCTTATCTTCAATAGTCTCATCGAGACATCTAATTGTATTCACTACCTCATCAACTCTGAGCAAGTATTCTGCAATATTTTATTCATCTTTAATCTTAAGAGTCTCAAAACTTCTTCTATGAGTTTGCAGTTTTTCTTGTTTCACTTTATCATCTCCCTCATAGATACTATTCAATTTATCCCATACATCTTTAGCAGATTGAGAATGCATAAATTTTACTAATTCAGCATTGGTTAAACCACATAATATAGCATTTTTTAGATTTTGCATTGTTTTCATAGGCTCTCTTACCATTTGCATTATTAGGAGGAATTGCAAGTACTTTATAACCTTTTATAACAGACTGCCATATATCAAATCCAAGAGAAGTTAAATACGTTTCCATTTTGATTTTCTAGAAAGCATAGTTTGTTCCATCAAACAATTGTGCTTTGTTTTAATAAGATCCTTCTTGTCTAGCCATAGTGTTCTCAAAACTATATTTTCCTTAAGTTGATTAAACTTTATTCAAGGAACCATGAGCTTTGATACCAATTTTTGAAAGAACACCAATACACTGAGAGGGGGTGAATCGGTGTATACAAATTTTTATCAAGTTAGAACAATAGAAAAGAATTAAGATTCCATAAAAAACATCACACAGAAAGAAGACACCAGATATACATAGAAAATTCTAGAAAGGAAAAAACCACAGTGAGAAAATTTGCTTGAGTCTAGTGCTTAAATCTAACCTCAGAATAAAATATTTTACATATGTTTTGCAAGCACCCACTTACAAGTACATTTACACCCAAGACAATGCTTTGAGGTGCCAACCTCTACAACATTACTAGTTCATATGTGTTGATATTGGTTCTTCATCAACCTAAGAATGGACCTTTTAAAATCATTAAACTGCCTTGTTTTCTCTGCACTCTACTTCTCTCTACTCATACTTCAATGTTCATCATTTTGATAATTTTTTGTATATCACAATATCCTATATCACCCCTGAACAAGTATTTAATTCAGTAATATGCATATATTCAAATAATACTTCATTGATACTTCTACAATACACATGCAATAATAGGATTCTATACTCAACAATCGCTCACACACATCTTAACTACAATAGTAACCATTTCACTATTACTCAAACGCTAATTGCATCACAACCATCATTGTAGATGATTTGTTAGGAAAACACTTGAATCAACTTCCATTTTGTAACTGCCCATCAAATTTTCTCTTCTAAAAATAATTGTTTTCACATTTTGAATGACAACCCTTGATATTCAACTTGCAGCCATGATCTGATGGTACTCATTAAGAAAAAATTTCCTTTAAAATGTAGCCATTAGATTAACCTTCATTTAAATCAGCGTTGTCAATCTTCATTGTAAAAAAATATTCTATTTCATCGACTTTATGTTTCCTTTCCTTTGGGGTCGGACATCACTAATACCTCTTACCTTTTACATGAAGTGCTATGAAGTACTAAAGAGCTAAGTCTGAACATAGATGTTTGAGACAATTTTCTCCTATCGAGTTTCGGTAATCGGCCTTACCCTTTACCATCTATTGCTTTAGCTTAAGCCACAAACTATTATGTCAATCACCAAAAATCTGAATAATCCTTTAAGCCATCGAATTTTGAGGTCCACTCTTACCACTTACCACTTACCTACCTTTGAAAATTTGTAAGAAAACCTTTCAATCCATGATGCCCAAACTTCCTTCAACACACTTAACGCTTTCGGGTATCAGCCTTTAGGCTTCCACCATTCATCATGCTTAACTTTCTATTAACGAAAAACCTTAACTCTGAATCCTGAACTTCGAAACATTTTTGGGTGTTGGAGTTCGGGTTTACTACATACAATCATACTTTAACTTTAAATTAAGGTATAAACCTTAATGTTGGCCATTGACATCTGATAATTGTAATGTCTAAGCCTTAGCTCTGATGCCCAATTCCTTTTCATTCTTAACTCATTCCTTCTTCATTTCTTTATGATATAAAGTATGATTGAAATCTTAAGTTTGACAACCTTTAGTATGATGTAGACCTTGAGTTGATGCCTGAAACACTTGCAACTATTCATCATACAGTATAAGCAATTCCTGATTCTTGAGGTCCAAAATCGGACTTCACTCAAACACTCTAACTCTTTTTGTTCTTCTTGTAGACAGTATGAGGTAAGCCCAATGCTCGAAGTATGAACTTAGGCAACTCTTCAGGACTTTAATCTTTTAGAGCACATTCATGGACATCAATGATCAACATGATTACCTTTTGACATCAATGACAATAATTCCAACATTCCCCGCCCTCTATTAATACTTTTGATTTTGTTCTTATGGACATAAATTTCAAGGTATGATGCTTGGTTATGGTATGAGGTGGTAGGAACACATTTCTCTTTGAATACAAGGTGATGGTTTGATGTAAGGTGTCCTACCATGGCTTGGAATTGTTCATTAATGTCGGTAGGTATGGATCATTCTTGAATTTCTTTTTCAAGGAATTCCTTATGTGTGAGAGACATGTAGAGGAGTTCTAAGATGGAAATATGGGTTGGTGTTTTCTTTAGATGTTCTATAAGGTTGTATTTGATGGTAAATGGGGTGATTTTGGGTCTTGCTAGAGAGTGACTTTTCCACATCATGTGGTAGCTTCATATTCAAGAGTTTTGTTTGGGAAGGTGATAGTGACAATGTGGTTATCAGTTTCTTCAATATGTCCCACTATGAAATCATATGAATATTTGACATTGTTATAGATATTTCCTTTACAATAGTCATTTTTCTTTACATGGTCATGGATTGGATCCTTATAGATTCTAAGACCATTATTATTAGAATTTCCAGGATGGTCCTTGATGTTTACATCCCCTCGATCAATAAGACATTAGATGGGATTTTTCAATTTCATGCAGTTAAATGTCTTTTTCCCTTCTACTCTATGGCACTCACAATAGTCATTTTAATTATATCGTGAAGGTTTGAATTTTGGTTCTACCATCTTTGCTTTGGAAGCTTAATGGGATTGGTTTGGACCAATTTCTTCAATGTAAACTCAATTGGCTCCCCTATGGGAATGTATTTCTATTTAGGATTATTTTTTGTCTTAGTGCTCCTCTTGGGAGAGTCACATTTTAGTTTTTTGGTTGGTTGTTAGATGGTGATTGTATATTTTGCATAAATTTAGTATCCACTACACCATCATCGGTAACGTTCTTGTTCTTGGCCCATAGGTAGGGTTTATCATTGAAGTGTGATGCATGGTCTTTGATTTCTTTCTAAATTTTCACAAGTCCTTTTGTATTCAGGGTTTTTCAATAGTGATTTCTTTCCCTTTGATCTCATCAAATGTGTTTGTAGATTGCACTTGTAGGTGGAAACCCATTTCCTAATTAAGACTCTAGACAAAAAATATTACACAATTTTTCTAGTATGGGCCATGGGAATTTACTAGCCATATTCCTCCAATGTTATAGGAAGGAAGTGAGTGATTCTCCATTTCATTACTGGGTGTTACATAAATCAACCATAGATATCTCATGCTCAATTTTGTAAGAAAAGTGACTAATGAAATTTTTAGCTAGTTCATGAATGGTCTTGATACCATGTTGCAAATGAGAGAACCATTATATTTATTGTCCTCCCAAACTTTGGGTAAAGAGGCACATCAAGTATTTGTCATTATAAGTTACCTCTAAGAAGGATATGCAAAATTCCCATATATGCTCTTATGGATCTCCTCTTCCCTCATACTTGTCCAATTTTGTCATTTCAAATTTGTGAGGGAATGGAAGCATAGGTATTGTTTGATCAAATAGAGGACATATATCCTCAAGTGAGTATTTTTTATTCATATTTTTTAATTCCATGTCAATTATTTTTGTTACTAATTTTTAGCTTCCAGCTCAAATTAGTAAAGTTTTATCAAACATTTGTTTGATGGGGTAAGAAAAATTTGATGTATAAACAATCCAATCAACATTGGCTTTCCGAATGAAGGTTTTTTAAAAAGAATTGATTTATCATAATTATACAACAGTCTGAGTAAAACTGTTGAACAATCCGGACAAATCAACAAAATAGACTTCATTAAGAAAGCAGGCATTCAAAGGATGTGCTTTGTGAAGCTAAACTATTTTTTGCAGTTTATGTTTTGAATATGTTATTGTTGTTTATCAAAAAAAGGAAGGAAGTTCTGAAATGAGGTATGCAAAAATTGTCATTTCTTCATGATTACAAAACATATGATTCAAATAGTTTCATTTAGTTATTTCATATTATGTAACTAAAAACAAGTTCAAATGAAGATACACAAGTCATTACATGATATGAAATAGCTGATTTATTAAAAGCAATGTTTCTGTAATCCCACACAAGCCGTGGGAGTAACTATTCTATCAAATATAAAATAGCAAGTAATTATTGTAAGTGTGAAATAAGTAATGAGTAAAATAACAAACAACACTTCTTAATAAACATTATATCAAAGATTCAGCAATATTTAAACTAATTTAAATCAAGAATCTACTGAAAGCGTCATATTGTTCTCTATCTCGAAAGATTTATTAAGTCAGGAGGCTCTCAGATTTTGTAAGCATTGTGACTGTTAAACTGCCAATCTAGAGAATGAGATGTTGCAAGATGCAATAATCTAATGATTGATAATGATTTCTAAAGGCTATGATGTAATCTTTCTAATGCAAATGACATGAAATAGATAAATAAAGTTGTCGTAAACTATGATGAATCTAAATGGAATGCCATGATTATGATTCTACTGATTGCTATGTGATTCTATTGCTAAATGATAATTGCTAAATGCTTGAATGTTTGATTGCTATTTATGCAGAGTAAGATTGCACAAAGATTAGATCTATTTCCTATGGAGAAAGGTTGTATATATAGATTCACGACAGCATCCTGTGATGTGGCAACAAGGCAAAGGTCTGGATTTGATCTTGAGGATTTAATGGTGAGAGATGAAGAAGTCTGAGCTGATCATGGGGATTGTTCCTCCCCAGAAAAACATCTTGCCAGAAGATAGGAAGAATTAGAGGAAGGAGATTGACAAATTGATTTCCAATTTGTCTCCATAGGTTTGCCATGAATGCCAGTTGAATTAAATTAGATGTTTTATATCTAATTTTATTGGTGAGTGAATAGAGGAAATTTCCTTTATTTGAATATTTTGATTTATTCAAATTAGCAAAAGAGAATAAAATAATTTAATAAAGAAAACTATAGAAATTTGTTTATTAAATAAATATAGAAGAGATATGATAATTAAACAACAAAGTATTTAAACTTGTTTATTTAATTAAGATAAAATGATGTGATTTAAGATAGAATA
This sequence comes from Sequoia sempervirens, assembly GCA_007258455.2. NCBI lineage: Eukaryota > Viridiplantae > Streptophyta > Pinopsida > Cupressales > Cupressaceae > Sequoia > Sequoia sempervirens. The sequence goes on along the minus strand of VDFB02000015.1, from coordinate 392,883,099 downwards.
AATGAATAAATATAGAAGAAAATAATAATGATAATAATTAAATAAAACAAAATATTTTAAATTTGTTTATTTAATTAAGAGGAAATAATATGATAAAAATAGAAGAATTAAAAGTGAACTATATAAATAAATATTTCTATTTATTTATTAAGTAGATGAATTTAAGGTTAATTAATCAAATAAATCATATTTAATTAATTATATTCTCTAGACCATTTTTAGGTGTATACATTTTGTCCCTCTTTGAAGTGATGTGTTTACGCATTGCTTCAAAGAAAATTTTGCCGTTGCTGGTAGTATCGACAATTTTTTTTCATTTTTCAATATGCCCCAGACGTTGATTTTCAGGTGATGATGAATATATGCCCCCTCGGGAGATAAATTGACAAAATTTTGACTTTTTTATGATTTTTCTAAGTTATCATTTTTTTATGATTTTATGATGAATTGATGTAGATTTGATGTTGAAATAATTTATCTCCTTACAAAGATTGTAGAAATTTCCCCTATGATGAAATAATGAATTAAGTTCCATTTGAAAATAAAAATAATAAATCCCATCAAATCCCATCTTAATTAACCTATAAAAGGTCCAAAACGTGATTTTGAAACTCATTTGTGCATTTGAGTTTTAAAAATTGTGAGAGAGAGTGATTTGGAGCAATTTGGAGCAAGATGATGATTCCTTACCACACTCACCAGTTCGAGCGTGTATGATGACACAACCGCCCGGCCACCTACAGACCTCTGGTATGTACCCATGAACCTCCTTGTTATTCATGTTTTCTTGTTTCTCGCGTCGTTTTTCAAATTTCAAATTTTTGGTTTCTTTTAGCATTTCTAAGGCCTGCAATAGTGCTTTCATTGTCTATTTTAGCGATTTCAATAAAGTAGCACTTATGTTAATTATTGTAGTGCTTTGACTAGTTCAGTGCTTAGGATAGATGTTTTAGCGCTTTGATTTTTTGTTTTAGCACTTTGACTGCCTGAAATGGTGCTTTTGCCTCCTTAAATGGCACATTTGATGAATTAGCACTTTGAGCGCCTATTTTAGCTCTTCAAGGTGTTTTAATGATGCTTTTGATATTGTGGTGCATAAAAACACTATTTTAGTGCATTCAAGTCAGAATAATGTAGTTTGTCAATTTTATCCTTGATTTTGTCTATTTTGATTATGTCATCCGTTGGTTTGATATGATTGATGATCCCAATAGAGTAGATGATGGTCAACCTCATGATAGGTGAGGTTTGATGATTGAGTGATGATAATTATCCTCATGATAGGTGAGGAATAATTATAGTTTGATTGATATACCTCATGATAGGCGAGGTTCAATGATGTTTGATGATTGACCTCATGATAGGTGAGGTTTGATGATGTTTTCTCATGAGATTTAATCAAAATTCTCACCAAGAGTTGATTAGATTTGATAGGATATTTGATGTTTGATAATTTGAAAAAAAGTACTAATCTTGAATATTTCATGATGATAGGAGGCTTTGACGAACTTGCAGATTCGAGAGTGGTTTCCCCATACATTCGATTTGATAACACAGCTAGCATAGCCTGAGATGATAGTTATTGTACATTGTGGTTTGTCCTCTTTATTAGATATGCCCCTAATTAGGATTACGTGGTGCCTCCTGACATCCCCAGTAAAGAGGTGGTATAGCGAGCATAATACTTTCCACCTTCCTACTGATGAGATGGCAATCACCCCTGAGGATGTTTGGCGGATTCTGAGGATACCAGTTAGGATGATTCTTTTTCTGGATATTGGATTCCATGGTGGGAGATGGTGGATTCCTTTGCCACTTTTCCTACAGTACTTGCGGGTTTCATTAGAGGGTTCCTTTGTCCTGATCACAGGTCAAAGGGATTTTTTGTTGGTTGGGGCCATGTGTTGGAGAGCATGATTGTGCATGGGATGAGATATGCTTGGGGCATGTGTATGCTTGCCCATCTTTATCATGATTTGCATTCGATTGTCTACCTTGGAGGTCGTAGTTTTTCATTAGGAGTTACTCTACTACAGGTGTGGTTGTGGGAGCATATAGCTATTACGCATCTAGTGACAATTAGACAGAGACCCGCCATGCGGCCATATGTGCATAGATATACAAGTCATCTTACTCAGCCTAGACTGGGTAAGTTAGATCATTGGAGGAGAGTATTGGATGATGTAGAGGTTGTTACATGGCAGCCTTATCTAGATTGTGAGTAGTGGGATGATGATGATGTATAGTTTCCTTTCCTTTGCCAATCAATGATGTTGATTGGTCAGACTTGTTGGGTGTTAGAGAGATTTTTGTTCAAACGAGTGCTCAAATAGTATGGTATTGTTCAGGGTATGCCCCAGGATTTTTCCCATTATGCTCAACGTTAGGTAGATTCCACTAATTGGGGACCAGGTCTTTCATATGATGTCATTGTTCAAGAGTATCAACCTCTACAACCTCTAGTTTAGGACATCCATCCTAATATTGTCGAGCCACCTGTTACAGCTGATTATGCAGAGTATTTGGTTCTACATCCTTTTCCACGGATTACCATTCCTAATGAGCTAGTACCACTACCTATTGAGGAGGAGGTTGTTGTTGTACACGATCGCTGACAGAGGAGAGAGGAGGTTGGTGAGGAGGAGGTGGAGGATGTTGAGGACAGTGGTGATGAGGAGGGCAGTGGTGAGGATGAGGATAGCAGTGATGATGATGAGGGGTATGGGGGTGGTGGAGATGGGGGTGGAGATGATGGAGGAGATTGTGGTGGAGGATTAGGTGTAACCAGTGGGTCAGGTGGAGCTAGTGGATCAGTGCCAGTTTTGGATGTCAGAGACATCATGGTTCCTTGTAAGAGGCGATCACTGATAGCTCCTATAGAGCAGCATGTGCATATTGGTGTACCCTCCCAATAGCAACAGACGCAGATTACGAGTCTATAAGTGTAGGTGCAGACCTTACAGGGTCAGTTGGTTCAGGCTCGGGGTCTCTTATTGCAGAAATAGACTCAGATGCAAGCACATACCTAGTCTCATGCATAGGCTCTTGCTCAGGTAAAGGGACAGTTGGTAGAGGCTCAAACACAGATTACTTCTTTGACAACCGAGAGAGATATTGCAAGATGGGATACAAAGCAGGCACTTTCGACCGTCGAGAGATTGCAGAGATTGGCAGATGGTACCTCTGTAGCGGATTATATGTGAGAGGTTGTCTGTGTTGGTCGGGAGGTAGAGTAATACAAAGATAAATTTTATGATGTCATTCCTTCAGAGAAAAGAGTGAGTTATGCGTAGTCTCGATCTAGCAAGTCCCAGTCGAGGACTATGAGTAGAGGTGTGACACAGCCCCTCCCGAGAGACCCGAGAGATCTTGGTACATTTGGTGGTGGAAGGACTGGTCCCAAGATGCCTGCATCATCTATAGCTAGTAGCACATAGCTTCATGATTGTACCCTCTGTTGTATTTTGAGATGCGATGTACACTGATTATTTTGATTCACAACCATTTTTGATGATATATCTCTCTTCATTTCAGACATCATTGTATACTTGACATTATGATTTTGGGATCTCTACGATATGTAGTGGATTTTATCGATCTATTATGTGCTCTTTATGATTCTATGATGGATGCATTTATTTTCTATTTTCTACATGCCATATGATGGCCCTTATATTATGATGTTATGGATGCAATTTATAATTATGATGACATGCTTATGTTTTATAATGCTTACATGTGATTATGTGAATAATGATGATGTATGGATGCATGATGTATGTATTATTTACATGGATGAAATAGATGTATGATGTGTTTCCAAATTATATGATAATGTGCCTATATGCGTGATAATGGATATGATGTTTTAATGATATATGGCATGCGATGTAAATGAGATATGTGCACTTTATTCTTGTGATATATTTTAAATGCAAATACATGATGTAATGAATCTAATGGTATGTCAAATGTATGATATATGATATGATAAATGATGAAATGATAAAATAAATTCTTTCCAATGTATGTAATGAAAATGATTATGCATCTACATGATAATGATGGTGTTTTTTTTAATTTCAAGTATACTCAATCCCTTATGAGAAAAGATATCATCATTTTTGAATCCTTTACCAGCTTTTCTAACAAACACTCTACAGATGTAAAACTATCATGAATGCAATCTATTCTACCATGCAAATCTACATGCAAACATTGGCATCTTAACAATCCATTTATTGTGCTTTGTATCATCATAGAGCTTTAAAATGTTGAAAGTGAGTACAAGCATCGATGGTATAATTAGACCATGATCACCTGAGTACTACTTCCATGATTATTGATATTGCAAGTGAACACAAGCATCTAGGTATAATTAAACTGAGATGACATGAGAATTTCTTGCATAAACAGACAAGAATCAATCACTTTCCTATGTGAATTCTGAATGTCATTAGTGATACTTTGTAGAGCACGTCTCACGACAATTCACATAATAATAGTGATTACTCACAGACAAAAAACAAAGAAAATACCATTCTCCTTCCTAGCTTCTCTAGTTCAATACATCATCGAGTTGCTCCAAACAAATGATAATCAAGATCAAAGTACAACTATCCAACCTTTGCTTAAAGTATTACAACCATTATTCAGATTAGATCATCCATTTTGAATTGATTTTGTGTTCAATTTTCTGATGTTTTTTGGATTTTGATATTTTGACCAAAAACCTAACCTAAAAACCTATCCTAGGGGCCTCGGGTGCTAATCAAAGATTAGCCTTGCCTACTTTATACACGTAGAGACCACGTAGTTCAACTAGACGACTCATTTTTTGACTTTTTGACCCATTTTTGACCTGTTTTTGGATTTTGATATGATATGGATGTTTAATGTGTTTTTGATGGTGATTGATGTTCAATGTTGGGTTGCATCTTTATTTTTTATTTTTTTGTGTTTGTCCTACTGCTATTTTTCCATTTGTTTAAACTCAAATTTATTGCCCCCAGTGAGGTCCAGATTTTCCCCCCAAGCTATGGTGGGATATGACCATATTGCAATGTTACGATAATGGACGAAAATGATGATGAAAGTGAACGACCATGACATGCCCCCAATAGATAAAACTGCTGGTTTAAATTACAAGTAGCACCTGTTTCCAGGTTTTCACTACATGTTTTTATTGTACTTTTTCAGTCTTTATGATTTTATTTTATTTTTTTGTATTTTTCTCTTTTCTAATTTTTTTTCCTATCACTAAGACGCCTATTTTCTAGGTTCTCATCAAGGTAACCATTTTCCGGAACTTGAACCATGCACTAGGTGATTTAGGTGTAGAACTTTCTGAGATGGATACTATTGATAGGTTCATCGAACAGATCCCCTTCAGGTGTAGACAGTTGATAGGCCCCAAATCCATAAACTGATATGATGACAAAGGGACCTAGCCAGTTAGGTTCAAACTTCCCTTTCTTTTCTTTGTCCTATTGATTTCTAAGGTTTTCCTTTCAAACCAAGTCACCAACCAGAAAGACTCTAGGCTTTACTTTGTGATTGTAGCTTCAAGACATCCTCTGTTGATATGTCGTCAAATGGTTCATAGCTTGTTGACGACGTTCATCCAATAGTTCTAGCTCTTGAAGTCTAAAGACCCTATAATCCTCATCTGGAATGATACCCTTCAATGAGACATAGAGTGATGGAATCTCAACCTCAATGGGTAATATGGCCTCTATTCCATATACCAAGGCATATGATGTAGCTCCTATAGGTGTTCTTATGCTATTTTTGTATGCCCAAAGAGAAGGATTTAATTGAACATGCCAATCACGTCCAACATCGTTAACCATTTTCTTTAGAATTTTTAGAATTGTTTTGTTTGAGGTCTCTACTTGGCCATTTCCTTGAGGGTAGTACGGTGTTGAAAAATGATGTTGGATATGAAACTTGTCACATAGTTCCTGCACATCCTGATTTTTAAAAGGTCAACCATTGTTTGAGACAATGGATTGGGGAATTCCATATCTACAGATGAGGTAGTTCAGTATGAAAGATGAGATTTTTTTTCCAGTGATTGTTGTTAAAGGAACCGCTTCTATCCATTTTGTAAAGTACTTTGTTGCTATGATTATAAATTTTTGCTCATTGGATGAAGATAAATTTATTTTTCCTACCAAGTCTAGTCCCCACCGACAAAAGGACCATGTTGATGTAAACAGATGCAATTCTTGTGCTGGTGCATGAATTAAGTTACCATGGATCTAACATTTATGGCACTTCTTAACAAACTGAAAGGACTCCTTCTCCATGTTCAGCCAGTAGTATCCCAAACAGAGGAGTTTCTTCACTAGGGTTAGTCCGCTTGAATGAGTTCCACAAATACCTTCATGAACCTAATGTAAAGCTATCTCACACTCATTATGTTCTAGACACCGAAGAAGAGTACCATCTAGACCTCGACGGTAAAGTATGTTAGTGATTAAGATATGTCGTGCGGATTGGCGGATGAAGTTACGTTTTTGGTTTCTTGAAATATCGGGAGGGAGGATATTGTCCTTAAGGTAAGCATAGGTTTCTCCATAGATTGAGGATTCAACATCAACTAATTGGAATATGGTTTGAGAATCTAGATTATCATAAGCAGGGTTAGACACTTGTTCTACCATAAACTCATAACGACCTTGTTTTTCTAGTAACTGCAAGAGAGAAGCAATTGTCGCCATAGCATCCACAACTTTGTTTTATGCCCTTGGAATCTATTCAAATTTGATATCCACAAAGTAATTTTTGAGATCATCTATCATTTTCTTATATGGCATGATCTTTTCATCCTTTGTCTGATATTCTTCATTTACCTGATAGATGACTAGTTGTGAGTCTCCATATACGTGTAGTTCTATGATTTTCCATTCAATTGCCACTTTCATGCCAATAATTAATGCCTCGTACTCAGTTACATTATTGGTACATGGAAACATGAGTCTCTAAGACCTTGGGATGGTGTGTCCTTGAGGTGTAACAAATAGAATTCCAGCACCAGACCCACATTATGTGTATGACCCATCAAAATAAAGCCTCCATTGTTGTGTTGTCATAGTAAGAAAGTCTGCATCAGGAAACTCTATGTTGATTGGATGATCATCTAGTAACGAAGCTTCAACTAACTAATCAGCAATCACTTGACCTTTGATGGCTATCCTATCCACATACTAGATATCGAATTCACTCAAAAGCATGACCCATTTGGCTAGTCTCCCTGTTAGAGAAGCTTTGTTGAGTAGATATTTTAATGGGTCAATCTTTACTATGAGTCTGACTATGTGGGTCAACATGTAATGTCGCAACTATTGGGTAGAAAATACCACTGTGAAACAAGCTTTCTCGATGAAGGTTTAATTTATTTCATAACCATTCATAGTCCTACTGATATAATAGACAGTGTGTTCCCTTCCCTTAGGATCTTCCTATGCTAATAGAGCTCCTAAAGAAATGTATGTTGTTGCAATGTATAGTAACAATGGTCTCTCTTCTGTAGGTGGCATGAGTATGGGAGGTGACATCAAATATTGCTTTATTTTATTGAAAGTTGTTTCACATTCTTGATCCCACTTGAAAGAGACATTCTTGTGTAGTAGATGATTGAATGGATGACTTTTATCTGCTAATTGGGAGATAAATCTCCTGATTGATTGTAGCCTGCCCTGTAGAGACCGTAGTTGACTGATATTCTTCGGTGGTGACATTTCCATTATTGCTTTGACTTTAGTCAGATCTACTTCGATACCTTTTTCTGAAAAAATGTATCTAAGGAGATTTTCCAATGTGACACCAAACACACATTTCTTAGGGTTTAATCTGACATTGAACTTCTCTAGTCTAGTAAATATTTTTCCCAAGATCTCCAGATACCCTTCTTTGGTATATGATTTTGCTAATATATCATCCACGTAATCTTCCATAAAAGTATGCATCATGTCATGGAAAATAGTGGTCATTTCTCGCTAATATCTTGCACCTGCATTTTTCAACCCAAAGGGAATGACATTCCAACAGAATGTGCCCCAAGGATAGGTGAATGTTGTCTTCTCCTAATCATTGGGTGTTATCTTGATTTGGTTATACCCTGAGAAGCCATCCATTAGCGACAACATGGCATGTCTTATTGTTAAATCCACAATAATGTCAATGTTTGGTAGAGGAAAATCATCCTTTGGACATGCCTTATTTAGATCCCTGAAATCTGTGCATATTCTGATACTATTATATGGTTTAGATATAAGTACAATATTTGAAATCCACTCAGCATAATCGATGGACCTGATGAATCCTGCATCTAACAACTTTTTCAGCTCAACCTTTACCATCAATGCGATGTGGGGATGCATTTTCCTTAGTTTTTTCTTTATTGGTTTGATTCCAGATGGTAGAGATAGATGATGCATTAGAAGATTTGGATCTAGCCCTAGCATATCAAAGTAAGACCAAGCAAATTTGATATGTCTCTCTTCAAAGAATTTGGCGAATTCGGGCTTCTCTTGTTATGTCATAGATGCTGCCAGATGTAGAATTTTTGTGTTTTCTATTGTGCCAAGATTGATAGACTGGGTAGGCTCCACCAATACTGATGACCTTTCATGATAGTGCTCTAGAAGGGTGTCAAATCTCCCATCTTTCAATGCCTCGGAGAAGTTCTCACCGTTAGATGCATTCTTTGTTTTTACTTTTTTGAGATATAATGCTGCCATTGAATGGTTTTCACCATTAGATCCATTATTCTTGTGTTCAATTTTGCAACTCGAAGATTTGGCACCCTCCTGATTTGAAATATCATTATGAGCTTTATCAGTATAACTTGTGTTAGGTGTGTCACTACAAAGAAAATTTATGATGGCACCATCATTCGTAAAGATTGGTATATCAGTAGGTTCAGTTGGTTCCCATTCAATGAGTTCAGGATGTATTAGGGGTAAAAAGTCCTCAGATTGGGTAAAATTGACGAAAGTGAGGGTCCCAATAGCCATGTTGTCAAAGTTGTCAGTGGTGATGTTAAGGTCTATGATATTACTCTCCTCCAAGTTGTCTATTTCACTCAATCTTTGTTCATCCTCACTTGATTCATTGATATTTTGTGATCTAGATACAAGGGGTCTAGTCCCTGAACTCTGTCCCTCCTCATGTGTGGGTGCATACTTTTTAATAATATCAACCTGTATATCCTTGTATGATATTTCTGATAAAGAATCCCACTCATATTCATTAGAATTTGTTTCAGAGCTATCTCTCATTTGAAGGATCCTGTCAACAACTTTATGAGTGGTTTCTTCTTTTGTTTCTCCTATATAACCCTGTCCTTTTTTGTCCTTTGATTGAAGTGTGAGAGGATGGATGGGTTCTACAATGCCATATTTTCTTTTACCAATAGGCCCTTGTCCTTCATAGCCCATTTTCTCTAATATTGTTTTTCCTTTTCCATACTGATATGTCTTTATACTGATATTTTTTGTTGTTGATGCTTCTTCATCATTGTAGAGCCAATTGAGAATGGCCTTGTCTTCTAATTCGTCTTCTAGAGTACCTGCTTTTACAAACCTTTCATCCAGAATCGTGGTATGTTGTGATGATTTTTGTGTTTTTTTTATGGTTGTCCATATGATTTTGGAGATGGCAACAATTGTGAAAGACATAAAGATTACTCAATGGAATATTCTCCCAAGCCCTTGTCTTTTAACTAGATCTTGTCTTTGAATTTCTATGATAGAGTATTCAGTGGATCTTCATTGCTTGATGAATTGGAGTCAACAATAATTGTTTCCTTTGACTGGTCCTTTTTCTCAACCCATTTGGATATAAAATTTAGTTTCTTTTCACTACTGGATGAACTAGAAGTATTTGCTTCTCTATTATGGGGCACCAAAGTGTCTTGAGCTACCTTAAGCGTGTTACAAGTTTGGGGATTATTGTAGTCAGCTGAAATAGTGACTTCTTGTCCATTGACATGAAATTTTAATCACTGATGATAGGTCGAAGGTATTGCCTGCATTTCATGAATCCATGGACGTCCCAAGAGTATGTTATATGTCATCTCCTTTTCTAACACTTGGAAAACTATATTCTTGACAATTGGTCCCACTTGAATAGGTAACACAATCAACCCTTTAGAGGATATCTCTTCTTCATCATAGGCTTTTATTGTGATATTCCTTCTGGCATCAATAGCATTGCCAGAATAACCTAGTGCATGGATTAGTTTTAAAGTGAAAATATTGAAACCAACTCCACCATCTATTAGGACATGTTTAACACAGTGTTTATGGATTAAAATTTCTATATGAAGGGCCGCATTGTGTGGGTGATTTAGTGACACATCATCTTGTTCAGATAATGATAGAAAATGAGGCATGGTTAAATGTTCCACCATAGCTTGAAATTGACAGACATCCAAATTATTGGGTACTGTGGTGGCCACAAGAGCCTATTCCAAAACCTCCTTATGGGATGGTGAAATTTTAAGGAGTTCCAATATGGACATCTATGCTGGTATCTTCTGTAGTTGATCGACTATGTTGTATTGACTTGAAGGGGGAGTAGTGGCGTTAGATGCAACTCCTTTCAGTATCACTTTGGATTGCCCCCTTGTTGTCACATTGACTGGTTAATAGTCTTATCTTTCCCTGATTTTTATGACATTGATTTGGTTGTCAGATGTGTTTATGTTTGGGATCACATTTAGGGATATGATCTCATTGATACTAATGTTATTTTTTTGATTATCAATGACATTATTTTTCTCAACCTCAGAAACACAATGAATAGTGCTATCATAGATGTAGTTTATACTTTTACCTTTATTGTTTGAAGAAGATTCTCCCTTTTCACAATTTAGTAAAGGATTTATAAACACACTGTGATCATTGTTTGTTTGTTGTCCTTCAACAAATACCTTCTTGTTGTCAATCAAATCTTGTATTAGATGCTTCAATTGCATACAATCATTCATTTTATGTCCCTTGTTTTTATGAAAGTTACAATAGTCAGCATCATTCCACCAAGATGATTTCACTTTTGGTTCTGAATTTCTTGCTTCAGGTAAGGTAATAAGTCCATTTGCAATAAGTTCTCTCATTACTGATTCTAGTGTTTGTCCCAATGGTGTAAATCTTCGTTGATTGGATTGTCTTTGATATGGTTGTGATCAAGATTCTCCATTGTTTGGATTGTTGTTTTGAGCAGTACCTTGATTGATGTTTTGGTTATCATTTTGATTAGTCTTTACAGTTGTTTCCATCAAATTGAATACTTGTTTTGCATTTTTTGTGTCATTTGTAGTATCATTGTTTCCAATATTTCTATTTTTTTTCCAAAATTTTGGTTTATCATTATTGCCATAGTGATTTGAGGAATTTGTATTGTTTGATACTTCATTGTAATCTTTAATCACTCCTCTTTTGACCAAGGCTTCTTCGATCGTGAGTCCATTTTCAATCACTTTTTTAAATGTAGGGGGACATTACAGTTCAATCCTATAGCTCATGTCATTAGTTAAGTTGTCAATGAATAGTTCCATCTTTTCCTCTTCATGTATAGAACAAGGATATCTAGCAAACAACTTTTGCCATCATTGTAGAAATGAGAGGAATGTCTCAACCTTCTTTTGTTTCATGTTGTAAAGATCTTTTATGGTTATCTCATGTTGAATATTGAAGGAAAATTGTGAGATAAATATGTTGACTAGTTCTTCAAAAGATTGAATTCTTGGTTGTAATTTAGAGAACCATTCCATACAGTGACCTCCTAAGCTCCTTGGAAACCTCATTAGATAAGTGTCCTCTTGTGCAAATTCTAAACTCATGGTTCTGAATTCCCTCACATGGTCAATTGGATCTATTTTTTCATTGTACTTGTCGTATTTGGGAATTCACAATGTCTAGGAAATGGTATCATGTCCACACTAGGATCAAATGGATAAGGACAAATGTCCTGTAATGAGTATCTCTTTGTGGTTCTTTTTTACATATCCTAAAGTTGTCATTGTAAGTTTTTCATTTGACATGTTAGGGAAACCACTTGATTTGTGTTTTGTGTGTTGTGTGGTTTAGTTTCAGTTACTCTAGGTGTTTCTATTAATTGATTAATTTCAAAATATTTTGGAAGTTTTGCACCTAGTTCAACTAGCATCAAGAGGTATTTTTCCATATCTTGTTCCAACACTTTTTCCATGAATTTGTGAAAATTTGGATCTTGTTGTGCAGTTTGGATATTCTCTTGAGTTATTTCATTTGTATCATTTTGGTGGAATCTGTGAAAAGGATTTTCTTCAGCCATGACGTTTGGTGTTTCAATTTCCTTTTCCCTAAGTTTTTGTCTTTGTAACCTTGTCAAAATTGGCATACAAGTGTTTGCTATTCTCACTAAACTTTGATCTTTTGTGTTTGGATGAGTGTTAATGGATTGTAACAAAGTCAAATAGAATGATATATTCTATTGATGAGACCAAGTTAAAAATATAATTATTGTGTTCCATTTTGTGATTGTAGGATGACAAAATCCTGATGATGAAACTTATCCTAATAACCAAGATTTTTGTTTGATAGGTGGAAACCTTATAGTTGCAAGATCTAGGTTTAACGTGAAAGAGCTTTGACTTGTAAAATCCTATTTGTTTCAGGTTTAAGACACTTTCTGGATGGTGAAAAAAAAAATCGTCTGATAAAACCTAAGTTTCTGATGTCAGTAGTCTGACAGAGGTCTCTAATAGCTCTCTATTTTCTTGTTCTGTGGATGCGCTATTACAGAGGGCAGAAGTGCTAAAAACTGTGAATGCGCTATTTGAACAGCGTATGCGCTAAAAGACATGGTGTATGCACTAAAGTACCTAGTAGATGTGCTATTTTGGGACTTCTCAGTGTTGTTTGGTTTTTCTCAATAAAGGGGCTGATTTTTGGGTGTAATTTTCCAAATTTGGGGTATTTCGATAGGATATCTTTGCTGGTAAATCTCTATTTTTTTATGACAAGCCTAATGTTTCCAAGGTTTTTCTCTATTGTAAGAATTTATCTAGCATGTTAGAATATTGTGTTGTTGGTTGTGGGATGAAAGACTAACGAAGGGGTCGACTATGATTATGTTTTTGTGAAAGATCTCTTCTTTGAAAATAAGCTTGTGAACATAAAGGCTCTAAGGAAAAATCATTAGTATATCCTCTAGCAAAGTTGTGATACCTATGGATAAAAGTTTGATGTTTAAGCAATATTTTTCTACTTTGATATAAGAAGCGTCTCCTTTCCAAAAAAAAATTGTATCTAAGTTGCTTCTTTGGTTTCTTGACTCTTTTGGTGAGGGATTTCTTGACAAATGTTGTTGATTTCCAATCCATAATTATAATTTTTCATAGGTTAACTTGTCAAATCTTTTGTGTTTTTCTGGATGATCTTTATCTAAATTAATGATTTGAAAACACAACAAGCAATTGTAAAACAATTATTTTTAAGTGCTAGAATCTAAACAATAAGTTTATGTTCAAGAATCAAACATGATCCTTCTTGATTTCCACTAGTTTTTGACAAAGAATACACTTCAAGTAGACTCACTCTTAAGGTCGAAAAGGTCATTGTTATACTCAACAACCCACATCTTAAAATTGCATCAACTCACATAGCCGTGTCACCCCCTAGAGGGTGCCTGTGTTTTTGTCTTTTATAGGCGCATACTCAAAGTTAGATTTATCTATCCCTTAAGCAAACGGTCCTTGGAAATTATATGGTGAGTGTCTTGGGGGAAGATTCTTCCCTCCCCTTGCACCGTGAGTAATATTACAATGTTTGGTTATTGACACGGATAGATTCTACACTATGGTCCGTAGATTGGGTTTCCATTTGGAGCGGAAAATGATAAAATCCCTCAGGAGACCTCCCAATCTTTGGAACAAAGATTTTGGGGATGGTTATCTTGCACACTTCCAGTAAATGTGAGTTTCCCCAAATTCACTTTTATTTTATAGTGGGTTGGAAAACCTGGCTTTGGTTGTTCCCACTCAGGTCATTCCCATAGGGTGAGTACTTTTCCCCACTACGGTAGGCCTTCTAAAGGATTTAATAAAGCATAAAGTGCATTAAATAAAAAGATGAGTCTAGCATTTTGATCACCTAGTTAAAGGGAGAGCATAGGCCTATCACCGCACAATCATAGTAAACAATGTTTAGTTTTAAAGCCCAAATGATAGTTTACTATTCTACGTGAAGATATTGATTCACAAAAGATATGATGTTAATTTTAACCGAGATAGCAAATGTATGATGACTACCCTAGGATTGGTGTATTTTAATCCAAATGACTACCCTAGGATTGGTTCATTTTAGTCTAAATGCAACAAATGAAATTACTGGCCACGGTCACATCGGATCCAGACAACAAATTAGTCATATTACAAAAGCGCTAGAACACATGTCATATGCACCATTTAATTGATCAGATGCGCTACATGATTAATCAGATGTGTTGTAGAATTTTTCAAATATGCTATAGAATTTACTAGATGTGCTAAAATAGCCTTGAACAGGGAACAATCAATCATGTTGGAAATTTTTGGTTGATGCACTGAAACAGTCTTTAGATGCACTATAGTTTTTGATGGATGTGCTGAAACAGTTGTCAGATGTGCTAAATTTTCTCATAGATGCACCAAAAAATCTCTTGATTGCGTTAAAAGGAACACGCTAGAAGCCTATACAGACACTTTTTCAAAAAAAATGTTAAAACATGGGGTTAGAGGCCCCACTATGGGCACCAAAATGTAAGTGTGAAATAAGTAATGAGTAAAATAACAAACAATACTTCTTAATAAGACATTATATCAAAGATTCAACAATATTTAAACTAATTTAAAGCAAGAATCTATTAAAAGTGTCATATTGTTCTCTATCTCCAAAGATTTATTCAGACAAGGGGCTCTCAGATTTTGTAAGCATTGTGACTATTAAAATTCCAATCTAGAGAATGATATGCTACAAGATGCAATAATCTAATGATTGATAATGATTTCAAAAAGTTATGATGTAATCTTTCTGATGCAAATGACATGAAACAGATAAATAAAGTTGTCGTAAACTATGATGAATCTAAATGGAATGCCATGATTATGATTCTACTAATTTCTATGTGATTCTATTGCTAAATGATAATTGCTAAATGCTTGAATGTTTGAATGCCATGGAATGTTTGATTGGATCTATTTCCTGTGGAGAAAGGATATATATATAGATTCACGACAACATCTTGTGATGTGGCAGCAAGGCAAAGGTTTGGATTTGATCTTGAGGATTGAATGGTGAGAGATGAATAAGTCTGGACTGATCATGGGGATTGTTCCTCCCCAAAAAAACATCTTGCCAGAGGATAGGAAGAATTAGAGGAAGGAGATTGACAAATTGATTTCCAATTTGTCTCCACAGGTTTCCCGTGAATGCTAGTTGAATTAAATTAGATTTTTTATATCTAATTTTATTGGTGAGTGAATAGAGGAAATTGCCTTTATTTAAATATTTTGATTTATTCAAATTAACAAAAGAGAATAAAATAATTTAATAAAGCAAACTATAGAAATTTGTTTATTAAATAAATATAGAAGAGATATGATAATTAAACAACAAAGTATTTAAACTTGTTTATTTAATTAAGATAAAATGATGTGATTTAAGATAGAATAAATGAATAAATATAGAAGAAAATAATAATGATAATAATTAAATAAAACAAAGTATTTTAAATTTGTTTATTTAATTAAGAGGAAATAATATGATAAAAATAGAAAATTAAAAGTGAACTATATAAATAAATATTTCTATTTATTTATTAAATAGATGAATTTATGGTTAATTAATCAAATAAATCATATTTAATTAATTATATTCTCCATCTACCATTTTTAGGTGTATACAATTATAAGGAAAAGAAGAAGCATCAAATTAGATATGGGACCCATCATTTCCTATTGAATGACGAATCTCGTTGTTGGAGGTTGTGCCAACATCATTGAAGTCATCCAGTTGCTGCTCCGAGAAAGAAATATGCAAGACGAGGAGATGTTAGAGCTTGGGGTTCCATACAAATCTCATGCATTTCTAATCAAGAAAATACTTTCTACTTTATAACTGATTAGAAAAGGAAAAATGAATAGCTGAATCCAAGATATCCAAAGGAAAACATTAGAAAGAACATTGAATTTCACTAATTTTATCTAACTTGTTTGTTCACTGTGTAGGTACAAGTACATGTTTCATTACTGGTTCATCATGATTCAACATTTTAGTATGTGGGGAAAAGTGGGCTCCCACAAGGTTCGATCCCAACATATTGCATCCTCACATTTACATGAGAGGAGTCAAGATAGTATAGTCTACACATGTTGATGATATGTAAAAGAGAAAATTACATCATGTTTACTGCCATACAATATGTTTAAAACAACAAAGGTACATTATCATTTGAGTGATAGTGAACAGGCATACATATTTCAACTTCACAATCAAAAAAACACACAAAGCAGTGAAGGAGCTCATATGATGTCTATAGGAGCTCATGCTAAAATAGAATTGCATATAAAGAATAGGAGGAGCAAACGAGAGTTAAGTTTCATTATGCTACAAGTACATCATGTTGAGTTTCATTTGAATATGTGTGAATGGAGATAGAAGGCTTAACTTTGCTTAGAATAAGAATGGAAACAAGATACACTAGGAATCATGAATATGTCAAAACAGATATGCAAGATTGAATAAAATGCTTCATTTACATCATGTTTCACATCATTTATTGTTGGAATAACATCATCTTTGTTTTTTTCATCATATTGTGATTCCTAATGCACATTAATCAAGGGGGAAGTCAAGGTACCTTGTTTCTCAGATGAAAGGACAACAAACAATGTTCATCAATGACTGTCATATTCATCTTTGCAAGTGAAGATAAGTTAAATAATAGATATCATCATAACCATGTTGAATGTGTACGGGTATCTATACACATCTACCCACTGGTGAATGGTTCTACATTTGGGTGACTTTATAATAGAGAAGCATCATTCAACATAAAGTATAGCATAAAGTGCAGCTATATCACCTATTTAAACTACCTAGGCATTGTCATCTATAGCACCATAAAAAGATTTAACTCCAACAAATAATGATAAGCCTCATAACCTATGTGTGGTGTTTACAAAATGTGATGCAAGGTAGAATACAGAACATGGAGAGAGAAAAGCTTCAAGTGAGTGAAAAATCTCATGATAATATTACATTAGAAGCTAGAATCTGAGTTCTATAGGAAAGAACGAGGAGTAATGAGTGAGGATTTCAAACCCATCTCTTAAATTTAAGTAGAAAGGTCACAAAATAAGAAACACAAGCTGCAGTTAGGTTTCATCTTTTCTTTTGTGTACAAAGCAACTAAACCATCAAATATTTCACAAAAATGTTGCATATATACATAAAGTAGAGAAGCCTCAAGATCATTCAGAAAATGGAAAGACCCAGTTTGTCCTCTATAACCCACGACATGAGAAAGTTGTTTTCTTTACAAATCGCCAAAATCCACTTGGGGTTTACATGAGATCTCAAACACATGGGTAATACAAGAACTTCTAGCTCAATCAAGTATGGGGAAAACTCAGAAACGATATGGCAGCCACAGACATAGAAATTTTTTTTAAGGGTTTCAAAAAAACATATTACATGGAGGAAACTAGAAATATTTTTTCACATTTTGTTCATTGTGAGGCTCGAATAAGAGCATATTCTACAGGAATAATAAAAGAAATGGAGCAAGATTTGAATGAAGAAAGACTTACCTTTTTTATTTATGAAGAGAAATACACTCAAACTCGCAGACTTCTTCCTTAGTTTTTCTCCAAGAAAACTCAGAGCAAGTTCAACATGGCAGCCAAAGATAAGAGGTATCCATAGAAAGGAGAAAGTTACATAGAAAAATGCATCAAAAAATTGCTCACAGTCATGACCTTGAAGGCTTGAATAGCTTTCAAAATGGAGGATGAAGCCAGATTTGTAACAAAAAGTAATTTACCTTGTTTTTCTCTATAGAAATCTTCAAAAAATCAACTAGGAACAACACAAGAAATGGTGAAGAATCGGCTCAAACCCTACCCATTGGCAGCACAACAGTATGCTTCCAAAAATACAAAGTGAAGAATGAGTAATGAATTAGGGTTCGAGCTTTTACAAGTCAACCTAATTTGAATGATGAGTTCCTTTTTTAGTATGTTTTTAAGAAAATATTTTTGAATTATTTCATGGTCTTGACTTAAAGTCAATCGACCTAGTATAAAGGTGGCTCATGACTTTGAAGTTTTGCATATTCTAAGTGGAGGATCACTTCATATTTAGCATGATTTTGAGAAAAAAACAAATGATGTAATTAAATATTAATGGCAATATTTCAACAATTACCTTAATATTTAACATGTGATGCATAAAAAGGAGGAATTTCACATACTAAATATTAAAATAATCATTGATTGATTATCTTTAATATTTAAATCCTACAATTACCTTTTCCAAAAAATCATGCAAAGGTGATAACTAAAGCAAACTAAGGGTCAAATCATGCAAAGGTGGATACTTTAGTCTATTTTCAGTCAACTAATCGTGCAAGGATTAAATGGAGTAAAGGGTGGATATTCCTAAGACTTAGCTATAGTTTTCACATCAGTTTTGGACTTGTTTTGGTTATGCACAATATGGGGATCATTTTGCAACACTTAGTGTTCAGTTTACTTCAGTTGTGGGCCCTTTTTTCAAGGATTTTCTTCTTTTCTCATGAGAGGGTATTTTCAAGATATTTTTCTCTCAGTTGAATTTTAGTTCCTCCTCTTGGCACATTGGAGTCATCCTCACATTGTATATATTGAGAAAAGAATTAGTCTTTTTCTCAGTTCTTGTTTTCTGCCTTTGCATTCTGCAAAGAGACTATCTTGTAAATTAGCTTTATTTATAGTTTAATATATTCAGCAACTTTTATAGGTTATGAAGTATTGCTTACAAAATTTTCCTTCAATTTCTTATTACAATCAGGTGTTCACCTTCTTAGATTCAGGTGTTTTATTTTTGTTAGTGATTTGGATGCAAGTTTAATGTGTTTTAAATAAAAACCTTTAAATTTATGTCTCATTAATGGATGCATGTACACAGATAGCAGTTTAGCCATAGGTCATTAATTGTGCCATAGATTAGCCTTCCCCTTAAAGTTGTGAAAATATCATTTTCCTTCATAAAGAATAGGTTATCAAGCCTCTTTGTAAAAAATTTATGTGTTTAAGTTGTGAAAACAGATTTTATGAGAGATAGTTGTGATATCAATTGCTCATTTTATCACTTAGGTGCATCACCATAGTTCAAATTTTTAGTTTATGCATTCATTTCAGATCTTTTCTTCCCTTTCCCTGCTAGAAAATCACTCATTCATTAGAAAATCATAAAGGAACTAGCCCATAATCTGGAGATTCACTTTCATTATGAGCAATCCACAGGCTCGAAAGTGTTTCCATGTTACACGGGATTGTTGAGCTTTATAGCTTTGCATTTGGGTGCAATCCCTCGTGATAATAGTTTTATTATGCAAGATTTGTATTTGTGATATCAAGTCATCGGTTGTGTCGGTTGGTAGTTAATTCAAGGGAATATGTGTTTGATGTTATGGGATGGTTGATGAATTAAATGAGATTTTAATTTTTTAGAATGGTTTGTTGTTGTGGGATATTGAATGAGTTGTATGCAAAATTATAAGATTGATGGATATGTGTGTTTGTAAGGAGGATAAATGGAATGGATTGAGAATGAAATTGTGATTAGTTTAGAATATTTGCATTCATGGGTACGTTAGATGTGGAAGAATGATTAGGGATGTTGAATGAGGGAAGTTGTGAATGGTTTGGAATATATGATGCTGGAGCACCTAGGTGCAGTCGCAATCAACATCACCCAAAAATTGTTTTAGTTTGAATTTTGATCTTCATTTTTGGGAGTGAAATTTAGTCTTGGTTTTGTGGTCTTCGAAAGTGGGCCAAGTGATATTTTTCATTTCGTTTGATAGAATTACATATTCCTATATTCATTATGGAGGTTTTATGTTTATTGATATGAATTTCAATTGATGCCCAGAGGTCGGTTATTATAAAAATTGATCGATTATTTTCATTTGGCTAGATGTAATTACTTTTATTGTTTTTTTTATTATTCAATTTTAATAAAATCAAGATATAGCTAGTCTCATTATCATATGAAGAAATTAACACAATTATTCATTAAATTGCCTCATCAAATTATGAAGTGTCACAAAGCATGTGATGTTTGACAAATTGCAAAAATAAAAAGAAAGGCTCGAATAGCTTCAGACTTAGCCACCAAAATAGGGAGAATACAGAGGGTTACGACTGGAGAAAAAGGGACTTAATATAATCAAAGAAAATAGAGGAAGTCAAGAGATCAACAAGAAAAGGAGGAATATAATCCAAATGAAACATGGATCTTCTTACTAGTAGAAGGAGCCCATGAGTAGGTCATGCGTCATGGAAGAAGCATGGATTAAGCTAAGAAATAATAGATAAATCCATGCCCACTTTGAAGAAGATAAGCATAGAGGAATAGAAGAGGAAGAGTTAATTCTAGTTGGTGAAGGGGAGCCACAAGTTATATGTGGAGAGAAGAGAGATAAAAATGAATAATACACAACCAATGGAAAAGAAGATAGAGTTCGCCAAAGAGAAAGAGTGCAGGTATATGAGAATTGGATAAGAGAGGTTGCACCATCACAAACATATGATTAATTTTATTTGAATCTTGAAGATGAATTTTTTGGAAGAACAAGAAGATTTTCATTGATATGCTTATTGGCAACATGAGCATGAAGTACGAGCTTAAGGAATGAGCACAAGTTGTATCGTGTTTTTATTGATGTCAACATTGTGGTCCAATATGAAGATCTTGGTGTAGATCATTCTATATAGCTTGAACATGGTTGAAGATTGTTATCCAGTGGAAATTTTCAAGAAGGTTTGATCCGGTGAAGACAAATGAAGAGAAAATTGGCTAAGTGCCAAAACAGAGTTTCATGTTTACATGACATTTGGTATTTTGGTCTGCACTGGTCCATTGTGTAGAATATTGTTCTACGACTTTCATGTAATTTTCTTGGATATTAGAGGAGTTTATATTCAAATTTTCACATTATTTTGGTTTCTAGTGATAAAGTTATGAGTAATAGAAGTTCAAGTCTGGAATTAACAACATTTTTAAATTCAGTGTGTATGTTTTGGTGAATTTGTACCTCTTCGTAGATTGGTATCTAGTATTGTGGATTTTTGGAGATGTTGAAAAGTGTTGTAGCACCTATATTCCAAGTGGCATGAATTTTTGAGGTTTGTGTGTTGGTTTGAGGTTGAACAATTGATGAATTTTGTTGTTAGGTCATTATTGGTGCCAACCTAATAAGTTTTGAGTATTGTAGATTTTGAATGTATTGATCCATTATGAGGGAGTTATTATAGGTCCATACTAACCTATTTGGACTTGTTATAAGTTTTGATTCATGGAATAGAGCATGTATATGTGTATGTTGAGCTGACAAGTTATATTTTGTATAATACATCTAATTAGGCTGACCTAATTGTTGTTGTAGGTATTTGTGGATGAAGCGGATATATATGTAAGTTACTTTTCAGGGTTTTGGAAATAGTGATGCAATATGATGTACAGTTTATGTGAATTATGTGAGTATAAGGTGAATGTAGAGCAGAGCAGAGTGTTAGTGCATATTAGTATGAAGTGTGTAAAGTCTATATTTTGAGCTTCAATGGAACCGTGATTCATGCATTTGTTAGATGTAACTGTAACAGTTCAGATCTTGGCTATGTGTCACCACTCTCTTCTATATTTTCTTCTTTCAGTGGGCAGTGAGTCCACTCAGACAATGAGCACTTCTATAATATCTTATAAATGATTATAATATATTATGAGCTAATCCTCACCATGGTTTTTGTTAGGAAATATTGCATTCAAACCCACAATCTTAAATTATTTCCTACAAAACCCATGAGAGATAAACATGCATACAAGTTGCCAAAATGCATAGATCAAATAGACAAGCCACAAGATAACACAAGATATATGTTGGGAAAACCCTCAAGAGGGAAAAACCCAGCCTCCAAAAGCATCCATACTCCATCATATTATTCAGTAATAAAGCAATACAAGAGTTATAATGAATACCTCTAAAGCATCAAGCGCTCCAATGCATTCCCATGTGTCCAAGCATGGATCCACACATCCCATGTCATGCTTCACAAATGCACTCCTCAAGAAGATTCAATAATGACAGCCAACCCACTCAGCCAACCTAAACCACTACACATTAGTTTGCTTTTATAGACACAAGCTCACACATAATATAACTACTGGTAAGGTGAAGCCATGTACCACAAAACCATGTGAATAAAAAACCACTAACCCCTTATTTAATATTGGGTACTAGGACATTACATTGTTTAATATTTCCCCAATAATAAATTATTATCACATGTCTTCCACACATTAAATAATAATATAATGTTACAATACAACATAAGTGGACCCCAAATAATTACCTAGTGTGATTAACAACACCACCAAGTTGTATCACGCCTAAATAATTATTTCATTACAATAATATAATAAATCAATTTATGCAATGGTGTACAACACCATATCCCAACAGTTTTTCCCATTTTGGTTTTTCCATGTAAAAATATGGTGTTCATGTGTTATGTGCTTTGATGGTTGATTTTCCATCTTACTATTAATTGAATATGCTATGTGGAATGAATTTTTAAATGTTTAAGTGGTTTTAGAGAATATTGAATCACCCCCCTCTTAGTATTCTGGGTGTTTAACAATAGGTATCAGATCTTGGTTCCTTGGAAGAAGGTTAACCGCTTTGGGAAGATCTTGGAGGTTGAACACATAACTGTTAGAAGATTTCCTACTCCTCTCAAAAAGATACATATTGTTGGGTTTACAGAGGAATATTGCATGGTTGACTTGAATGGAGAACTCAAAATAGCTCTTGAAGATCTAGAAAGGACTGAAAATGAGAACAAAGATCTGAAGGAAAATGTCAAAGAAGTAGATGAATGTATCAGAAAGTTGAAAGAGCAAATCAGTAAGTTCAGAGAAACACATAAGGAAGTTAATGAGTAGTTGAAGCAAGCCAATGAGACAACTACTAGTTTGAAAGTGAAATTTGAAGAAGGAAAGAGATTGAAGAATGTCTAAATGCAAAAATGAAAATCAAATCTAAAGAATGTTCAAAACTTGAAGAAGAATTTGTGACCTTGAGATCATATCTTGAGAAAGAAAAGAGTCATGAAGATAAATTCAAGATGAGTTCTACAATGCTTGATGAAATGATTGCAAACTGGAAAGGATCCAAAGATAAAGAAGGATTATGGTTTGAGAATGGTGAAATCTCAAAGACAAATCAAACTCAAAATCAAACTAAAAAGAAGACTAGGGAGAAGAAGAGCAATGGAAAACATGTCCAAAATCAAAGGAGAGATTTCAAAAGACCACCTATCAAATAACCAAATGTACAAAGGTACCCATCTTTTAATGGTTTATGTTATTCTTGCAATAAATTTGGACATAAGGCTATGGAATGTAGAGGATGCAAGGGTTTATATTCATGTGAAGTTGTAAGAATATGATCAAGGAAAAATGAGTGATGTGTGGGTTAATGAACTCACCAAAGATGACTTTGACTTGAAATCTAAATTTGAGAGTTTGGAAGAGAAGAAGCTCAATGTATGACATAGTTTCCCTAACTTTTTTCGTGATGATGTGTGGGTTAGATACACTCTGAGAAGAATACATGATAAATTTGTCTAGATTGACATACCCCACTTGATCAACAAGGAGGTAATTAGGGTTGTTATAGGTTTATGTTCAACTGGACCAATTTCGACACTGAAGTATGTGAAAAATGAAGTAGTAATGGAGATAATTGGAGCAACATCTGATAAGAGGGAATTGACAATCAAGAACATTAGGCACCAACAAAGAAAACTAGTATCCCCAACCGCTATAAACACAACATATGAGATGGTTGAGAAGGGAGATGACTATGACTTATGTGAACTATTGAGACTACAACTTCTAGAAAATTTGCAAAAGATAAAGGACTCTAAGTATTATTTCAAGTTTGGCACTTTCATTGTTTGTTTACTATTTAACTTTTTGAATGAGGTCCTCGGTATAAAGAACATTGTGTGGTTGAAGGAAAAATTGGTAGCTCATCAGATTAGAGACCATATAAGGAGGTTGGGTAGTGTTGAAGATTAGGAAGTAGCATTAAGGGAATCTTTCAAGATCTTTCATAAGAACATGCAATCTATAGAAAGGATTCCTCAGAAGATGGTGGAAAAGTGATGCAAGGCATCCACGGCATGGTGGCTATCCTGTGTCAACAAAAGGGGTTTGATTTTAATTTCAATTTTTTGTGTGCTTTGAATTTAATATTTTATCTCATGAAATTCATATTTTTTTGTGCATTTTGATGTTATTCCATGTTTTAAATTCAAATTTCATATTTGGAGTAAATTTGGAGAAGGTAAGATGAGTGAGGATAATGGAGAATCTACCTTGAAAGCAAAAAGCCTGAAAAAGAAAGGTAGGCATGGGTTTCTTGGAGACCATGAATTTCATTTGTAACTCCAAATTTTAAATTCTTTGACTCCTAAAAAATAGGGATCTTGGAAGTGGATGCCAATATTGGATAAATCAGATTTTTTCTTTATTCAAGAAAGTAAGAATGAATTAAAAGCATTGTCATCCACTCACATCATGTATTGGAGTTTGAAAGGAATATTTTATTCTATTTTATTAATGAAATTTAATCGAATTGGAGTGTTTTTGGAGGTAGGAATTGATTTTTGGGAGTGGGTTTTGGAATGTGATGAAATTCCTCCAAATGCACTCAAATTTCATTTCATGAGGAAAGATGGATTTGATAAAAGGAAAAAAATCAATTCATTTTTTATCTCTCTTTCCAGATTGAAGAAAAATACATGGGAAGGGTGAAGCATATCTCTATGGAAGGTGTTTTGAAGGTTTTTTTGCAAATTGGGGTTGGTTTACAAAGGGACAAGCATCATCAAGAGTTGCAGATTGAAGGGTGTGATTGTTGAGAGTGGTTTATCGTTGCAGTGATGGAGAGTTTGAGGAAGGCTTTTGAAATCCATATGTTGCTGTACTACACCATTTTTTCAGGTCTAAGATCAGACCTAAATTAAATTGGGATTATGTAATGAGGATCCAATAGGCTTGGCCTATTTTTTTGTAACGTTGTTTTAAATTTCAATGAGAATTTCCATGATTTTGCTTGCTTAAATTGGGTGTTTAGATCAATCCTATTTTATGATGTATAAATCAGATTGGTGAAGGTTTATTATTGGTTTGAATATCATTTTTGAGACTAATTTTATCATCCCAAGAGGATGCAATATTGGTAAAATCAATTTGGAGAATATTTTGTAGTTGTTGCAGGCAGTTTTGAATGAACAAACTAGTGTTCATGTTGCAGATTTTAAAATCTAATTTATTGCATTTCCAATGCATTTTTTTTTGTTGAGAGTAGTTGTATGAAAAATGGGGTATGTATTATCCTCTTACATAAAAAAATATCAAGATAACATTAATTTTCTTGTTACAAAAGATAGCTGCATCATACAGGTAGTTGAGCCTAGAACTGTTTGGATCCTAGAGATGGGATATGAAATTATAGAAGATGAAATCACCAATTAAGTTGAATTTATGTTGAGCAAAAAAAAAGACACCTATAAGGAGAGATATGGAACATATGAGGATAAATCCATGGAGGTGCACATGGAAGAGAGGCAAAAACAAGTAAAGAAGATTGTTGAAAAGATGACTACAACATTTGTGGAGGCAATGGGCCTCACTAAAGAACAAGTGGAGAAGGAAAAATCCATGTCTAGCTCACTGGGAGATTTATCTACTGTTAGAAGATTTGGTAGAACAACTACCACTCCTCTAATTGCCCCAAAGTCCTCCATGACTAAGCCCACTATAGGAGAGAAGAGAAAAGAGACTGCAAGTACTCCGGTAAAGGAGAAAACACCTCCGATGAAACAATAGAAAGGGACTAAAAAACAAAAGGTTGCTCCGATAGCACAAAAAACAACAGGGCCTATCAGAATAAGAGTGAAAACAAAAGCCACAAGGGAACATTACATGGGAGTGAATGTGGAAGAAGAAGAAGAAGAAGGACCAAAATTGGTCTTGAAGAGGAAAACTAAAGCTTCACAAGGTGATGCAAGTGGTAAAAGATAAAAGGTTGATATTGTGGATATAGATGATGAGACATAAATAGAAAAGGAAAAACAATACTTTGTGATCTACATGAGAGAAAAGAAAATAGAGTTTGATAAGGAGAAAAAGACACCATAAGACAAGAAGAGGAAGAAGAAAAAGACTCTGATAAAGGCACACATCCCTATGAAACATGATGCTTTGTTCAATGGGATTGTGAAGCATGAAATGTCGGAAAAAAATGTTGCCCTGTATACTACTACAGATGAGGTAGATAAGACTACTATTGAAGAATCTATTGCAAATCATATTATTAATTTTGAAGTTAACATGAAGAATATTGAGAAGCAATTACCTGAAGAGCTAAGGAATGTACTATATGAAAGAAGATAGGAGGAAATAGATGAAGAGGAAAATTTGAGAGAATTTGTTCTTAAAAAGATTAGTGTGCCTCTATTAGATGAAAATAAATCCATATTGGCTCTAGTGTATAATAGGGAATTATAAACTAAGCAAAGGGTTACCACCCTTATGAGAAGAGATCAAAATGATATTGAGATGCTCTAGAATGAATCTATAGAAAAGGTTTTTGATTTGGAAAAAAAGCTAGGACTTACTCTAGACAGTAAATAAGAGATGCATGATGACATGCTAGCACTAGGAGTAAATATTGCAGAATAAGCACAAGAGGATGCTCAACATGAGCATGAAACTAAAGAAGGAAATGTGTAGGATAATGTTCTGAAAGTGGAAGAAATACCTGAAGAGAACATTACAAGTGAGGTGAATGTTACTAAAGAATATGTTGCAATTAAAGATGTAACTGATAATGCTCCTCTAGTAGGAGAGAACACCAATATAGAGGTGAAAACTATAGATGCACAAAAGGAGGATACTACTATGGGATATATCTCACCTCCTCAAGTATCTAAGGAAAGTGCAGAGGATACTTAAGGCAACCCAGAGACAAACATGCCTTTGGATAACAAGGATCAATCTATTAAGGAAGAGAAAAATGATGAAGATGAGCTTGTGGACACAAAAAAGGATGATGAGCAGAAGATTAAGGTTGCATCTGATATAGAGGAAAAGAAGGATGAGGAGACATTAGTTACTACTGGTGATAAGGAAAAGGATTTAAAGGAGAAGACTATAGAGGATAGTGCAAAGGCTACTGGAGAATCTTTCGGTACCTCTAAATATTCATTTAAGAATTTGTTAAATGTGTAGCTCAAGTTCCAACCAGTAATGCCCACACAACTACTACAAATTTTGATGCAACAGGGGCATGTGGACATGGATAAGATCTCTCCACTGAACAAGCTTCATTTGGGTGATTTGTTTCCTTCTTCTGCATGAAAAGAAATTATTGAGACACATCAAAAAAGTATAGAGATGATTGATGAAGCAATAAAGATTCTATAGTTGAGCATACCCGAAGCAAGTATTGACAACTCTTTATCTAGTATGGAATATTTGAAGTTTTTGCATGATTCATTTAAGGAATAATCTAGTGGATTAAAGGAGAAATTTGAGAAAGATATGGACACAAAGGTGAATGAGAAAATATTGTTGGCTATAACGGATAAGTGTGTTGTTGTACACAAAAAAATACAAGACAATATTCAAGGTGTATAGGAGTGTGTGGTAGAAGCTAAAGTGCTATTTCAATTATGCATGAAATGGTTGAGCTCTACAAAGAGCATAAAAGATGAAATGGACTCAATTGAGTCCTACATTGAAAAATATTTTGGTGCTTATGATCCGACACAAGATTTGGATGGAAGCACAAGGTCTACCACTAAGAACCTACATGATTAGTTCTTCTAGCTCTAAGTTAAGAAGGAGAAAATTATAATGCAGTTTGGTCATCTTAGGGATCTAGTGAACAATAAGTTCATATCTATTTCCAGTACCCTATTGAGTGTTGGAAATACTTCAAAGTTAAATATGGTACCCAACACTTTGGATGACGGTGAAGAACTCTTGATGGAGTTAGAGGCCTAGAGCACAATTCTTTTTCTATCCAAGAAGAGTTGGGAGGAAGGAAAGAAAGAGTGGCAATCTCACCTGGAGAAGCTACAAGAGTCAAATTCTTCCTCCAAGTGACCATATTTTTCCTTTTATTCATTTTAGTTTATTTTTCATATTTCAATGTACATATGCATATGGTATAAGGAATTTTCCAATGCAATTTTTTGATTTGGTAGTATTGGATAGCAACCTTAGTGGGAGTTGGTATAGTTTTCAATTTTTTACATATGTACATATCAATTAAGGGGAGTTCTGGTATATGAGAAGAACTTAAGTATGGGCTCCTTTCCTTTGATTTCAAGGGGGAGAATATTTTTGGAGTGAATTTTTTGGCATGTTTCCATCAATGAAAAAGGGGGATATTGTTGGAAGAACAAGAAGATTGTCATTGATATGCTTATTGGAAACATGAACATGAAGTATGAGCTTAAGGCATGAGTACAAGCTATATAGTGTTGTCATCAATTTCATCATTGTGATCCGGTATGAAGATATTAGTGTAGATCATTCTATATAGCTTGAACATGGTTGAAGTGTTGCAAGCATGAAGGTGTTGTCATTCATGTCAACAAGCTTGTGGTGTCATTGATGATAGTTGTGCAATGGTTGAGAAGAGATTGTTGCTTTAATTAGTCACATTATGTTGTCATCGGTTAAGTTGCTAATGTTAACTATCGTGTTTCTTTTATAAGCTTCTATTTATGGTTTAGATGTCAAGGATATTGAAAAAAATGATAAAATAAGGAAACATGGCATTGTAGAGGTGTTATGGTTTTGCTTCGCATTTCTTTAGGGTTGAAGATATGCTTGTTTGGTTTGGATATGTTGGATAGAGGTGTTTATATTTTCTATATCCAAAATTTTTGCTTCTAGATCGATGGTCAAAGGAAGTTATGTTCACCAGTGTGTGAACTTGTTTTGTAGTGTTGCTTATAGAGGTGTCTGGGAGAAATGTATTTGCTCCATGTTTCTCCATAGTTGCTCTTCAGGTCTTACTATTATGAAGGTATGTTGATGGTGTTGATATCTTTCCTGTTTCAAGATGATTTGTCGTTTGGTACTCCGAAAGTTGGATTATATAGTTGCAATATTTGGCAGTGTAGTTTGAATGTACAAGTTGTGTACATTTTGAAGGAGTGAATTGTTGCGAAGGAGTTTGATGAATTTTAGGTTGATAGAGGAATGTTCTATATCATGATGAAGTGTGGTATGTGGTTCACAAGTCATCCTTAGATTTCTGGAAGTGTGTAATTTAAATTTTAAAGGTGTTTGCATGGGTAATGGACAACCTGGTGTTTACACTACATTCGAAGTTGTTTGAGTATTGATGAAAGTGTAGCGCTGCATGTGAGAGTTGATTTGGGTCCTAGTTAAGTTTTTTATTGGTCCACTTTCGTTCCTATCCACCACGAGAATTCTTAGTGCCGACCTAATTTGAATTTGTAAAGTGTAAAGGATAGTGTAGCTGGCTTGAAGATGTTTTTCAAGTTATGGATGATATAAATGCAAGGTGAATTGATGCAAGATGAAGTGTGGAATATATTTGATTGTTGTGATGTGAAATTAAGTGTATAAGTGAAAATTACAGTGCAAGATATAATGCAAGATTATTGAATGTAGTGAGCTGAGCTATCTTGATCTCTTGAAGGCTGCTAGTGATGTTGGAGTTGTTGTGGTGGAATATTTGTTGCATTGAGATTGTGTTCTCTATGTAACATTCTATCTTATTTTCTTCTTTCTATTCTAGCAGTGAGCTTGGGATGTGAGCCTTTCTAGGCAGTGTGTCATATTCTGGAAATGAGCCTCTTTGTACTAATTTTACAATAACTTATATTGTGAGCTAATCCTCACCATTATTTTTTCCTTCTATGGTTTTCCACATAAATCTAGTGTTCTCTTATGTATGGTGTTGGTTTTTTGAGTTTTTTTAATTTTCTTTTCATGTTCAAACACTATAACAGATTAAGGGTTTAATGAATGCATGTGGATCTAATTATTGTTGAGGGTTTTAATGTTCTAATTTGATACAATTGATTCACCCACCATCTTAGTTTTCTTGTTCATTCATTAATTGGTATCAAATCAAAGTTCCTTGGAGAAAATATTGACCACTTGAGGTAGATTCAAATGGAAAACAAGAAGGATATCCCTATGTTTGATGGTACAAACTATGTATTTTGGAAGGCAAATATGGAAGGCTATCTAATTTATCTTGGATATGAAGTTGCAAAGGCAGTAAAGGCTGCATACACCATGCCTGCAAATGGACCGCACACAAGTGATGAAATCAAACCCTATGAAACAAATGCTAAGGCAAGGTTTGTTCTTTTGACTAGTCATGCAAATAATGTATTAGTGAAAGTTATGGATTTGAAAACTGCTAAAGAAGTTTGAGATAAGCTAGAAATTATCTATGAAGGAGATGATAAGGTTAAAAAATATAAGTTATATAATTTGAAGGCACAATTTGAGACTTTGTGAATGTATGATGATGAAACAATCATAAGTCACATGCAGAGGGTTAATGAACTAGTAAGTGCAATGAGATGTCTTGATGCACAAGTCAAAGAACCCAAAGTGGTAAAGAAAATTCTCAAAACTCTTCCTAATTCTTATACTGAAAAATTTTCTTCTATTGAGGAATTTTTAGATTTTAATACATACACTAGATATCATTTGTATGGTACACTAACTACATTTGAGATGAGGAAAATTGGTCCAAAAAATAGTGCAAAAGTGGAGACTTCTTTCAAGAATGGAAAATTAAAAAAAAGTTGAAGAT
The DNA here is from genome assembly GCA_007258455.2 of Sequoia sempervirens. Lineage (NCBI taxonomy): Eukaryota > Viridiplantae > Streptophyta > Pinopsida > Cupressales > Cupressaceae > Sequoia > Sequoia sempervirens. The sequence goes on along the minus strand of VDFB02000015.1, from coordinate 392,851,914 downwards.
TCAAATGGAGATGATCTTGATGATGTGGAAGCTAACTTTGTAAGAAGAATGAAAAAGGGCACTAGTAAGTACAAGGGTAAATTACCTTTCAAGTGCTTTAGTTATGAAAATATAGGTCACTATGCTTCAAGATGTCCAAACAAAGTTGTGATCAATAAGAAGGAAAACAAAGGTAAGATGATCAAGAAAAGCTACTATGTTAGAGAAGATGTTGGTATATCTTATGATGAATTTTAATTATTGAGATGTTGATGATAATGAATGTTTGTTTTTGGCTTTAAAAGATGAATTTGGTTTTGCTAACTCTGAAAGTTGTGTGAAGGAAAGTGTTTTGGAGAAAAAGGATAAAACTGGAGGAACTTTGGTATTTTCTTTTCATGTCAGACAAGACAAGAACTATTGGGTTATTGACAGTGGTTTCTCAAATCAAATGACCTTTGATAAGAGTAAGTTTGTTAAACTTGAAAAATATGATGGAGGACTTTTTTTAATTTGGAGATGATTTAGGTGCTAAGATTTGTGGAATATGATCAATTGTTTTTTATGGAAAGCATAATACTAAAGATTTTTACTATGCTAAAGGTTTAAGGCATAACCTCTTGAGTGTTGGAAAAATGTGTAGCAAAGGATACAATCTTATGTTTCAGTATGATGGATGTGAGATCAAAAAAAGTTATGGAACTATAATTGCTATTGGAAAGAGGACAGATCGAAATATCTATCAACTCAAGGGTGTTGATGGTCACTGTTTTATGAATTAGATTAATGATAGTTGGTTATGGCATAGGATAATGTGTCACATAAAATTTGATAGCCTGGTTAGAATCAATTTAGTTCAAGCAATGAAATATTTTCTGAGGATTACAAATCCTATCAATGTTGTTTGCAGAGATTATCAATTTGGAAAACAAACTAGAAGTATTTTCAATTGGTCCAACAAGAGTGAGAAGTCTTCAAGGTGACAAGTATTTTATGATTTTTATTGATGATTACTATAGAATGACATGGGTTACTTTTCTTAGAAAAAAAATTGAAGCTCTAGATAGATTCAAAGCATTCAAAGTTATGATTGAAAATGAGATGGATTTGAAGATCAAATGTTTGAGATTTGACAAAGGTGGAGAGTTTACCTCTAATGAATTTAACATGTTTTGTGAGAATCATGGAATAAAAGGAAATTGTCTACCCCTAGGACTCCTCGGAAAAATGGAGTGCTTGAAAGGAAAAACAAGATTTTTCAATAAGTTGCAAGGACTATGATGAGAGAAGCTAACCTATCAGAAGTCTACTGGAGAGAAGCAATACATAATATTATTTACATAATTAATAGATTCCAAGAAAAAGCTAACACAAAGACTCCCTATGATTTGTGGTATGGAAGTATCCCTCCTATCAAGTACTTTAGAGTGTCTGGAAGCAAATGTTATATTAGAAGAGATGATGAAAAATTAGGAAAGTTTGATGCAAGGTATGATGAAGGTATCTTCCTTGGATATTCTAGTAAAAGAAAATCTTACAGATGTTACAACAAAAGTCTAAGAAGGATTGTTGAAAGTGCAAGTGTCAAGGTTGATGAAGAAATGCTAAATTTAGTTGTGATAGATGGATATGAGTCAGATGAACTTGCTTGTGGAGAAGAAGAAGGAAAAGATAAAGAAAAGGAAGTAAAAAATGAAGAGGAAGAAACTCTAGAAAAGACCCCTAAGACCACTAAGTATGTACAAAGAAATCATTCTGAAGAACACATCATTGGAGACAAAAGCAAAGGTGTGTTGACAAGAGGAAGAGTTGTTGAAGCATAGGTAAATATGTGTTTACTTTCTAAAATTGAACCAAAAACAGTAAGTGAGGCATGCAAAGATGAACATTAGGTGAAGGAAATGGAAGAAGAACTTGTGTGGATTGAGAAGAATCAGACTTGGGAACTCATTCCTAGACCTAAAAAAAAAAAAAAATTGGTACTAAGTGGGTAATCATAAACAAGTTGAATGAGAATGGAGAAGTATTAAGAAAAAAGGAAAGGCTTATATGTAAGAGCTATGCACAAGCTAAAGGAATCTACTTTGAAGAGACATTTACTCTAGTGGCTAGAATGGAAGAAATTAGAATGTGTTTTGTGTTTGCAACACATAGAGACTTTAAAGTTTATCAGATGGATATGAAGTTTTCTTTCTTGAATGGAGAGCCAGAAGAAGAAGTTTACATGGAACAACCGAAAGGATTTCAGTTGTCAGATAAATCTAATAGGGTCTGCAGATTGAAGAAGGCATTGTATGGATTGAAGCAAGCTCCTAGAGCCTAGTATGCAAGTTTGGATAGATATTTGATACAAGGATTCAATAAGGGTACAACAAATAGCAATATTTACTTTAAGTTTAAGGAAGACTGAATCTTGATAGTGTTAGTATATGTTGATGACATAATCTTCGAAGGCAATGAAGCTATGTGCAAGAAATTTGTAGAAGAGATACAGAAAGAGTTTGAGATCTCTATGTTTTGGGAGATGATTTTTTTCCTTGGGCTACAAATCAATCAAATAGATAAGGGAATATCCATTTCACAATCAAAGTATGTTAAAGAGATGTTGAATAAGTTTGGAATGGATGACTCCAAATTGGTATGTACTCCTATGGCTACTAGTTGAAAACTAAGCAAGGATGATGAATCCCCTAAGGCTGATCAAAGCAAGTATAGATCTATGATTGGTGGACTGATATACCTAACTGCTACTAGATTGGATATCATGCATGAATTTTTTCTTGTGGGTAGATTTCAAGTAGATACTAAAGAGACATAGGTTGCAGTAGTTAAGAGGTTATTTAGATATTTGGAGGGCATTCTAGATTATGGCTTGTGGTATCCTAAGGATACTAATTTCACGTTGAGTACTTATACAGATGCATATTGGGTTGGTTGTGTTGATGATAGGAAAAGTAGTAGTGGTGGCACATTCTTTCTCGGATGTAGATTGGTATCAAGGCTTAACAAGAAACAAGATTATGTCTTTATCTATTACATAGGTTGAGTATATTGTAGCAACATCTTGCTACACAAACATATTATGGATGAGATAGACATTGAAGGATATCAGAGTGTTGTATGATGAGCCTATTTCTATATTTTGTGATAATAAAAGTGCAATAAATATTTCAAAGAATCTAATGATGCATTCAAGAACAAATCATATATCAATCAAGTGTCACCTTTTGAGAGAGAAGGTTGTGGAGAATGAAGTGAAGCTTGAATATGTACCTACAAAGGATTAGATTGTTGACATATTTACTAAGGCTCTTCCTAAAGATACTTTTGAGTATCTTCGGGAGAAGTTGGGGGTTATTGCACCTCCTTCTTTGAATGAGATGCATATGGAGATGCATCAGTCTAGTGGATCGGTGGATTCATTTTTTGTCTAGAATGATGTTGGTGGCTACCTCTGAGGGGGAGTAGGTAGTGACATTGTTGTAGTATGGAATATATATTGTCATGGTGTAGAGGTTGCTCAGTTGATTGGTGTGTACTCCTAAGGGGGAGTATTCAAATTAGTTGCAAGTATCTTGGTTCTATGTCAAAGGGGGGAAAAAATGCAAAATATTTTATCATTTTCCATTGGTGTCAAAAGGGGAGAGAGAGGTCATATGAAAATTTTTATTTATATAGAGGGGGAATGAGACATGTGAAAAAGGCAAGTATCAAAGGGGGAGAGAGTGTAATGAGTTAGTTGTGCAATGGGGAGTAAAGAGAAAATGAAATAAGTATGTTCACAGTTGTATGTTGTCTAATGGTTTTTCACATCACATGTTGCCATCAATGACAAAGGGGGAGATTGTTGTAAGTATGAAGGTGTTGTCATTGATGTCAACAAGCTTGTGTTGTCAGTGATGATAGTTGTGCAATGGTTGAGAAGAGATTGCTTCTTTGATTAGTTGCATTATGTTTTCATCAATTAAGTTTCTGATGTTAACCTTTGGTGTTTCTTTGATAAGCTTTTATTTATGGTTTAGATGTCGAGGATATTGAGAAAATTGATAAAATAAGGAAATAGGGTGTTGTAGAAGTGTTCTAGTTTTGCTTCAAAATTATTCTAGGTTGAAGATTTTCTTGTGTGGTTTGGATATGTTGGATAGAGGTGTTCAAATTTTCTATATCCATAATTTTTTCTTTTGGATCGATGGTCAAAGGAATTTATGTTCACCAGTGTGTGAACTAGTTTTGCAGCGATTACTTATAGAGGTGTCTGGGAGAAATATATTTTCTCTACATTTCTCCATAGTTTCTCTTCAGGTCTTGCAATTCTAAAGGTATGTTGATGGTGTTGATATCTTGCATGTGTCAAGAGGATTTGTGGTTTGGTACTCCAAAAGTTGGATTTTAGAGTTGCAATGTTTGGCAGTGTAGTTTGAATGTACAAGTTGTGTACATTCGGAAGGTGTGAATTTTTGTGGAGTTTGATGAACTTCAGGTTGACAGAGGAATGCTATAGATCGTGATGAAGTGTGGTATGTGATTCTCAAGTCATCCTTATATTTGTGGAAGCGTGCAATTTAAAGTTTAATGGTGTTTGCACAGGTAATGACTGACCTAGCGTTTACACCACATTCGAAGATGTTTGAGTCTTGATAAAAGTGTAGCATGATGTGTGAGAGTTGATTTGGTTCCCCGTTAAGTTTTTTAATGGTCCACTTTTGTTCCTATCCACTACAAGAATGCTTAGTGTTGACCTAATTTGAATTTGTAAAGTGTAAAGGAGAGTGTAGCTAACTTGAAGATGTTTTTCAAGTTGTGGATGGTATAAATGCAAGGTGAATTGATGTGAGATGAAGTGTGGAATATATTTTAGTGTTGTGATGTGAAATTAAGTGCAAAAGTGTGACTTGAAGTGTGATCTATAATGCAATATTGTTAAATGTAGTGAGCTGGGGTATCTTGATCTCTTGAAGGCTGCTAGTGATGTTGGAGTTGTGGTGGAATCTTTGTTGCATTGATATTGTGTTCTTCGTGTAACATTCGATCTTCTTTTCTTCTTTCTATTCTAGCAGTGAGCCTGGGTTGTGAGCCTTTTTGTACAATGTGTCCTATTCTGGCAATGAGCCTCTTTGTACCAGTTTTACAATTACTTCTATTGTGAGATAATCTTCACCATAGTTTTTCCCTTCTAGGGTTTTCCATGTAAATCTAGTGTTCTCTTGTGTATGGTGTTGGTTGTTTCAATTTTTGTTATCTACTTTTCGTGTTTAAACATTATAATAGATTAAAGGTTTAAAGAATGCATGTGGATCTGATTACTATTGAGGATTTTCATGTTCTAATTTGATACAACTAATTCACCCCCCTCTGTGTTGTATTTTTCATTCAACATGAAGATGGTTATCCAGTGGACGTTTGCAAGAAGGTTTGATTTGGTGAAAACAAATGAAGAGAACAATGGCTAAGTGTCAAAACAGGGTTTCCTATGTACAAGACATCCAATATTTTGGTCAGCACTGGTCCACTGTGTAAAATCTTTCTTTGCAGCTTTCATGTAATTTTCTTGGATATTAGAGTATTTTATATTCAAAGTTTCACATTGCTTTGGTTTCTGGTGATAAAGTTATGAGTAATAGAAGTTTGAATCTAGTAGTAACAGTGTTTCTTGTTTAGTGTTCATGTTTTGGTGAATCTACACATCTTCACATATTGGTATCTGGTATTGCGGATTTGTGGATATGTTGACAAGTTTCAATATCTCCTATCTTCCAAGTGGCATGAAGTTTTGAGGTCCACATGTTGGTTTGAGGTTGAATAGTTGATCAATTTATTGTTAGGTCATTATTGATGCCAACCTAATAAGTTTTCAGTATTGTGGAGTTTGAATATGTATTAATCCATTATGAGGGATTATTATAGGTTCATTCTGACCTATTTGGACTTCTTATAAGTTTTTATTTATGGCATGAAGCCTGTATATGTGTACATTGAGCTGACAAGTTGCATTTTATTTAATACATCTAATTAGGCTAACTTAATTGATGTTGTAGGTATTTGTCGATGAAGTGGATATATATGTAAGTTCCTTTTTAGTGTTTTGGAAATAGTGATACAATATGATGTATAGTTGATGTCAATTGTGTGAGTATAAGGCAAATGGAGAGCAGAGGAGAGTGTTAGTGCATATTAGTATGAAGTGTGCAAAGTCTATATTTTGAGCTTCAATGGAATTGTAATTCATGCATTTGTTAGATGCAACTATAACAGTTCAAATATTGGTTGTGTGACACCACTCTCTTTTATCTTTTCTTCTTTCAATGGGTAGTGAGTCCACCTATAGTAAGCAATTTTGTAATATCTTATAACTGGTTATAAGATATTGTGAGCTAATCCTCACCATGGTTTTTCCCATTTTGGGTTTTCCACATAAAAATATAGTGTTCATGTGTTATGTTCTTTGATGGTTGATTTTCCTTCTTACTGCAAATTGAATATGCTATGTGGAATGAATGTTTAAATGTCTAAGTGGTTTTAGAGAATATTGATTTACCCCCACTCTCAGTATTCCAATTTTTCAACAAAATATAGGGGGTTGAAGCTAGTAAGGAGATAAGAGATTATTTTTGAGTAAAAAAAATGCAATAGTAGATGAAATTAAGGGTGGGGCAGCCAAAGAGGAGAGTAGGAGAATAAGTGTAGAGACAAGATTAGAAGTAACATAGAGAAGGAAGAGATAAAAATTGAGAGATCGAAAGAGTGGCATGCAATCCATTTGGATCAAAGTTTACCAAGTAGGAAGAAAATGATAGATTAAGATAGGTAGTTTGTAAATTAGAAGTATAGCTAGAGTGCTCAATCAGAGAAATTAAGAAAGTGAAATTTGCATAGTGAATGTAAGATTGTGAAATTGATCATCATAATAAAAATGATTTGCCTCCATCGATTTTGTATCAACTTTAGATTGAATTTTTATTTGAAAAATTAAATTGTCAAAATAAGTTCAAATTAGCTATGAACCTTGTTAGTTTGGTAAGACTTGTAATTTTTTATTTTCACCAATATATGTATTTGTGGAAGGTTGTGAATTTTTTGGTATGTTAAGTATAGAATATTAGTGGGAATTAGTTGGGATGTATGTGTTCATGGATATGTTGGATTTTTTTCAAGTGTATGCAATATTTGTATGGATGTTGGATGTGATAGGTTGAGAAACAAATGAGATATTAGTATGAAAGTTGTATGCACTAGGTCATGAAGAAAATTTGATGTCAGTGTTTGTGTTAATGTTGGATGTGAAAGAATAGGTTTCATGGAGTGTGGATGAAGATATTTGGTGATTAGGAATAGATGTGGTCATGTGATTATATGTGAAGGTTGTTTAATAGAGTGGATTGACATATTGTTTGGAAAGTAGTATCGAACCTCTATCAATGGGAGCTATGGTTGGTTGACTTGACATAATTGGAATGGAAGCATGAGTAATAGATATGATGATTAATTAAGATATGGGAATGCTTATTTTAGATGTGATTTAGGATGACATGACGTTTGTAAGGGCTTGTTTCCTAAGTGTAGTAATGTCAAAATATAAAGATAGTTCTGCACCTTTTGTGCTAATGCTATAAAATAATTTTTTGGGTCCATAGCAAGAAGGAAATCAATTACCTTTATTACATATGGTTTTTGTTGCATCTGTAATAATTTTTCTTGTATAAACTCGATAGATTCATGCATGATGTCCTCTATAATAACCTTTGATGAGGAATATCATGTTGTTTGGCAATCACTAGGACTAAACAACCAAGGAGGCGTGCCAAACTCATGTTGTGTATCACCCATGGTTGTAATAATGTTTGACTCACTTTGATTGGACTCCATAATTTTTTTATGTTGAGACCTTGTTGTAGGCATATAAATTTGAAGACCTTATGAGATGATGATGTAAAGTGAAGGTTGGATGATTTGATATGGGTGTGTTGTTTCTTATGGATTCTTCTAAAGATATGATTTGAAATTTGGAAAAAGGATCATGATGATTTTGGATTATTTTTTATTATTTTTTATTGAAAAAAGAATGATGTAGGATAAAGCATCAATAGGTCAAAGTTAATCTAGATCTTCTTGTAGTGCTAAATGCTAAGATTTGGATATTTTTACTTGAACTAAACTAATGAGTCCAAGAAAAAAGAATAAGAGTGGACTTCACCAACTCAAGAGCATCCAAGGCTCCTATGTAATTTTTTCCTTAAAATATTGGGGCTAACTAACCTATCTACTTGAAAGAGACAATTTATCAATAAAAGTGCTAAGATGATGGAAGATCTAGAGAAAATTATGACTATTTTGGTTGTTGGATGTTTAGATGATTGATTATGATAAAAATGATTTGTTTGTCCAATCCTAAGATAGTAACTCTAAAGTCTAAAAAGGATGATATGGGATGGATATGGATTATGAATTTATAGTGGATAATAATGGGTAAACTTAGCTCAAATGTGCCACAAGTCTTATGTCTTAGGCCTATGTGGTCAAAGGACCTAAACTCTGAATTTTGGAATATTCTAAAAATTTAGGAATAGGTCAAAATCATCACTATTACTCAAATGCAACATATTATATCTCAAAAGTGCAATAATATGTCTCAGAAGCACAAAAATATGTCTCAAAAGTGCAAAATAGAGTCTCAAAAATGCAACTCTATCAAAAAATTGAATAGGTTATCAAATAGGGATTTCTAAAAAATTAGATCAAAAGCATCAATCTACAAGTCAAATGCACAATTTTGTGAACTAAAAGAACCAAATAATAGCTTAGATGCACTAAAGGATATGCCATATATGTGTAATTCTATGTATTAGAAGCATGAAAGTAAGGATCAAAAGTGCAATTTTGTGTATCATATGTGCAACAATATGAATCAAAAGTGCAATTCTTCCTAGGAGATACATGTATAGAATAACATAAATTAGAAGTTCTACAAGATGAATCACATGCATAATTTTAGACTCAAAAGCATGAATCTGTGTAACATTTGGTGGTTTTGTAAGTTTTAGACAAATTGTTTTCTTTGGCAAGAGATAAAAACATACACAATGGCTAATGATTTTAAAGTTAATAACCCTAATTATTCAAGTAAGGAGTGCCACACTAGTGTAGGCCCATACAATAAAATACCTTGAGATTACTACAAGTAGTGTATCTCTTCTCAAGAGTTGATGGTTAGGAGTTTGATGACACAAGGGCTCACCTTTTTCCATATCTTGGAGGTTTTGATACCTTTAGCCCAAGGTATTTCCACCTTACTTAGGAAGGTACATAGTGAGTAACTTTAGGCATGATACTATACCTTGGACCACACTAGATTGATGGTTGATGGTTGTTGGTCTTAGTCTTGCTAAAAATAAGGTTTGTAGAGGTATCTATGAACTGAGGGCCTATCTACAAGTTCCTGAGACTAGGAGGCTCTCCTATCCTCTTCACCCATATGATTCTTCATGGGCCAAGTGATCTAGATCAACAACTAATAATCCTTATGGATTGTTGGTTGTTGTAGCTCCCTCACTCAACTATAGGAAAATCAATCCTTTTGAAAAAACAAAATAAATTGCCAAGTCAAATTAAATTTTACCACAAATGAATTGATAGGAAAACATGAACAACATGTTGATTTTTGTTATTTAAATCTTCCAAGAGTTCATAATAGTAATTTCATGACTAAACAATGAACAAGACATATCTACAAACATGCTTGTTTCCTAAAACTTCAAAAAAAATTCTACAAGAGACCTTCTTCCAACTCCAATAGCAGCAAAAATAACTCCAAATTTCCCCACTCCACTCTTGGACGTCCCTCCTTGGATTCACAGGAAAGTTCTTCCTTCAAAACTTGTGATTTTCTTTTCTTTCACCTGTTAAATTGCTCTCCCAAGTTGGGCATAGCTTCCCTTTGGCATAATGGTTGCATTCTCACCTTATTTTCCTTCTTGGGTGTGGGCAACCTCTCCTCATTCAATTTTTCCTAGCAAAACCAATGTATTTTCCCAATTTTCCCACTTACTCACTAACTCCACTAAATCCTTCACCAGACACCCAAATTCCTCCACTACCAATTCAAAATCAAATTTTAATTGATCGGGGGAGTTACAACATGCCCATAATGGTCTCCCAAGCCTGAGCATGGGATTCCATGTAACTCCCACAATTCAAATAATTGACAATTTCTGGCACCTTCAAGTTCAATTTGAATTAAATTTTGTTTGGAAAATGTGTCTCAAACTTGTAATTATATAATGATTTATTGTTGATAGGATCTATATATATTTCCTAGTGTGAGACGAGGATCATCAGTTTGGATCGGTTACGCTTAATCCATGATGAATTGAAGCATAATTTACCCAAATAAACCCGCATTTACCAAACAAGATCATTCAAATTGAAAAGATTAAACTAAGCATTTTACTGAAATTGAAAGTTACAAACCCCATGAAAATAGTTAAATTCCTACTCTAACCCATTTGAAACTTATCTCGTTTTGAAATTGGTGTCAAGTTGATGTAAAATGATGACCCTTTCCCAATCTCGTGATTAGTGAGCCTATTTCAGTCGATTCTATGGAAAAGAATCGATGAAACCATTGTGATAAGTGGATGAAAACCTAGTTTATGCTAAAATGAAGATGGTGCAAGCTAAGTTACCATGATTTTATGCTAAAAATGAACTGATTATGCTATTGCTAAGCTAATCTAAGCTAACTCTAAGCTAAAAGATGAAAACCCTAATTTATAAACAAACTAAGATGGATGCATAGAAGCCATTAATGGATGATCTAAGCTATGATGCAATTAAAATTAACTAAGATAAGCTAAAAAGTGAGTGAAATATGAGTGTAAGTGCATATGAATTCAACAACATGACTTTGCAATTGAAAGATGCATCCATTTGTCTTCGAATAGTGACCTATTTATAGGAAAGCAAATGAGAAATAGAGGGTTGAGATTAAAAAGATTAATCAATGGTCCAAGATGAAGGAGATGAGAAACATGGATCATGGATTCTCATCAACAGATGAGAATGTATGATGAGATTTAATCAAGCGTTCACACTTGCCTCAAACAAACACACTTTTGACCTACTCACACAGGTCAAAGGTGACTTGTTCAAAAGGTTGGAGGTTAAAACTTGCCTAAGAAGACAAGTGAAAATATCCCTTTTTCAAATGATCAAGGAATAAGAATATTCCTTTGGGTGAGGGAAAAAAGGCATTTTGCAAATTAAAATAAAGTTTTAATTGTGCAAAAAGGGGATAAAAAATATTCCATGGGAATATTCCCTTTGCTTAGAGGAAAATTAGTTTAATTGCTAATTAAACAAGGTTTAATTTATGCAATTAGGGGATTCAGAGGAATATGGTAATATTTATTAAATTAAATGATTTAATAAATGGAGAGAAGAGAGAGATGATATTTAATTAAATAACTTGGAATTATTTAATTAAATAAGATGACTTAGGGATTTAAATTAAATTTTTTGATTTATTTAATTTAACGAGATGAAATGTTAGCATGAAAAGAGATGAATTAACCTGATTAAATTAATTAGGTTAATGGATGAAAATGATGCAATTAATTAATTAGCTAGGCTAATTTAATTAATGAAGCAAAAAGAGGGTGGGATTAAAGAAGAAATGATGTTAGTAAATTTGTTTCAAGTGTATGATAACGATTAGGAAATTTTTTAGTGTCTACATTTTGCCCCTCTTTGAAGCAAGGTACCTACTGCTTCGGTTCAAAGAATAATACTCTTCGGATTAAAACTACTACTTAAATCAAAAAAAATAAAAATTGATTTTTTAGATGCCCCAAAGGAAGGATAAAGCTGATTCCCTGCCCCCTCGAGAAATCGGGCAAAAATTTCAAATTTTGGGTTGATTTCTCGATAAAGGTGAAAAGCTACCCCAAGGGTCCAGAAAGGCTCCGGGATGCAAGAATTATGCCAAAAATGCAAAAAATGATGCAAAATAGGGTCCAATTTGGAAAAATTAGTGAAAATGATGATAAACCCTATCTTCAAGGTTAAATTAGGGCAAAAAACCTTAATTTTCTAGCTTAAATAAGCCCAGAAGGGTCACTTTCAATTCATTTGTGCATTCACACTTAAGAGATTCTTGCTATTTTGAGCTTTGACCCTCCGATGAAATGGCACATTGAGAGCTTCCCAGAAACATCTGTGACCAATTTTGAGAGTTCCAGTGGCTTCCAGGTGTAAGACCACCAGTATGTAACTCCAAACTTGATTTGAAATTTGACTTTTTGATGCATTTATTATGCTTTCACATTTAATCTTTGGAAGTGTCACTATATAGCGATGCTTAAATGAATTATAGAGACACATATTTATATGGTGACATTATTCACAATTTAAAATTAAGGTTTCTAATTTTAAATGGCGACACATGCTTGTATAGCGATGCACTTGCTAATTTAGCAATTAGGGTTAGGATATGCTAAAGATTAAAACGCGACGGTCGTGTGTCTGGTGACACATATTGTGATTTGCAAATTTAAATGCTTTGGGAATTGCAATTTGAAATTTGAATATAGTGACGTTGAAAATAGCTATGCTTTTGTGATTTCTAGGCTATAAATTTCAAATTGAGTCAAATTTTCTTGATTTCCTGACACCATGTGCTTCATGGATGCAAAAGGTCTTTCCACCATTGATGTCACAGGAGCATAGGCCCACTGTGTTGGAGAGACTTGGAGATTTGTTAGAGTTTCACCAGGAGCACCTAGGAGAGATCAGCCTCTGGTATGTTGTGTATGTGTTTGTGATTCGAACACATCTTTCCATGATGATTACTCTGTGTGAGAGATGGCACAGTGAGACGTCTTCCCACCTTTTGACAAGCGAGGTGATGGTGACCCTGGAGGATGTATGGTGTATACTTCATTTTCCCATACATTGTGACCATGTGGTTTATGGCATTGATGTTGGGTTTGATGCCTACCTTGAGGTTAAGGAGATGGATTAGATTGCTTTGGTTACATCATAGATTGACCTCGAGTCATACATAGGTCATGTGCCAACCTTCATATTGATCGTCACAACCATCATTTTGGGTTTGGTTACCCTAGGTAGACACAACAGAGGATTCATTCCAAGATGGGGCTTGGTGTGGCATCCCATGTTGTATAGGAGGACACCTTTTGCATGGGGTCATGTGATGCTAGCCTCCTTATATCATGATTTGCATGATTTTGTTTACTGTGATGGGAGAGTGATCGGTGTAGGGGTGACTCTGTTGCATATTTGGGCATGGGAGCACATTGTCATCCTTTGTCCTATTGTTCAAATGGAAGACATGGAGCTAGATGATCCCATTATTTCAAGGTAGAAAGGTTCCATTACCCTAAGGCACACTAGACAGATTAGGCTCCTGTATTAGTGACAGGTGATTGATTACATGACGGTTTTCCACTAGTGCTCGTGGCTATAGATGTCACCATGATTTGATGATATTCAGTAGTTGTACTTTGCCAAGTAGACCTGATATATCTAGGGTCATGAGCATCATATTATTGAGAGATATTTACCACACATGGTAGCTTGATAGTTTGGAGAGGTCTAGGATAGACCTGATGATGCGTATAGGGCCATTTTTGTGAGATTGGCTAGAGAGGTTCCCACATGGGGACCAACCATTCTAGCTCCTGAGGCAGTCAAGAGCTTCTAGAAATTAGTGGCTTAGCCTTGGGTGTACGATGAAGGACAAGTGGTAGCTCATACTACTCCTGCATATGATTCTTGGTTCATTCCCCCACGACGATTGATAGATCTGGTGGTGCTCCTCTGTTAGGGAGGCCTAGAGGCAAGGGAGTAGGGAGAGGCAGAGGACAGGGTGGCCAAGACGACCAAGATGGGTAGGTTCTGGGGGTTCCCTTGGTTGTATAGCAGCAACCTCCTCAGTAGCCATAGGTAGTGCCACAACCACTAGATGTGAGGGATGCACAGATACATCAATTGCAACAACAGGTGTAGACATTAACTGGTGAGTAGGATTAGGCCCGCCAACAAATTTTGGGTATTACTATTGAGCGAGACCAGGCATGGCAGCAAGTGGTGGTTGTCACATCCAAGAGAGATCAGGCATTACATCGGGTATAGGCCATGATCGCTAAGAGAGACTAGGAGGTAGCCAGGCGGTAGCAGATTGAGGGTATGATGGTGGCAACTCATGGTTAGACTATTTTGGCACGGTTGTACAAAGAGGAAATTACATAGGCTGCATATTATAGACAATGTATTATCATTGTGATGTACTAGCAACACTGAGACAACCCGATTTTTCATAGCACAGTGATGCACAGTCATGAGCAGAGGATTAGCCTGAGAGGCAACCTGGAGAGGGTAGCAGTCACCAGGGCTAGCTTTTGATGTACAAACACTTTTTGATTTTGTTTCCCCATTCTTTATCACAGATATACATTAATGGGCTCCTTTTTTATAGCCTCGTGGATATTGTACTTTTGACCATTATTCATACACTAATCTAGATTTTGTACCATGACATTCATTTTTTTATATATGTATGATACAAGTATGGATGATTCATGCTATGATGTGTTCACTTTATTTCATGTATGGATGGATGAGATGCTTATATTTGATGATGTATGGATGCACTTTACTTATGTCTATATGATATGTGATGATTTATGATATGAATGGATGCAATGTTATGTTCCTTTTTCTAGTATTTTTTCATGATATGTCACGGAATGAATGATATGTGATTTGCAAATGATGTGGATGCATTTCTTTTGTGTATTTTCTATGCATTTTTATGATGACGATGTATGCATATGGATGTATGGATGTAAATGATTAATGTAATGATTTAAGATACTTAGAATAACCAATGTATAGTATTCATCACAACTCAAATGATAATGCATGATGTATGATGTGATATGCAATGATGATGTTGATGGATGTTATGATTATGCTATGATTATGAGATGCATGTATGTTGATGGTTTGTGGATGTAGGTTGGATGCATTGATGATGTTTTTGTTGATTGTCATGATACCAGGTTAGCGCAGAGAGAAGATAGAAGAATAAAGAATGAATGACTATTGATTTCGATGAATTCTTCAAAATATCCAACAATTCCATGATCCATCAAGACTTTATTAGAGATG
Organism: Sequoia sempervirens; assembly: GCA_007258455.2. Lineage (NCBI taxonomy): Eukaryota > Viridiplantae > Streptophyta > Pinopsida > Cupressales > Cupressaceae > Sequoia > Sequoia sempervirens. The sequence continues at coordinate 392,836,749 of VDFB02000015.1, read as the reverse complement.
ATGATGAGACAATGAAAAATGTAGGATGGGGAGATTCTCACACTTCGGGATGGGGATTTTTCATTGTTCCTTATTGTTTGATATAACACATAGATACGATGCATCAAGGTATTAATAACCAGGACGACGTTGTATCTAGTGTAATGAACTTTGACTCGACAAGCAAATAGGATAGTTCTTGTTCACATCTTGACATATGGAAACCTTGTTGGAATGCAAGTTAGAAGCTTAGAATATATTGGACCAAAGCATATGCAATAGTCAACAACATACCCTAAACGACCTTCCTACACACAACTAAGAAGTATGCGCCAAGATTACTTTACAAGAGTACCCACAAGCACATCAAACAAAATATAATGATTGATGCCCCATTCCTCTCTCTCTAAATCATTTTGTTAGACATCATCGAGAGGTTCTCGGAATGGTCCATTAAGATAAATCATAAGAAAAGATCAAAGAAAATAGTCAGTGTTATCCATATCTTCTGCCTAGTTTAAGTTTAGCTAAAGTGATATTTGATACTAATGTCTATCGTAGAAAGGATACATCCTAGGACATGTCGATCAGAGGTTGTTTGATGTTGGGATGAGGGTGCTAAGATAATCCATTGATATAAACTTCATTGACGCACTTACCTATGATTTAAACTTTATATTTTGACATCTAGGTTCACACTTTACAACTTGCGATACTTGTTTCCTACTTTTTTTGCAAAAGGTTTGAAGGTGATGATTGATTTATTATGGGTGAAAGCGAGATGGGATGGATGGTTTTGTATTTTTTGAAATATTTCAATATTTTTGATATTTTAAAAATGTTTTGAGGCTATTTTTGGTTTTTTGAAAGTTTATGAATGTTTATGTTTTCAATTTTCTGAATGTTTTGAGGATTTTTAGGTCTTTTTGAATGTTTTCTATTATTTTTGTATTTTCTAAATATTTGGATGTTTGTGAATTTTCAAAGATTTTACCAATGTTTAGGAGTTTTTCGAGAATTTTTGAGTTTCAACCAAGAGCCTAACCTAAAGACCTATCCGAGGGGCCTTGGGGGTTGATCAAAGATTATCCTTGCCTATGTTATACATGCAGAGACCACGTAGTTCGACTGACTCGACCTATTTGCAAGATGAAGATATGAACAGATGAAAGGCGCCAGTTTATTATGGTAGACTAAAGGACTGAACTAGGGTGTCTTGGGGGCACATCAATGATGGCCTTGCCTACGTTAAAGCTTAGAGATGATGTAGTTCGACAAGGGTACTACTATTTTTAATTTTTTTATGTTTGACCCTTTTAGGGATTTTGATGTTTTCTGGATGTTTTGGATTTTTCCTTTACAATTTTCTGAATGTTTTTGGATTTTAGTTGTACAAGATTTTGCAAATTTTTTTGGATTTTTTGATGATCTTTTTACGAATGTTTTTGGTGTTTTCTGATAAGATTTATGATGACCATAAGATATACAAGAACCCGATATGACCCATAATGAAATGCCCCCAGTGTGATATGTTAGAATACTTCAATAAAGGCAAGATATACTGACCTTTGGAATATGCCAAGTAGTGCTAAAGGGTTCATGATACCTCATAGTGTCAAGCCATGATAAGGATAAGGATGAGGGTAAATGGCGATGCAAAGAATGATAGGAAAAAAAAGTCAAAGAATAGAGGTGCTTTATTTACGCAAGGCACCTATTTGCCAGGTTTTCACCAAGGTACTTTCCCAAAGTGCCACCGAGATGGTTTTCACTAGAGGATGATTTTTTTCTTTACTTTTTTCAATCCTTTTTCTCATTTTTTTGGATTTTGATCTTTTTTTATTTTTTTTAATTTTCTGATTTACACCTTTCAAGACTAGGCATAAAAATTTTTGAGATGCAAGTTGTTGGTTGGCTCCTACAAGGGTTCACCTTAAGGTGTTGAAAATTGCTATGCTCCTGATCCATAACTTGTTGTGATGACAAAGGGACCCAACCAGTTAGGTTCAAACTTTCCTTTGTTGTCTTGATCTCGAAGATTCTTCTGATTCTCCTTTAGGACAAGATCTTTGACTTGGAACGACCGATATTTGATCCTCTTGTTATAGCTCCATTTCAGTCGGTTCTAGTATACTTGAAATGATTGAGGGCATCAAGACAACGTTCATCTAGGAATTCTAGCTCATCTATCTGAGACACTCTGTATTCTTCCTTAGTGATCAAGTTCTGCAGTGATACTATTGGGAAATTGTTGGGTGGTGTGATGTGTTGTTGATACATGGTTTTCATTGATGTCAACACTATTAGCATTTGATATTCTAAGTGTTGTATATGTCAAGGACATTGAGAAAATTATAAGTGAATGTGTTCCAAGTTCCTAGTGGAACTGTGCAGGTCATGAAGGCATATGTTATGTACATAAAATATTAGTTGTTGTGGATCAAAGGGTTTAATATTCAGTATGTCTAGATCATCTACCAGAATTTTCAGAGGTCTGCATGAATTCGTGTGCAAGTTGTGATCTGACAGTGTTTTGCTGGTCTCTGTCAAAGTTTGTGAGTGAAGATTGTATGCTCCTAGTTATCTCGGTTGTCGTGGATGTCTCTTTGCTATTTCTTGGTGTTTTCAGATGTCTCTAGTTCATCGTCTATCTTTGTGGTATGTCCACATGATCCGGTGAAGCTCGTGATTGAAAATATTTTCTTGCGCATATCTAGTTTTTCTTGTTCTTGGCTGACATGTTGATGCTAGCGTGTTGTGGATGTTCGAGGCATGATTAATTGGAGTATTATTGTTTTGGAGAAATGAATTTGGGTCCACTCTATCTTGTGGCCGACCTTGGTGGGTGCGCATTGAAAATTTAATTGTGAATTTAATTTGACATTGAAAATATATTCTTTTCCTTTGGACAACTTTGTTATGGTGAAATCTTTGTGGTGTATATATAAGAAGCAATTTTGTGGAGTATGCGAAGTGTGGTTAGTGTGTTGAGTATGTGTTGTGTTCTCTTGTGTATATAAGTGCAAATATCATTAAAGATCAAGTGTGTAGAAGGTTGAGTGAAGTGTGCATAATTACTATGCCTAATTGGAACTATAATTAGGCTTGGACAAAAGCCATTCTCTCAGTTCAAATTTTTGGATGGTTTTAATCCAAATCTTTCTGTAAGACAGTGAGTCTTCTATTTGTAATTGAGCAGTGAGCCTGAGTGCATGTGCATTCCCCTTATTATTCTTCTTTATACTTTTAACAGAGTATAATATTGTGGACTGACATCCACTGTGGTTTTTCCCCTAATAGGGTTTCCACGCAAAAATATTGGTGTTCTTTGTCTCTTTGATGTGTTAATTGTTCATTCATCAGCTCTGAGATTAAAGTTAAGTTAAGTTTGTAAAGTTTAAATTTCTGTGACAACTGATTCACCCCCCCTCTCAGTTGTATGTCCTTGCTTTTTCCAAAAATTGGTATCAGATCGAGTTCCTCTAAAGAAAAGTCTAACAACTTGAGGTGATCTGGGATGGCAACATTCAAGGGCAGCCCTAGATTTGATGGCACCAACTACTTAGTATGGAAATTTAGGATGCAATTTCATTTATAGTGCATTGGAGATGTTATCTAGAAGATTACAAAGAATCAATACACTATTCCTACAAATGGACCCTCCACTCCTGATGAGATCAAGGATGCAAAAAGCAATACTAGACCCATTGAAGCATTGGTAAGTGCTCTGACAGATTCAGAGATGGCTAATGTGGTAGGCCTGCAGATAGCTCATGAGATCAGGATAAAGCTGGAAACTTTGTATGAAGGAGATACACAGGTAAAGATGGCTAAGCTACAAAGTCTGAAAGGTAAGTATGAAAACCTGAAGATGGGTGAAGATGATAATATTACTTCTTTTATGCAAAGAGTAAATGAGATAGTGCTAGGTATTAAATGTGTTGGTGGTTCAATAAGTGAAGATGAAATTGTGGCTAAGATACTCAAATCCTTACCTCCCTCCTACAAGTCGAAAGTTCATGCTATTGAATATTTTTTGTCTATAAACAAGATGACAAGAGACACATTGATAGGAAAGCTTGTTGCTTTTGAAATAAGTGAATTTGGTGAATCCACACCGAAGATTGAATCTGCATTTAAAGCTATTGTATCTAGAAGTTACAGTCCTAGAGAGAGTTCTAGAAGGGAATCCAAATATGATGAACAAATGAAATAGATCAAATACCAAGATAGAGAAGTTCTAGAACTGGAAGCACCCATTGCAAAAAAAGAAGGAAGAGGAAAAGGTAGGTATGAAGATGTATTACCTATTAAATGTTTTTCATGCAGTAAAATAGGTCACTTTGCATCAAGATGTCCTAAAAGAGTTCCTAGGTCTAAACCTAGAAAACCTAGATTTTAGAAGAAATGCTACTTTGTTGAAGAAGTAGTAATAGATGATGAGTCTGATAAAGATGTTGGAAATGAGGATGATTGGGCTTTTATTGCTACCATTGAAAATAAGCCTGAACCTTTTAAATCCACTGAAGAAAAGAAAGCTCTTTCAACCCGTGTTGAGGAGAAAGATGAATGGGTCATTGATAGTGGATGTGTTGAACACATTCCAAGAGCTTAGGAGATACATGAAATAATTAATGTTTAGGATTTTCAATTAAATGGCATCCTATTTCCAAAATTCTCCCACTTGAAATTATACATTGAAATTATTCTAAACAAGGAATAATAAAACAAGTACAAGACTCAAAGCCAATGGCCTTCTTGCACCAACTAATCAAACCATGCTAACTTCAAATGCAACCTACATAATCATGAAGCTTCCAACAAATGATTAAAACCAAGAGAACTTATCTGTATGGTTTCATAAGATAATCTGTAACATTAATTAAAGTGTTAACTTTCTCAATTAATACCTTCCCATTATCAACCAAACCAATACCTTTCCCAAGCCTCTATATCCAAACTGCCTCTTTAGAGGCATGCTAAACCACCGAGTGTGTTGAATTCACATTCAACCAAGGTGTATGCTCCTCGGTCTTTTTCTATTGAGAAGCTTTTCTTACAAGTAACCATTCCAACAAATGTCTCTTACCACAAGAGAACTCTAGCCTCACCTATTTCTCCAAGTATCCATGAGGACCTATAACCAACCAATCCATGCCAAACTCCAAATGCAACACAACACTTTCATGAAGTAATTAAACAAATGATTAATGTACCCAATACTTAAGAGAAACACACAAGATCGATGTCAAAGCTCCAACCTTGAACATAAACATGACATCCATGATCTAACCATCTCCTCTTAGAAGATCACATGCATCATAACATACTTATACATCCTAGTCTCAAGATAACCATGTAATATGCCAAACTCTAAATGCATATCAAGAGTAAACCATGACATCAATAACAAATATACTCTAAACCAAGAAACCATATCTCTAATCACATGGAGATAACCTTACCAGTGATGCATCCAAGTCACTGCCAACAACTCCCACTGAACTGTGGTACTGAGTTACACATGGCATCTTGACTATCATCCTCTCCATGAAGATTACTTTGACACATGAAGCAAAGAGTTATCGCAAACAATATTAGCTGAAATAACCAATGCATCATTACTATCATCTGAGGACTCCTCTGTAGAAGAATCAAAACTCTCTTTCTTGTTCTTACAATCCTTCTTCGTATGTCCCGATTTCCCACAGTTCCAACACTTTACCTTTTCTGACTTACCCTTCCCTTCCTTGTTTCCCTTAGGCTCCTTTTTCTTAGGCCTACCTTTTACAAACAAGTCATCTTGGATTTCCTCCTTAGAATTCCTCCTCATCTCCTCTGATAGGAGAATAGGAATAATGTTGTCCATCTTTGGATCTGCACCATTACCACTAATTGCAACAATTAGATTTTCCCAAGAATCTAGTAAAGAACAAAGTAATAAAATGCACTTATCCTCATCCTCTAGCTTTACATATACAGATGCTAACTGACTAAGAATTAAATTGAAAGTATTTAAATGTTGTGCAATAGATTCACCATCTTTCATTTTCAATGAATACAACTGCCTTTTCAGATACAACTTATTGGTGAGACTCTTAGTTTGATAAATATCCCCTATTCTTTTCCATAATTTATATACACTGGTTTCCATTGAAACATTCAAAATAATAGCATCACCAAGACATAACCTAATTTTTCCTCTTGCCTTCTTATCTAAATTAGCCCAATCTTCATCTAAAATAGTTGTAGGTGTCTTTGTCTCATTATTAACAACTAACTAATCTCTTTCTTCAAGAAGATCTTCCATTTTTAATTTCCACATTTCATAGTTAGAACCATTGAACCTTTCAATATCTAACCTTGAATTCATTGTAACAAAACTTAATTCCAAAATTAGCAAATAACAAAAATAATAAAAGCTCCCACTAAGCCAATAAATCCTTCAAACTTTAAGAGAATGGCATCCCAATACTCTACCCAACCTCAGCTCTGTTATCTTGATTAATTCAGTTTATTGTTGTAGAATGAAGAGAGAAGTTGATAGAAGAACTAGACAGGATATTAGAAATATTACACAAGATGTACCGTGGAGAAACCCTTTCGGGAAAAAACTCCACCAAGAATTATTCTATTATTCAATCCTTGAATTACAATAGCTCCAATTCTTGCTTGAGAATGCTTCTTCTATCTTTACCAATCTTCTTCACACCTACAATAACAATTATGAAAACTCTCTTCAACTTGAATGATATATAGAGACAATATGCAACCTTGTAATCTCCAAATGGTGATAATTACAATGCACAAGCTCAAGCCTTAGAAAAGGTATGCCATATTGCTTCAAATTGAGTTCTACCATGAAGACCAAAGCTTAGAACATGTGCTTTACCCATTTGGGCATCCCAAAATAAAGCTACAACTCATCCTTCATTTCGGTGATAATTACAAAGCTCTTCCTCAAAGATGGTGCCCAAAAGAGGGTCCCACTTAACAGAGCCTTCAGAAATATCTTATCATGCATTGGAGTTAATTCCAAGAAAGCATCTTGGGTGCCCAAGTTAGCTCCAAGTGATTTCTTGTTAACTGAAACATTTACTCAATAGGATGCTCACATCATATGACCAGTGACAAAAGCCAGTTTGTGAATCTACAAGAGTATGATGGTGGGGTTGTGAGATTTGAAGACAATAATGCTTGTGTGATTCGTGGTAGAGGCTCTATTAGCCTTGGTGGTAAAGAAAATATTGATGATGTTCTTTATGTTGAAGGCCTAAAGCATAAATTGTTAAGTGTTGGATAGATGGTGCATAAGGGATATGATCTACAGTTCAAGGATAGAAAATTACAAATTCATGGAAAATTTGGAAACATGATTGCCATTGGTGTGCAGACTAAAGGTAACATCTTTCATTTGAAGACTGCTAATGGTAGTTGCTTAATTGCTCAAGTAGATGAAAGTTGGTTATGGCATAGGATATTGTGTCATGTAAACTTTGACAACATCATTAAGATAAGTTCTACTCAAGCAATAAGAGATCTACCTAAATCGGTGAAGCCTACTAATGTAATCTGTCAACAATGTCAAATGGGTAAACAAACTAGAGTTTCCTTCTAAAGCAAGCAATTTCACTCAAATAATGTGTTAGAACTGTTACATACTGATTTGTGTGGTCCCTCTAGAGTTAAGAGCATTCATGGAGAAAGATATTTTATGCTTGTCATTGATGACTACTCTAGAATGATTTGGGTTTCCTTTTTGAGAGAGAAAAGTGAAGCATTAGATAAGTTCAAAACCTTTAAGGCCATGGCAGAAAATGAAAAAGGTCTGAAGATCAAATGCCTAAGATCTGACAAAGGTGGAGAAATGATTTCAAAAGAATTCAATACTTACTGTGAAGAGCAAGGAATTAAAAGACAACTATCTGCTCCCCGAACCCCTTAACAGAATGGAGTTACAGAAAGAAAGAATAGAACGATTCTAGATGCTGCTAGAACAATGATGGTGGAAGGAAATGTGCCACAAATATACTGGAGTGAAGTGGTAAGTACTATTGTATATACCTTAAATAGAGTAAATGTGAATGGTAATTCCAGTAAGACTCCTTATGAACTATGGTTTGGTCATAAGCCTAATGTCAAATACTTCAAAATCTTTGGAAGCAAATGCTATATCAAAAGAGATGATGACATAGGAAAGTTTGATGTTAGAAGTGATGAAGGAATCTTCCTAGGTTACTCCACAAAGAGCAAGGCATACAGATACTACAACAAAATACTAAGAAAAATAATTGAAAGTGAAAATGTCAAGGTGGATGAGGATTCAGTCAGATCATCCAAAAGATGTAGCTATGATTCAGATGAAGACATCATGAACCAAGGGAAGAATTTGCAATCACCAAATCTTCAGATTATTCCATATGTTCTGATGAAGCAACCACAAGTTGTTCCAGTAAATCAAGTTAGTCAAGAAGCAGAGTCAAGTGCAACTACACAAGTAAGTTCAGAAAATACAGAAGTCCGAGAGAGTCCTAAAACTCCAAGGTATGTAAAGTTGAATCATTCTGAAAGTCAAATCATAGGAGACAAGAGAAAAGGAGTGCAAACTAGAAAGAAAATTGTTGAAGAATATTGTCTGATTTCCAAAATTGAACCTAAGAGTGTCACTAAAGCCTATCAAGATGTACACTAGCTGGAAGCTATGAAAGAAGAACTATCAAAAATTGAAAAGAATGACACATGGACACTGGTTTGTAGGCCCAAAGACAAAAATGTGATTGGAACTAAGTGGGTATTCAAAAACAAGCTGAATGAAGATGGTGAAGTGGTCTGGAATAAGGCGAGACTGGTATGTAAAGGTTACTCCCAAATGGATGGTATAGATTTTGAAGATACCTTTGCCCCTGTTGCTAGAATTGAAGCAATAAGACTATTTCTTGCTTATGTTGCTTACAAGAACTACAAAGTTTATCAAATGGATGTAAAGTCCACATTTCTAAATGGGGAACTTGAAGAAGTGTATATTGAACAACCAGATGGATTTCAGCTAACAGATGAGGAAGACATGGTTTGCAGGTTAAAGAAAGCTTTGTATGGACTCCAACAAGCCCCCAAAGCCTGGTATGCCAGACTAGACAAATACCTACTGAAGCTTGGATTCTCAAAAGGTACTGCTGATAGTAACTTATATTTCAAGATAGATCATGATAAGGAATTAATCATAGAAGTTTGTGTTGATGATATCATCTTTAGTGGAGATGATAATTTTTGCATGAAGTTTGGTGATGAAATGAAGAATGAATTTGAGATGAGCATGATTGGTGAAATGAAGTTCTTTCTGGGATTGCAAGTTTCACAATTGGATCAAGGGATTTTCATATCTCAATCCAAGTATGTGAAAGAACTGTTAAAGAAGTTTGGTATGGATGATTCCAAACCGGTTGGTACACCCATGGTAACTGGATGTAAGTTGACACAAAATGATGATTCTCCTAAGGAAAATCAAACTAGATACAGGTCAATGATTGGAGATTACTCTACTTGACACAGACAAGGAAAAATATTATGCATGTTGTATGTATGGTTGCAAGATTTCAAGCTAATCTGAAAAAGAATCACATGTAACTATTGTCAAAAGAATTTTTAGATACTTGAAGGGCACTGTTGATTTTGGACTTTGGTATTCAAAGGATAATGATCTTACACTATGTGCTTATACAGATGTTGATTGGGCTGGTGATGTGGATGATAGAAAAAGTACTAGTGGTGGTGCTCTCTTCCTTGGGAAGAAGCTGGTATCCTGGTTAAGCAAGAAGCAGAGCTCTATTTCTCTATCCACTACTAAAGCAAAATATATTGTTGCTGCAAATAATTGTACTCAGGTGCTATGAATGAAACAAATGCTGAAAGATATCAAGGTGATATATGAAGAACCTATTGCAATATACTGTGACAACTCAAGTGCAATAAATATATCAAGGAATCTATTACTACACTCGAAGACTAAGCATATATAAATCAAGTTTCACTTCTTAAGGGAGAAAGTGAATGAGAAGGAAGTTAGGCTAGAGTATGTTCCTACAAAAGAACAGATTACAGATATCTTTACAAAGCCATTGCCAGATACTTTTGAGTATCTCAGAGGAATGCTAGGGGTAGTTACCCCTCCTGACAAGAACTAAATGATGCACTTACTTGCATCAATCCGTGAGCTACATTGCTATGTTTTAATCCAGATTGATGTTTTTGTGGCTACTACTCAGGGGGAGTAGTCAGATGTGTAGAGATATGGCTCAGATCATGTGTGTGGAAAGTTCATAGTTACCTTTTCCATTGATATCAAAGTGGGAGAAGTGTAATGTGAAAAATGTAAATATCTAAGGGGGAGAAGTGCAGAATGAAAAAAAATTCCAAGGAGAAGAGCAATTGTGCAGTGTGTTGGGTTGATGGTATTTTTCACATCATGTGTTTCCATCAATGCCAAAGGGGGAGATTGTTGGGAAATTTTTGGATGGTGTGATGTGTTGTTGATACGTGGTTGTCATTGATGTCAACACTATTAGCATTTGATAGTCTAAGTGATGTATATGTCGAGGACATTGAGAATATTATAAGTGAATGTGTTCCAAGTTCCTAGTGGAACTATGCAGGTCATTAAGGAATTATGTTATGTACGTAAAAAGGTTAGTTGTTGTGGATCAAAGGGTTTAATATTGATTATGTCTAGATCATCTACCAGAAGTTTCAGAGGTCCACATGAATTTGTGTGCAAGTTGTGATCTGACAGTGTTTTGTTGGTCTCTGTCATAGTTTCTAAGTGAAGATTGTATGTTCCTGGTTATCTCGGTTGTCGTAGATGTCTCTCTACTATTTCTTGGTTTTTTCAGATGTCTCTAGTTCATCCTCTATCTTTGTGGTACGTCCACATGATCCGGTGAAGCTCGTGATTGAAAATATTTTCTTGTGCATGTTTGGTTTTCCTTGTTCTTGGCTGACATGGTAATGCTAGTCTATTGTGGATGTTCAAGGCGTGATTAATTGGAGTATTCTTGTTTTGGAGAAGTGAATTTGGGTCCCCACTATGTTGTGGCCGACCTTGGTGGGTGTGCATTGAAAATTTAATTATGAATTTAAGTTGACATTGAAAATATATTCTTTTCCTCTGGTCGACTTTGTTATGGTGAAATCTTTGAGGCGAATATATAAGAAGCAATTTTGCAGAGTATGTGAAGTGTGGTTAGTGTGTTGAGTATACGTTGTGTGCTCTTGTGTGTATAAGTGCAAATATCATTGAAGAGCAAGTGTGTAGAAGGTTGAGTGAAGTATGTAGAAGTATTATGCCTAATTGGAACTGTAATTAGGCTTGGACATAAGCCATTCTCTCAGTTCAAATTTCTAGATGGTTTTAATTTGAATCTTTCTGTAAGACAGTGATTCTTCTATTTGTAATTGAGGAGTGAGCTCTAGGCAGTGAGCTTGAATGCATGTGCATTCCCCAGATTATTCTTCTTTATACTTTTAACATAGTATAATCTTGTGGACTGACATCCACCATGATTTTTCCCCTAACAGGGTTTCCACACAAAAATCTTGGTGTTCTTTGTCTCTCTGATGTGTTAATTGCTTATGGTTAATTGTTCATTCATCATATCTGAGATTAAAGTTAAGTTTGTAAAGTTTAAATTTATGTGACAACTGATTCACCCCCCCTCTCAGTTGTATGTCCTTGCTTTTGCCAAAAGATACTCGCAATGATGGGAGCTCAACCTCAATAGGAAAGATGGCTTCTGATCCATAGACCAAAGAGAAAGGGGTTGCACCTATAGGTATGTGGATACTGGTTCGATAGGCCCAGAGAGTGGGATTTAACTGTAGATTTCAGTCACAACTAGCTTCATTAATTGTTTTCTTGAGGATTTTCAGGATAGTTTTGTTTGTAGCTTTTGCTTGGCCATTGTCTTGGGGATAGTACGAGGTAGAGAATAGGTGTTGGATATTGAATCTTTGGAACGGTTCTTTCACATCCTGATTTTTTAAGGGGGTTCCATTATCTGAGATGAGAGTTTGTGGAACACCATAACGACGGATAAGGTAATTCAAAATAAATTTGGCAATATATTTTCCAATTATGTAGGTCATAGGAATGGCTTCTACCCACTTATTAAAGTACTCAGTGGTGGTTATGATAAACTTGTGGCCATTGGATGAGGTTGGAATTATTTTTCCTATGAGGTCAAGTCCCCATTGTGAAAAAGGCCATGGTGTGATCATTGGTTGCAATTCTTGAGCTGGAGCATGAATTAGATCCCCATGCTATTGACATTGGATACACTTTCGCACATACTGGTGAGCTTCTTTTTCCATGGTTGGCCAATAGTACCATGTCCTCAATAGTTTCTTAGCTAATGGCATACCGCTAGAATGGGACCCACATGCCATCATGTACTTATGTTAAAACGGTTAAGGCTTCCTCTTGGTTAAGACATTGTAGTAATGTCCCCTCAATGCTTCGACGGTAAAGGGTATCACCTAGGATCACAAATTGAGATGCCTTTTTAACAAAGTTATTTTTAAGGTTCGGGGTGATATCGAATGGGAGAGTTCCTCTATTAAGGTAAGTAAAGATTTCATGATACCATGGAGATACAAGACCAATAATGACACACGTGAATTTAGATTCAGGGATTTCAAAAGTTGGTATGAGAAGCTGTTCTACCAAGAATTCACATTGGAGGACGCTTTTTGGCATGTATAATAGTGATCCGATTGTTGCCATGGCATTTGCTACTCTATTGTTCATGCGAGGAATTTGCTTAAAAGTTATGTCTATGAAGAAATCCTTGAGATTCTCCACCATCTTCTTGTAAGGAGTGAGCTTGTCATCTTTAGTTTGATATTCATCATTGAATTGGTTGATAACCATCTGTGAGTCTCAATAGACTTTCATCTCTTGAATCTACCACTAAACTGCTATCCTTAGACCTGTGATTAATGTTTCATACTCAACAATGTTGTTGGTACATGGGAATGATAACCTGTATGAATTTGGGATGCAATCACCTTTGAGGGTGATAAAAATAATGCCTGCACCAGATCCATGTGGGGTGAATGATCCATCAAAGTACATCTTCCATTGAGCTGTGAGATTGATAAGGAACACTGGTTTTTCAAGAAACTCAAATATCAAAGTGTTCTCAGCATAGATAGGTGCTTCTACTAGTTGGTCTACAATCACTTGTCCTTTGATTGCTTTGTGCTCCACATACTCTATGCCAAATTCTGTTAAGATCATCACCCATTTAGCCATTCATCATGTTAGAGTTGCTCTGGATAACAGATATTTTAATGGATCGATATTTGCAATGATCTTGATTTCATGTGACATGTAGTGCTTTAAATTTTATGAAGTAAAAACTACTACTAGACATACCTTCTCAATGGGTGAATAGTTCATATCATAGCCCACCAAGGTTCTACTGATGTAGTAGATGGCTCTTTCCTTTTTGTTTTCATCATGTTGTGCTAAAAGAGCTCCTAGTGTTGCTGGTGTTTCTGAGATGTATAAGATTAGTGGATTGTTCGATATTGGTGGCATGAGCACTAGAGGTGTTAGTAGATAATCTTTGATCTGCTGGAAAGCTTTATCACATTTTTCATCCCACTTTTAGGTTATCCCTTTATAGAGAAGATTTGAAAAGGGGTGACTTTTATCTGATAGCTGTGCTATGAACCTTCTGATGGACTGCAATCTGCTTTGTAATCCTCTCATGTGCTTCAGTGTTTGTGGTGGTTCCATATCTAGGATGGATTTTACCTTTGTTGTATCAATTTCTATCCCTCTTTGTGAGACAATGAAGCCAAGAAGTTTCCATGACATGACCCCAAAGACATACTTTTTTTGGATTTAACCTTACTTTATATTCTTCAAGCCTGTCAAAGATAGGTCCTAAGACTTGTATGTGCTCACTTATTTTCTTTTATTTTTCCAAAATATCGTCCACATAATCTTCAATTGTTTTGTGGATCATGTTGTGAAAGATGAGGGTCATTTCTCTTTGATAGGTTTCTCCTGCATTCTTTGACTCGAATGGCATCGCATTCCAGCAATAGGTTCCCCATGGATAAGTGAATGTGGTTTTGTGTTGATCCTTCTTGGAAATTATGATTTGATTATAGCCTAAAAAACCATCCATAAGTGATAGTATTTCATGTCCTACTATTAAGTCCACAATGAGATCAATGTTAGGAAAAGGGAAATCATTTTTTGGGCATGCTTTATTTAGGTCTCTGAAGTCAATATAGATTATGATGCCCCTAGTGGGTTTTGAGAACAATGCCAGATTTGAAACCCACTCAAGATAATCTATTGGTTAGATAAATCCAACGTCAAGACGCTTTTCTAACTCTAGTTTGATCAAGAGTGTTATCTGAGGGTGCATCTTTCTTAATTTCTTTTTAATACACTTAGCTTCAGGATAAATTGCTAAGTGATGTACAACCACTTCTGAATCAAGGCCTGGCATATCTATGTATGACCATGCAAATTTATCTCTTCACTCTTTGAGGAATGCTACAAGATTCTTTTGTTCTTCATCCAACAATGATTTAGCATAGAAAGTGATCTTAGGTGCTTCTTTTGTTCCCACATTGATTGGAGTGGATTTTTCTACGAGTACTGCTAACTTCTTTTGATGCATTGCACTAAGGGGAAGATTGAATCCCTCATCCTTGGAAACCTCAGAGAGGTTTTCACCATTGGATGTGTCCTTTTTTTTACTATTTTAGGATCAGAGAGTGCCACTAGGTGGTTTTCACTCAAGGATCTGCATGTTAGTTGCATTTCATTAATTTTGTGACTGAAGGATTCAATCATCTCCCCATAGTATGCCCCTATGTCGAGTTCTATGCCAAATCCTACTTTGTGATCTACCCATGAAAAGTTGTCATGGAGTCCCATGAATTATGAGATTGCTTCATTGTTTTTGAATAAATCTAGAATCAGTGGTCCTTGTTGATCCATGTCAATGAGTTGTGGGTATACTAGGTGTATTTCAGTTGGTTGGTTGCTTGAGACAAATGATGTTATGGATATCATAAAGAGGTTGTTATTCTCAAATATGTCAAAAACATCAAGAGGAAAGTCATATAAGGTTGTATCACACGATGTAGGTGACCAAGAGGAATCCTCAACTTGTTTAGCAGAAATACCTTTTCCAATAAGTGTGACCTTGCTAGTAGTACAACCCAAGCCAAGATTCTTTATTTGTTTCTCAGGAATGATGGGTTCTAGTAAACCATTATCATTCTATCCTAGCTTTTCATTCTTGTTATATCCCCAATTTTGCATGAGTTGTAGATCTTTATTATCATCTTCCATGGGAAGAACAGGGACAGGTCATTCATTTTGATAGAGGAATTTAGAGATCTTCCTCATTGAAATCTTCCTAGTTCAAATCCCCCCACTTGGTGAAGGTAGTGGTTGTCATCTTGATTGTTTTAGGTTCTTTGGTGCTAGACGTGGGTTTTCCATGTGACTGAGGATAAATAGGTAACTTTCCCAAGACAAAGGTGTTTTTCAATAGTTTGTAGTTTCCACAACCATCATCCTAGATCACTGCTTTGGCATTGGGTATACTCTGCACAATGGGAATATTTGTTGTTGAAGTAGAGGCTAAGGATGATGGGTCAACAAATGAGCTTGATGGTGTAATCCCTTCATCATTTTTGGGTATTTTGGGTATCTTATAGAACTTGGTCTCAAGACTTTTGCAATAGTAAAAAGGCTAGGATCTCCATGGATAGTGATTTATCTACCTTCAAAAGGAAACTTCACACACTGATGATAGGTCGAGGCTACAACTTTTAGAGCATGGATCCAGGGTCGACCAAGCAATATGTTATAGGGAAGTTCAAGATCAAACACTTGGCATGTAGTTTATGCAATAAGAGGTCCCACTTGGATTGGAAGTGCAATGATTCCTTGTGATACCTATTCTTGGTCATCATATGCTCTAATGGTGGTAATAATTTTCCTCTCAATAGTATCTTCTGAATAACCTATATTTTTTATTAACTGCAAGGTATAAATGTTCAAACCAGCACCTCCATCTACTAAGACTCTTTTGACCTTGTTTTTATGGATGACAACCTCAAGATGTAAAGCACGGTTATGAAATGGTTGTGATGGTAGGTATTTCTTGAAGAAAGTGAAAAGATGGTTGGTGATGTGGCCTACCATAGCTTGAAACTGATCGATATCAATGTTCTCAGGAACAGATGAATCATACAAGGCTTTCTCCAATATCTCCCTATGTGGGGGATAACCTTAAGAGTTCTAAGATTGATATTTGCACAAAAAAATTTCTCAACAAGTGGTAGCGATTGTGATAAATTATTGATGCATATGCATTTCTCTCATGCCATTTGGTGATCTTGGGAAATAGAAACATTCCTTAACACTTTGCAAAATCACCTACATCTTTCAATTTGGATTAAAATTGAACCCCCTTGCGAGTTTGAGAAAAAGGCATAGTGTGTGTTCTCTCTTTATTCCTATGAATGAAGATGGTTGAACTACGGATGTACTTCCTCACTATTGTTTATCTTTAGAGGGATTTCCTTGGTGGGAAAAAGTACTCACCCCAAGGGAACGACCCAAGCGGTAACGAGCTAATGCCAAGCTCTTCCAAACCGCAATATAAATTTGTGGTTGCAATGAAAGTTGTGATCTAAGAGGTACATGATAGCTCTCCCCCAATATCTTTATGATGTGTAAAGCCCTTGTTCTAAGGGTTGGGATAACTCTTGACAGATTTTATCATTTCACCCCCTAAATTGGAAGCCCTTATTACGAACCCTTGTTTAGAAGCCAAAAATCCTTAAAATATTTGTTGGTGCAAGAACGGTCCTTCTGAAGCCACCCCACATTTGTACTATTCAATTGTAGAAACAAAAAAAATCCTTTTGATCTCCATATTTTAAGGATTTTGAGATTTGGTGGTCCCGAGAAGTGTGTGTTGTGGAGGGGAGCCATTGTCACCAAATATCTAATTGTTCGCATTGTTTAGTGTTTGGAGAAATCCGAGTGGGGACTCAACAAATATAGCCATTTCTATCCTAGGATTGTAATGGTTGTGATTCAGTTTAACACTTTTCTTGGTTTCAAAATGATACAAAAATAAACATTCACTATCATCCTCAAAATTTTAAACACTTTGGCTTAAATATGGACTTCTTGAGTTAGCCTTGATATTACTGCTTGTCCTAAGGATTTATCCTTAGTGATTTCTAAATATCTTGAAATTAACCTCAAGTCCATATTTACCAAAGACAACATAGGAAAATTATGGCTTTAATCTCATAATTTTCATGAAATGGACATTGTGAAAGTTATGATATTTTTGACATAAACATCTAGTTTGGAAACATAATCAAGACAAGTGTTTGTAAAATCAATTCACTTAAGCAAGATAAATTGACAAATGAACCGTACATGACTATTTGGAGACCAATCGCTCCCATTGAACAACTTGATCTTCTAGGTGCTATAATTCAACCACTTTGAACTCATTAACGGAGAACAAACCGATCTCATTAACATTTTGAGAAGCTTCACTTTTGATACAAAGGAAATGGATAAACAATGGAGAAACCCAACAACCATTTTAGATGAAGAAGAGGAACAAGCTGATATTGAGGCAAGAAAGCCCACATTACTACCACCCATGTAGCAATAAATATATTTCTTTCTTCCATAAACTTGAACTGTTTGTAAATGATCTCATGCAAAATCAAAATCCCTAAGGTAAGGTCTACAGGTCTTCATTTTAGACTTAGGCATCTCACTCCAAAAGCTCTCAAGAAACACCTTTTAGCACTTCACAAGAATAGAGACAGGTTGGTAGCAAACTTTTATAGACACACTTCAAGATACAGTCCAGAATTATATACATTCTTTTGGAGTTAAAATCTTGATCTTTTTACATGATACCAAGCTCCCATAAATGATCCATCGAACAATCAAAATCCATAGGGGAAGATCTCCATCCCGTCACTGCAAACATAGATATCATAGTGCACAATTTAGTAGGAAGTGGGCTTTAATACTTTATCACAATCCCTACCACTTGTTATGATTTGGCATAGGGTTCTTGTATATCTTGAGATCCTAGTTCCTAGTTGGTACCTCAATAGATATGGTATCATTTTTTATGAGGTCTTGGATGATGTTCTTAAGTTTCATGCAATTTTCTATTTTATGTCCTTTGATTTTTTGAATGTCATAAAGATCACACCCATTGTACCAGGATGGCTTCTCTTGTGGTTCTTGGTATTTTTCAAAGTTTGGAAGTGTTATCAAATTTGACTCTACCAACTTCTTCATGACTGTTTCAATGGGTTCCGATAATTGTGTGTACTTGCATTTGGGATAGTTATTCCCGTTAGCGGTTTTCCTTTGTCGTATGTCAGTGTTATTGATCTAATTGTTCTAAGGAGGTGCTTTTTGTTGTACAATTGATTGGATGTTAGCAACTTGATTGTAGTTAGGCCTAGGAGCAATTAGTATGACCTTAGCATCTACCACACCATCATTTGTTAGTTTTTTGTTCTTTTCCCAGACACGAGGTTTCTCATTTGAACTAGTTGAAGGACGGTTGTCTTTGTAAGATTGAGTATTTCCTTGTGATATTAGAGCTCTTTTGATGTTAAGGGCTCTAGGGACAAGTTTTCCATATGATGTGATGCATTGCATTTTCAAGTGGAATGATAGATTTGGATCCAGATTGGATATGATGATTCCCACTTGTTGTTCGTTGGGAAGAGGCCACTTGATTTTACTAGCTCTTTGTCTCCATCTTTGCAAGAAATTAGTGAAAGTTTCCCCTTGATTTTGTCTAAGAGTGTATAATTCTTCTAGACTAACATCCATGTCAAGATTGAAGGAGTAGTGATCAATGAATTTATCAGTAATTTCTTGGAAAGTTTTAATGCCATGAGGTAGATGAGAAAACCAATCCATAGCATGACCTATTAAACTTCGAGGGAAGAGGCGCATTAGATATGAATCATTGTAAGCCACTTTCATGCACATGATGTTAAATTATTTGATATGGTCCACAAGACTTCCTTTCCCTTTATATTTTTCAAATTTGGGGATTTCAAAACCAGAAGGGAATGGTATCATTGCTATGTTTTGGTCAAATGGATAAGGACACAAGTTCTATGTATGGGGTTTCTTGGTCTTTCCCATCCGAAGGTCCTACATTTCTTGTGAGAGTACTTTCAATTGTGATGCAAGATATTCTTGTGGGTTGGGTGGAGGAACATATGGTGGGATGATGAATGAGTTGTATGGGGTATATGGTGGAGTGAGATTTTGTGAAGATGATGGGGGTATTGATGTATATGTTCCTAATGTGTTTGGATAGACGATGTTTTGTTGAGGATTATAATAAGAACCTTGTTGTTGTTGTTGGGCATACTGTTGAGCTAGTAAGGCTTGATTTTGAGCTTTCTATTGTTGATATGCTAATAAAGTTGCATGCTGTGCGGCTAAGGCTACTTGTTGTTATTGTCGCTATTGTTGTGCTAAGGTTACTTGTTGAGTTTGATGTTTTTGTTGTGCTAAGGTTGCTTGTTGTGCTTGATGTTGCTGGACAGCTTGTTGAAAGGCTTGTTGTGCTTGCTATAAATCTAAGGCATGTGCTTGCAATGTGGGATCAGGTGGTTGTTGAGATATCTATGGAGGATTATGGATATTGATGGTTTGAGTGGGTAATGGATTGCTGATGAGAGGTAGAGGGTTCCCTTGGTTCAATATTCCTTTTAAGATGGTAGAATGAGGTGGAGGAATGTATGTTTGAGGTCCTGATTGATTTGGGATATTAAAGGTGACTGTGGGAAAATATGATGATTGCATTAAATTTTTCATTGGAAATGACACACTAGGACCTTGAGTCCATTGATTGAAAAGATTTCTTTGTCCCATGTTTTGAGGATTTCCTTGTGCCAAAGATGTAAACAAGGGATTTTTGATTAAGGTACTTCCTAGATGGATAGAACTTGTAACCAATGGATTATTTTGAGGTGGATTGATAGTGGATGAGGTGGAAATGGCAAGTGGCATGGATGAACCCACCAGAGAGTTGGATAAAGATGTCCCTATTTGCGTTAAGGGTTGGTTATGTGATATGGTATTGACATTCCCTTATGTGCTATTTTGAGATACTTGGTCTATACCACTTTGCATGATGGTGGTCACACTTTTGGTATTCATAAGTGCAGATGAAGAAGAGTGTCCTCAAAATGTCAAAATGGTTGTGGAATAATGAAGTTCAAATGGTGTGTGTAGTTGTTTTGGAGCTTCGGGAACAGGAGGAGCACCAAAAGTAGGTGTCCAAGCGGTTGTTGGAGGTGGAGGATTAGTGTCAAGGGTACCCACAAGTGTACTACTTTCAAATGGTGAAGTGTGACCAAAGTCTTTAGCAAGGCTGGTTGCAAGACTAGGAATGTAGGTTTGATTTAGCCCTAGCGATGGAGTTGTGAAACCTTGTGTTAAATTTTGTGTCACAAACATCAGGGAGATAGGAGCTACATTTTCAAAGGCTTGTTGTTCCATAATTTCTTCCCTAGTAAGCTCAAATGGATTGTTCGTGATGTCTTCAATCTCATATGGTCCTGAAGGAGATGACGGTTGTTGTGATGGGATAATGTGACTTCTAGGAAAAAATTCTAAAGGATTTGGATCACTTGAGGTAAATGTAACTTTGGTTTTCTCCATGATTTTCTTGTGTTGTGATCTTGTCTTTACCATAAATTTTATGTCACCTATGGGATAGTTGTGTTGAGTTTTGTAATGTTTGAACTATCTAGTTGACTCAAATCTAGGTAAAAGGGATGCTCTAAGTCTTTTTGGACCAATGATGATAATGGGGGATGAAAAAATGAGTGATGTGGAGAGTGATCTTTGAAAACATTTTGAGACAACACTTTTGACTTAAATTTGATGTTTTGATGTTGGGATAAAGGACGTTAATGAACTTGGAAATCTTTAGGGTAGACTCATGACCTTCAAGATGAACTAGTTCAAAAATGATAACTAACTTAACTAAGTGCATGGAAAAGGATACATTTCACATACAAAGTAGCTAAGTTAGTAGTTGGTTTGATTTTAAGTCACAAAGTCTTGGTGTACTCAAATTTTTTCAAAGTTTGGTGAAGTGAAGGATGAAATTTTATGAACGGGTGAGTGAAATGTTGGACCCAATGTTGACTTTAAAGTGAACCTTTGTTTTGACAAGACCAAGGTAGTGAGAATGATGCTAGACCTCTAAAATGTTCAAATCCTAAAGAACCAATGTTGATTTAGATGAGAGGATGGATATGAATTTTTAGACCTGTTCAGATACTCCTAGCTCAAGCATAAAAGTTTATCAACAAGTGGTAGCGATTGTGATAAAGTATTGAAGCCCACTTCCTACTAAACTGTGCACTATGATTCCTATGTTTGCACTGACGGGATGGAGATCTTCCCCTATGGATTTTGATTGTTCAATGGATCATTTATGGGAGCTTGGTATCATGTAAAAAGATCAAGATTTTGACTCCAAAAGAATGCCTATAATTCTGGATTGTATCTTGAAGTGTGTCTATAAAATTTTTCTACCAACCTATCTCTATTCTTGTGAAGCGCTAAAAGATGTTTCTTGAGAGCTTTTGGAGTGAGATTCCTAAGTCTAAAATGACAACCTATAGACCTTACCTTAGGGATCTTTATTTTGCATGAGATCATTTACAAATAGATCAAGTTTATAGAAGAAAGGAATATATTTATTGCTACGTGGGTGGTGGTAATGTGGGCCTTCCACCCTCAATATTAGCTTGTTCCTCTTCTTCATCTAAAATGGTTGTTGCATTTCTCCATTGTGTATCTATTTTCTTTGTATCAAAAGTGAAGTTTCTCAAAATGTTAATGAGATCGATTTGTTCTCCGTTAATGAGTTTAAAGTGGCTGAATTATAGCAACTGGAAGATCAAGTTGTTCAACAGGAGCGATCAGTCTCCAAATAGTCATGTGTAGTTTATTTGTCAATTTATCTTGCTTAAGTGAATTGATTTTACAAACACTTGTCTTGATTATGTTTCCAAACTAGATGTTTATGTCAAAAATATCATAACTTTCACAATGTCCATTTCGTGAAAATTATGAGATTAAAGCCATAATTTTCCTATGTTGTCTTTGGTAAATATGGATTTGAGGTTAATGTCAAGATATTTAGAAATCGCTAAGGATAAATCCTCAAGACAAGCAGTAATATCAAGGCTAACTCAAGAAGTCCATATTTAAGCCAAAGTGTTTGAAATTTTGAGGATGATAGTGAATGTTTATTTTTGTATCATTTTGAAACCAAGCAAAGTGTTAAACTGAATCACAATCATTAAAATCCTAGGATAGAAATGGCTATATTTGTTGAGTCCCCACTCGGATTTCTCCAAACACTAAACAATGCAAATAGTTAGAGATTTGGCGACAATGGCTCCCCTCCACAACACACACTTCTTGGGACCACCAAATCTCAAAATCCTTAAAATATGGAGATCAAAAGGATTTTTTTTGTTTCTACAATTGAATAGTACAAATGTGGGGCGGCTTCAAAAGGACCATTCTTGCACCAACAAATATTTTAAGGATTTTTGACTTCTAAACAAGGGTTCATAATAAGGGCTTCCAGTTTAGGGGGTACAATGATAAACTCCATCAAGAGGTCTCCCAACCCTTAGAACAAGGGTTTTACGCATCATAAATATACTATGGGAGAGCTATCATGTACTGCTTCCCATTGATCACAACTTTCATTGCAACCACAAATTTATATCGCAGTTTGGAAGAGCTTGGTGTTAGCTCATTACTGCTTGGGTCGTTCCCTTGGGGTGAGTACTTTTTCCCACCAAGGAAATCCCTCTAAAGATAAACAATAGTGAGGAATTACATCTGTAGTTCAATCATCTTCATTCGTAGGAATAAAGAGAGAACACACACTATGCCTTTTTCTCACACTTGCAAGCGAGTTCAGTTTTAATCCAAATTGAAAGATGTAGATGATTTTACAAAAGTGTTAAGGAATGTTTCTATTTCTCAAGATCACCAAATGTCATGAGATAATTGCATATGCATCCACTAACAACATTGAAAACCACAAAACATAGCAAACAGTTGTAAATTTTAACCCTTCAAAGCAGCGATGAGTTTGTTTTAAGCACCAATTGAAAAATGAAGTTGCCTTGTTCAATTTTAATCCAAAAGTAAAATGATTATGTGAAAGTTCAATTTTATCCAACTTTGAGCATTCATTTTAAACCTAATTGAAATTTAGTGTGTTTCCTAAATAAGAAAGTAGAAAGCATAAAGTTGGGTTATAATTGCCCCAAAGCGTTAAACACTTGTTAAAATCATAGAATTTTTTTAAGATAGAAAAATCCTTCTTCACTTTTGCTCCATATATTTGAACCTACAAAACCTTGTTAGTCTAACAACCAAAACACAATCAGAAGCACATCAATGGTCAAATAAATCCAAGAAATTAAATCACATGTCGAAAAAATAAGCATTAAATTTCTTATCCTAGTTGGGCATCGTTGAACACAATAGCGTCGCATTTTGAAGTATGGGTGTCACTCTAGTAAAAATGGGCTTTGCTCTGCAGCAGAAACAGTGAGCATGCTAGCATCACAATTTTGTCTGGTGTCGCTTCTCACAGTAGTGTCGCGGTTTGAAATTTGTCATCGTCGCTCTGGTGAAGTTTGGGCATCGCCGTTTGAAATTTTTGATACCTCCAGATTAAATTAGTGTCACTAGATTTAAATTAGCACTGGTGCATTAATTCAGCATTAGTATTTCAAATTGTGATGGCATCACTATATGGTGACGCTCTTCAAAGGGCATCACTATTTTAGATTTGGACATCGCTACAACCTACAAAACAAAAAAAACAAAATTTGAGCTAAAAATGTGTTAACGGTTTTCCCTCCTTCTAGCACCAGAATGTGAGATGAGGATCGTTAGTTTGGATCGGTTACGCTTAATCCATGATGAATTGAAGCATAATTTACCCAAATAATCCTACATCTACCAAATAAGATCATTCAAATTGAAAGATTAAACTAAGCATTTTAGTGAAATTGAAAGTTACAAACCACACAAAAGCAGTTAAATTCCTACTTTAACCCATTTGAAACTTATCCTATTTTGGAATTGTTGTGTTGATGTGAACCAACAACCCTTTCCCAATCCCTTGATTAGTGAGCCTATTTCAGTCGATTCTATGGAAGAGAATCAATGAAACCATTGTGATAAGTGGATGAAAACCTAGTTTATGCTAAAATGAACATGATGCAAGCTAAGTTACCATGATTTCATGCTAAAATAAATTGATTATGCTATTTCTAAGCTAATCTAAGCTTATTCTAAGCTAAAAGATGAAAACCCTAATTTATAAACAAACTAAGATGGATGCATGGAAGCCATTAATGGATGATCTAAGCTATGATGCAATTAAAATTAACTAAGATAAGATAAAAAGTGAGTGAAATATGAGTGAGTGCACATGAATTCAACAGCATGACTTTGCAATTGAAAGATGAATCCATTTGTCTCCAAATAGTGACCTATTTATAGGAAAGAAAATGAGAAATAGAGGGTTGAGTCTAATCAATAGTCTAAGATGAAGGAGATGAGAGACATGGATCATGGATTCTCATCAAGAGATGAGAATACATGATGAGATTTGATCAAGGGTTCATACTTGCCTCAAACAAACACACTTTTGACCTACTCACACAGGTCAAAGGTGACTTGTTCAAAAGGTTGGAGGTTAAAACTTGCTTAAGAAGCCAAGTGAAAATATCCCTTTTCAAATGATGAAGGAATAAGAATATTCCTTTGGGTGAGGAAAAAAGGCATTTTGCAAATTAAAATAAAGTTTTAACTGTGCAAAAAGGGGATAAAGAATATTCCATGGGAATATTCCCTTTGCTTAGAGGAAAATTAGTTTAATTGCTAATTAAACAAGGTTTAATTTATGCAATTAGGGGATTTGGAGGAATAAGGTCATATTTATTAAATTAAATGATTTAATAAATGGGGAGAAGAGAGAGATGATATTTAATTAAATAACTTAGGATTATTTAATTAAATAAGATGACTTAGGGATTTAATTAAATGTTTTGATTTATTTAATTTAATGAGATGAAATGTTAGCATGAAAAGAGATGAATTAACCCAATTAAATTAATAAGGTTAATGGACGAAAATGATGCAATTAATTAATTAGCTAGGCTAATTTAATTAATGAAACAAAAAAAGGATAGGCTTAAAGAAGAAATGGCGTTAGTAAATTTGTTTCAAGTGTATGATAATGATTAGGAAATTTTTCAATGTCTACACTTAGTTACACCAATAGGTGTATACAATGGCATAAGGGGGGGAGAGTGGGATGCGTGTAAAAAAAAATTTGCTAACTTTTTCAGGAAACTTCTAAAATGGCTAACATACATTAGATAAATGATACATTTTAAAACTAGATCGTTAATTATTAGGTTTTAGATCTCATGTGGATATTTTGTTGGCTTTTCTTTCCCTAGAATGAAATCCTATTTTATGATGGAATTGTATTACAACTGCGGTAGAGAGAGACGCTGATGTATTTTGAGATTCTGATAGGATTCATGTTATCTCTAGATCTTTAAGTGGTGATACTCCTAAGAGAAGCGTGCTCTACAAGTATGTTGTAATCTTTGTGATTTACTGAATAATATATTAGGCGGATTTTGGAGTGTGGGGTTTTTCCCACGAAAGGGTTTTCCCCACGTAAATAATTGTGTTGTGGTATGCATGATATTTATGTTTATTTTTGTTTAAGTTTTTGTAACTATTAAAGATCTGTAAATTTTTTGCATTATTCTCCTCTCAAGATTAGTGTAGGAAGTTGTTTCACTACATTAGCTTCCTTACAAGTGGTATCAGAGCTTGATCACCTTTGGTTTCAGTTGTGGGTTGTTGGGTTTTTTGAACTAATATAGGTTTGAGTGGGAGATTTTGTAGAAGATACTTTATGATCTTGTTGTAGGAATTTTAAGATGGCAAGTTCATTAGGGAGAATAGAGGTGGAGAAATTTTTTGGAAATAATTTTGAGATGTAGAAGTTGAAGATGGGGGATCTATTGATAGATCAAGATTTGTAAGATGCTATTGATGAGAATGTTGCAAGGCCTGGAGATCCTACTTAGGCTACTCAATATGATGTTATGGACCGTAAAGCCAAGGGTCTAATCAAATTGTGTCTGGAAGACTCTGTTTCAATTAATGTCCATGAGGAGACCTCTCCACAGAAACTATGGAAGAAGCTTGATGAGATGTATCAGGCCAAATCTTTAGTGAACAAGATTTTCTTGAGGAAGAAGTTATATTCCTTAAGAATGGAAGAGGGAAGATGAATCACAGACCACCTGGAAGCATTCAATATGGTGGTGGATCAATTGGAATCCATTGGTGTCAAAATGGATGAGGAGGAAAATGTCAAATCTTGCTTTGTTCTTTTCCTAATTCATGGGATTCTCTTGTTATGGCTATTGGGAGTACGTCTGTTATTTTAAAGACTACAGATGTGGTGGGTTCTTTGCTTTTTGAAGAGATGAGGAGGAAGGTATCCATCACTACCAAGAAGGCCCTAAATTTTTGTAGAAGACCTGAGGAAAAAGGAAAGAAGAATGAGAAGCATGACAAATCCAAGTCCAGGGGGAGATCTAAATATCTTGGAAAGTCCAAAGCTATTTGTTGGAACTGCGGTAAGCATGGACATGTTCATAAGGAATGCAAAGAAGAAATTTGATTATGATTCTTAGTCCAAGAAGGAAGATGGCAACACATTCATTGCAGCTTTGGCAACTCATGCAAGTAATGATGCATGGTTAATTGACTTAGGTGCATCTTTCCATATGACCTTTAGTAGAGATTGGCTTTCTGAATATGAAGAATTTGTTGGAGCTAAGGTGTACTTGGGTGATGATTCTCATTTAGACATTGTTGGTCATGGTAAAGTTAAAATAAAATTTCCTAATGGTAGAATAAAAAGGGTTAATGGTATGTTGCATATCCCTGGATTAGCATGAAATTTTGTATCTGTAAGCAAACTAATAGATGCAAGTAAGTAGTATTTTCTGATGCAAGTTGCAAGATGGTTATGTTGAATACCCAAGATACTGAGAAGGGGGGTGAATTAGTATCTTCTTAAACTTATTGAACAAACACCATCCAATTACTCCAATGCATATAACAATAAAGATAAGAAAGAGCATTAATAGAACATGAAAGCACACAACACATGAACACAAGGATTTTTACGTGGAAAACCAAAAATGGGAAAAACCACCATGAGGGTTAGCTCACAATATAGTATAACCGGTTATAAGATATTACAAAAGGGTGGCTCACTTCTAGGACTCACTATCCAAATTCAAAGGCTTTCTGCCTACAAATGATACAATAACAAAGTGGATTACAACCAAAAGTGAACTGATAAAGTTACACCTAACAAGTGTTGATTCAGTTCCTTTGATGCTCAATAAACCGACTTTACACACTTCATCATCGTCTATCTTTGCACATTTCAATTCATACTTTCTCACCAACAATCTCAAAACTATCCAATATATATATATATATATATATATATATATCTAATACTCTGCAAGCATCAATTAGGTCGGCCTAATTAGATGCAACCCTTATTCACCAAAAAGATAACTGTCGGCTTCAAGCAAGTACAAAATCTTTCCAAAAACAATCCAAACATGTAGCACACTACAAAATGTCAACATGGACCAAAGATAGGTCACACATAAATTTGCAATACAAAAATTAATCCATTACAACATCAACAATACATTAGGTCGGCCAAAGATAGACCTAATAGAAAAATGCGACAACAGAATGATACCAACTCACCATATAAGCACCTGAGCACACAAGATTCTGAACATACAACCTTTCATCATCCATGAACCATTTCCCAAAACTGCAAGCAATGATAATCATCAGCGGAGGATCGCAGACCAAAATACCGGAGGATAATGACTGTATATTGGTTTAGAATACCAGATAAAACTTGAGCTTAAACTTGCAGTTGCAACTCATATAACATGGTGACATCAATGACAACACAAAAGCTACAAAAAGAGATGTTATTCTTCATTCTTCCAACAATCTCCCCCTTTGTCATTGATGGAAACATGTGCCAAAATAATTTACAAAACTCTTATGTAAAATACACTCTCTCCCTTTCCTCTTCACAGCATTCTCTCCCCCTATAGACCTCTTATGAAATTCTCTCCACAACATTCTCTCCCCATATGACATCAAGGAAAAAGGGTGGTCCAAAAATGTGAAAACTAAAATGCATTACCTGGAGGATGGCGAGCCTTGAAGCTCCTTAAGAATACCTTGCCAATTTTCCTTTCCATTCCCCCAACTCTTTTTAGCAGCTATCAACATTTTGTTCAGGGATTCCAATTCCACCAGACTTTCTTATGTATCATCCAGAGTTCCTAGAGTCAAATTGATATTATCTAGTTTCTCTGCATTTTCCAAAGCATTGGTAAATGGAGGCCACCTAACTGACCGAATCTTCTAATGATATCCTCCTACTTTTGTAGAATAAAGAATTTGTCTCTATGAGCAGAGATAACATTCCAAGTTGTTTAGTCTCTATCTTTGGATGCACTATAGGTACTGGAGATAGTAGTCAACTGGGTCTCAATGGAGTCCATGAGAACTTTAATACTTTGAGTGGCATCCAGCCACTTTATGCAATAAGCAAATACAACATTTTATTTAGACTCACAAGCCTGCACAACTTCCAGGTTCTTTTCAACATTGGTGTGTGCCAAAGCACACTTATCATGAAGTGCCAAAAGTCTTTTCTCTAAAAATTTCTCTTCAACTTCTTGCTTTGTATTCTCACCTAGTCTAGAGGCATACTCCTTACAAGATTCCAATAAAAGTTTCAAATTCTCTACCAGAGTGAGAGATGTATCTATTGATGTATCGGGTGTGGCCTCTTGCAAAGCTTTAAGAGCATCATCAATAAGCTTTGTTCCTTTCTGGCATGTTTCCAAAATTTAATTTTCTTCTAGATGTGTGCAATGCATCCCCTAACACCAACTTATGAATAGGAGAAATCTTATCCAAGTCCACACTACCTTGAATCATGGGGAATTGTAGAAGTTCCAAAGGAATCACCGGTTGGAACCTGATCTGCTTGGATAGCAAGCCTTTCATTACATCATCACCAGAGGAGGATTCTCCAAGGGACCTTTGAGATTCTACAACCTACCTTTGATCTTCTTCATTCTTCCCAACAGATTCCCCATTTATTTCTTCTTCCTCTCCTCTTCCTTTTTTTCTTCCTTCTCTTCTTCTTCTACTTTCTCTTCTTCTTCTCCAACTTTCTCTTCTTCTTTCCATCTTCTTCTTTGTTTCCTTCTTCATTCCCTTCACCTTCATTTTCATCTTTTTCTCCTTCAACTTTATCTTTTTCACTTTCATCTTTATCATTTTCTTCTTCAACATGCTCCGGAGGGATAGCATCATGCTTCTCTGGCTCAGCTTCTTCAATATTCTACTTCTCTATCTCCAGAGGATCATTTGCAATACTTGTATTTGGAGGGATATTTGTATCACCTATACCAAAAGGAATGTCTTCATTTACCTCTGCAAAAACTTCTTCTCTTGATTTGGGTGTAGATTTGGATGGAAGTGCACCAAGCATGCCATATTTCTTAGCCATACCTCTAATGGCTTCTATAGTTTCTTTCCTTATTTTATTTATCTGATTCTTGTCCTTTGTCATCAATGTGTTCACTCTTTTCTTCATCCAGAACATCTTCAAGTTCTCAAACAACTAATGTCAAATAAGTTCACACAAATCATAATTTGCACCATTAACTACCATGTCATAACCGGTGTAAATTCTTGTAGCAGATACAGAGTTCTCTCTATTAGTGAAGTATATTTTGTCTATGATCATTATTGCAACATACTTCACAGCAGGATTATTGATAGGCTTTGTAGTAAGAGCCCTTCTATCACATGTAGCTCTGGTGATTTCCATCACCACTTCATTCTTCACAACTTTCAACATGGGTACCGGTCCAGTATCACAGAGTCCAATAACAACCTTAATTGCTTCCTTGGTTATAAGGTGAGGTCTATCAGTCCACAAGAATTTATCATGCATTCTACTGAGAGTTGGTTTTACATATTTATCATCAACAATGGAGCTGAAGTTAGGAAAGTAATTTCATCAATCCAATTTCTTCGCAGCAATGTTTGAATACTTTGTTTTTACCAAGAAACCATACCCAGTGAGCTCATTCTTCCATATGTCTATCAATTTATTATGATTTTATTCCTCAATATTAACTCGAATAAACATCATAGTGTCTTTAGTAGGAATAACTCTGTGAGGAATCGATGAGAAGGCATCCAGAGGGTCATCTTTCAAAAACCTTCATAGAATATTTCTTATAGGACGGTCTAGGTCTTTCTGAAACATTAACAACTATAGGAGTTTCCATTCAACCTTAAATGATTTCAAAAAGATTATTCTCACAAACCCACAATAGCACAGAAAAGCAAAATACCTTTTTCCTTCGCGAAAAACCAAAACTAGGGTTTGCACAACTCACTCTCCAAATCACCTCAAGAATGCTCCAAATCACTCTCCACTTTCTTCAAATGCATAAGTGATCAAAATTCCTTACAAATTCACTTTATAAAATAATGATCTGCCCTAATTCGTATTAAATGTAGCAATTTTCAAAAAGCTAATAAAAACCCTTCTTCACTGCACAAAAAAACCCTAAAATGCTCTGCAAATGATCATGCTTGCACCTTTTCTTTTGGTTCCTTTTGCATAACCTCTTCCTATCCATTTCTTACAACATATCTTAATGCCAAAGACTGGCATGCCAAATATCTAGGGGGTTTGAACAATTTTCTATTAAAGCTCCGCCTAAGACCATATTGGGTCTACTTCCTGGAGGAATTTTTTGCACCAAATGGGAGCACAGACGCATCTGATGTTTTTGGATCTTCTTTCTTCTTCCATATCTTGTTCATTTCTTGCTTAACCTCATTCTTGTCAATTGTCTTCACAATTTCATTCTTCTTTACGGGATCAAATTGCTTTCCCTTTTTACTTTTGCAAACTCTTGAAATGTGTCCTAGTTTGTTGCAATTGTAGCAAACAACATTTCTCTAATTTGTTTGACCTCCATTAATCCTTGATCTGCACTAATTTTCTTTGTGTCCAAACTTATTACATGTATAGTAGTAGCCAACAAAATATTCATTCATTCTACCTCCATTAAACCAATTCATCATCTAAGTTTTGCATTCACTAGTTTTATGTCCAACTTTCTTGTATGCAAAAAATTGTTTGGAGAAGGAACTAGAAAACTGATTCATTCTACTTCTACACTCTATTGTCTTGTGACCAAATTTACTACATGAAAAGTAAAAACCATCAAAATATGGGTACCTTTGAGCATTTGGTTGTTTGATAGGCAGTCTTCTAGCAAAGTTTCTTGGATTTCTTGTCTACTTCCTTTTATTTTGATTTTTTTGATTATCCACTATGTTTGAGGTTTGCACGGCCTTTAAGCTTTCACTTGCTTCATTTCCCAAACCACCTTTGTCTTTAGAAGGTTTATTCCCCGCAATCAACTCATCAAGCTTGGTGGAGCTTGTCTTGAAATTATCTTCACAATTTTTTTCTTTTTCCAGATCTTCTTTCAGGTTTACCACTTCTTGTTCAAGTCTTGTGCATTCATCAATCTTGCTTTGCACCACTGTATTTAGGAAATCTTTAATTCTCTTCTTTTCCTCCACTTGCACCTTCAATCCAGTGATCTCCTCATTTTCTTGTTTTAACTACTCACTTACTTCCCTATTCCTTTCTTTGAATTTCTTCAATTGCTCTTTCAATTTCTAGACACAATCATTTTCCTCATCAATATTTTCTTTCAAATCTCAGTTTCCACTTGTAGCCTTGTCAATATCTTCAAGAGCAGCCTAGATTTCTTCTTTATCATCCATTTGTTCAATCTTCAAGATCTTCCTCAAGCTGTTAGAATTCTTTGAATGAACCAAGCTCTAATACAAATTTTTGAATACCCAAGATACTGACAGGGGGGGTGAATCAATATCTTCTTAAAATTATTGAACAAAAACCATCTAATTACCCCAATGCATATAATAGTAAAGATAAGCAAGAGCATTAATAGAACATGAAAGCACACAACACATGAACACTAGGATTTTTACATGGAAAACCCAAAATAGGAAAAACCACAGTGAGGGTTAGCTCACAATATAGTATAACCGGTTATAATATATTGCAAAAGGGTGGCTCACTGTCAGGAATCACTTTCCAAAATGGGAGACTCACTGCCTATAAAAGATACAATAACAAAGTGGCTTACAACAAAAAATGAACTAATAAAGTTACACCTAACAAGTGTTTATTGAGTTCCTTTGATGCTTAGTAAACTGACTTTACACACTTCATCATCTTCTATCTTCTCAAATTTCAATTCATACTTACGCACCAAAAATCTCAAAACTATCCAATATATATATATATATATATATATATATATATATTTGATACATCCACAAACATCAATTAGGTCAACCTAATTAGATGCAACCCTTTTTCACCAAAAAGATAATTGTCGGCTTCAAGCAAGTACAAAATATTTCCAAAAACAATCCAAACGTACAACACACTACAACATGTCGGCATGGACCAAAGATAGGTCACACATACATCCACAATACAAAAATTAATCCATTACAACATCAACAATACATTAGGTCAGCCAAAGATAGACCTAATAGCAAAATGCAACAACAGAATGATACCAACTCACCATACGAGTACCTTAGCACACAAGATTCTGAACATACAACCTTTCAACATCCATGAACCATTTCCCAAAACTGCAAGCAATGATAATCATCAGCATAGGATTGTGGACCAAAATACCAGAGGATAATGACTGTATACTGGTTCAGATACTGGTTTAGAATACCAAATCAAACTTGAGCTTAAACTTGTAGTTGCAACTCATATAACATGGTGACATCAATGACAACACAAAAGCTTCAAAAAGAGATGTTATTCTTCCTTCTTCCAATAAGTTAGAGGTGTTATGATGATTGCTAGAAGTGTTAGATATGGCACATTGTATAAGCTTGATGCATGCATTGTTGAGTGCAATAGTACTTCTGTGAAAAGAAAGTCTATGGAAGAAGTGAAGGTTTCACCTTCAATAGATGGTCATAGATTTTGGGTACCCAAGGGTGCTCTTTCTTTTGAAAAAAAGTTACTTGCAAAGAAAACTATGGTATGGCACCAGAGACTTGGCCACATTGGAGAAAAGGGTCTAAGTACCTTGAAAAATAAAAACCTTGTTGAAGATTTTTCTGATTGTAATCTTGAATTTGATTTATGTGAGCATTACATTTATGGAAAACAAAACCACATTTAGTTTTACTTGAGTTCTCATAAATTTTTTGGTGCATTGGATCTTATTCATTCTGATGTGTTTGGTCTTGTAGATGTTCCTTCGATTGGTAAATCCACATATTATGTTTCATTTAATGATGATTACAATAAGACATAGGTATATTTTCTAAAGAGTAAATCTAAAGTTTTCAATTGATTTAAACAATTTAAAGTAATGGTTGAGTTGTAGAATAGAAAGAAAATAAAATGTTTGAGGACTGATAATGGTGGTGAATTTTTCTATAATGATTTTGATAGATTTTGTAAAGATTGTTGTATTCATGGACAGAAGACAACTTCGCATTCTCCACAATAGAATTGAGTTGTTGATAGAATGAACAGGACACTGATGGAGAAGGCTAGGAGCATGTTGAGTGGTGTTGGCCTAGAACAAAGGTTTTGGGCTGAAGTTGTTGCCACTATCTATTACCCGATTAACGGGTATCCTACATCAACTCTTGTTGATAAGACACCTATAGAGGCATGGTTGGGTCGCAAGCATTCATTAAGACATCTTTGAGTTTTTGGTTGTGAGGCATATGCACATGTACCAAGGGAGATATGAACAAAGTTGGAGAACAAGGCTGTGAAATGTATCTTCATCAAATACAGTTATGGTGTGAAAGGATACAAGCTTTGGGAACCTATTGCACAAAAGGTAATATATAGTAGAAGTGTTATTTTTAGAGAAACTAAGCCTTCTTCTGATACATTGCAGCCAGAACAAAGTAAATAGGAAGATGTGATTCAATTTCCTTCTACACCTGAGAAAGTTGAATCAAGGCCCAAGGATAAACAAGAAGTTGAGGAAAGCTCATCTAGCTTTGTATCTTCAAAAGAGGAGGAAGAACCTCCAACTCAACTTTTTTGTGGGTCTACAAGGAATAGACAACCACCTGAAACGTATACACTTGAAGATTGGAGATGTATTTTTTCTTTGATTACTAACATGGATGAACCCAAATCTATAGAAAAGGCATTAGGTATGAATGATACAAAATCTTGGAAAATTTCTATGGATGAAGAAATGGCATCTTTGAAAAAGAATGATACATGGGATCTTGTACCATTTCCAGAAGGATGAAAACCTGTTGGTTGCAAATGGGTGTTCAAGAAAAAGATTGGTTCAAATGGAGGTATTGAGATGTACAAGGCAAGGTTGGTTGCAAAAGGTTACTCTCAAGTGTGTTGATTATGGTGAGATATTCTCTATTGTTGCAAAAATGAAATCCATTAGATTTTTGCTTGCTATTGTTGTTTCTTATGATTTAGAGATTGAGCAAATGGATGTGAAAACTTCTTTCCTTCATGGTGACTTGGAGGAGGATATTTCTATGACACAGCCAGAGCACTATGTGGTGAAAGGTAAAAGTAAGTCGGTTTGAAAATTGAAGAAATCTTTGTATGGATTTAAACAAAGTCTTAGGATGTGGTACCAGAAATTTGATACATGTGTTGAGTTTCGGATTTGAACATTCTAAATCAGATCATTGTGTTTATTATAAAACTAATGGTGATAATTTCCTATTTATTGCATTATATGTTGATGATATGTTATTTATTGGCAAAGGGAAAGGTATGATTTCAAAATTGAAATCTCAACTTGCTGCTAAATTTGAAATGAAAGACCTTGGTGTAGCTAGACACATTCTTGGGATGGAAATTAAAAGAAATAGAGTGAACAAAAAGCTATGGCTTGGCCAAAGTAAGTATGTCAATTCAATTTTATAGAGTTATAAAATGCAGGATTGTAGACCATTGTGTGTTCCCATTTCTATTGGAACAAAGTTATCTATTTCAGATTGTCCAACATCTCCATCAAATATGGAAGACATGAGCAGAGTGCCTTACCAGAGTGTAGTTGGAAGTTTGATGTATGCTATGGTTTGCACTAGACCAGATATTGCCCAACCAGTGGGAGTTCTTTCCAGATATATGTCTAATCCTAGTAGAGTTCATTGGGATGCAATTAAAAGGGTCTAAAGATATTTACATGGCCTGATTACTCCTTATGTTATCATAGTAATGTGACTGAAGACGATATTTCCCTTTATATTCATGGTTATGTGGATTCAAACTAGGAAGGTGATGTTGATAGCAGACGATCCACCAGTGCTTATGTGTTTACATTATTCGGTGGTGCAATCAGTTGGATGAGTAAGCGACAGGTTGTGGTTGCTTTTTCCACTACTGAAGTGGAGTATATGGCAGCTACTCATGCTTATATTCATGCTTGTATATAATCCACATAACCATGAATATAAATACCCTAGGTAAGAAATAATGTAAACACATAAGAAAACTCATGAAAATCTGAAACTTCACCCTCCTCCCCATTATTTTTCTCCTCATGAAAATAATATAAATCAACCACATTAAAGATAGGTGAAATATCCAATCCTAGTGGCAACTCTATCTCATATGCATTAGTTGAAAACTTCTTAATCACCTTGCATGGTCCAATATTTTTCCATTTCAATTTTTTATAAGAACCTTGTGGAAATATTTCCTTCTATAGATGTGCCAAGACCAAGTCTTCCTCCTCAAATTTTTTCCTTCTCCTTCTTAAATCAACATGCTCTTTGTACCTCTGGGTGCTTGTTTCCAACCTATCCTTCACCTCTTTGTGTAGTTCTTGAAAATACTTTGAATAATCCTTTTCTACAATAGTTTTCCTTCCCAAATCAGCACTATCTCTTAATTCATGAACCCCTCTTGGGATAAATCCATAAAAATATAGAAAGGCTCTTACCTATGCTTCTATTGATGGAGTTATTGTAAGAAAATTCAACTTGGGATAAAATCACATCCCATTGATTTGGTCTCCCATTTATGAAACACCTCAACAAATTTTCAAGACTTTGATTTACCACTTCTATTTTCTTATCTGTTTGAGTCCATGGTAGGTTGAACTAAAATTTAGCTTTTTACCCAATCTCTTCCATAGAG
Source organism: Sequoia sempervirens (assembly GCA_007258455.2). Classification (NCBI taxonomy): domain Eukaryota; kingdom Viridiplantae; phylum Streptophyta; class Pinopsida; order Cupressales; family Cupressaceae; genus Sequoia; species Sequoia sempervirens. The sequence goes on along the minus strand of VDFB02000015.1, from coordinate 392,800,195 downwards.
CCTTCCAAAAATGGCTAACAAACTTTGTGTCTCTATCTAAAACAATACTTTTTGGCAAGCCATGTAGTCTCACAATCTATTTGAAAAACAAGTTGGAAATATGTGATGAATCATTTGAATTCTTGAAAGGAATGAAATGTGCCATTTTTTAGAACCTATCTACAATAAAAAAGATGGATTCATTACCTTTTTGAGTCTTTGGAAACCCAAGAATGAAATCCATACTCACTTCTTCTCATGGTCTCTCTAGAATTGATAAAGGCTGATATAAACTCATTTTTTGACTTGTTCCCTTTTCATATTGATAAATTGAACACCCTTACACAATACTCTTCACATAATTACTCTTTTTTGTCCAATAGTACCCCTCACTAAGCTACCCCAAAGTCTTATACACTCCAAAGTGTCCTCCAAGTCCACCAATATGTTTTTCTCTAATCAAGTTGTCCCTCATATATCCTTTTGGAAAGAATAAATTTTGTCCCTTAAATAATAATCCTTTTTGAATAAAATATTCCAACCATTTAGTTCTAACCCCTTCAATTTGAAATTTACAAGCTACCCATGCTTCACCAAAATTAGGTTCATTCCCATACATTTCATTTATTGATTCAAAACCCATAACATTCACCTTCATTTCTTTCAACAATAAGTGCCTCCTACTCAATGCATTAGCTACCTGATTTGATTTTCCACTCCTATGCTTGAGAACAAATGAATAGATTTGAAGAAACTCCACCCATTTCATATGCCTTTGATTTAACTTACTGTTGACAACGGTTTTACTCGTAGTAAATAGATAGAATAAAATCTCCATAGACAAGACAACAAAGAGCCTATCCTTCTTGAAAGATATGAAACAAAGACAACCTAAGGGAAAATTTTGCATTCACAGAGCAAAGATTGAATTTCGTTCAATCCCAAGTCTTCGATAACTAGGTCATGGTTGCACTCAGGTCTCTCTCGGGTAATGATGTGATATTTTTTGTTAATCTCAAAGGGACCTTTTTACATACATGCACATATATATGCCTCTGTGTTATTTCCTAGAACATTTTTAGATCAACATTCCTAATTGAAATGATAAACTCGGACATCATGAAACCAAAAGATTTGATATAATATTTCACAGACCATCACCAATTTCTTTGCTATCACTTAAGTATATTTAGCATTAAGCATTTAGCAATTTCATGGAAAATAAAATATTTTCAACAAAATTATTTCCTTTCACTTATATTTTTTGGAACATTTTCAAAAATATTAAACATTTATTCTAAAGTAAAATATAAAAAATACTGAAAAATAAAAGTTTCTCCCAGTTATTCTCCATGGATGCCCCAAAGAATTAATTGAAACAAAGCAAACCACTTTATATTTCACCAAATTGCTTCAAAACTACGTATAAAACAGTGCAAGCTTTTAAAGAGAGAGGGTTTCATTTATGGACATCGAGTAGGTTCTGTATGCACCCTTAAACGGTGTAGCATACAATCTTGTTCAGCCAAACTTACAAAACCAACTACAAAAGATACTTAGATAGGTAGCTATCCATAAAGCTCTGATATCAATTAATGTCTACATGCATACAAAGTTTTATGTCGGAATGGTTCAGAAAATAGGAAAAAAGAACAAAACTTAAAAGAATTTTTTGCTCCTTCGACATCCACAAATTCCAAACTTAAATGAAAATTAAATATCCTCTGGCCTTTTATAGAACACAAGGCTTAGATAGGATAAGACGTCTACATGAAAGGAAATCTAAGGGACCAATCTCATCAAGGCATGTGGAATATTGTGACCAATAGGAGAATTGCAATTGAAGTCAATGGAAGTCAACTTCAATTACTCGTTGAAGCTCTTCGGGTTCTACTTTTTCATTACCGCCAGGATAATAACTCGAATTAGGATAATGTGTAGGGGTTCCCATATATTCAAAATGATAAGGTGGAATTTTTCCCCCTACACTTCGCTTGGCTCCAGTTCTATCACTCTCGGGAATGGGCTATCCCAAAGATTAGCATTTGCTCCCACCACATGTGAAATATCGAGATCCTCAGCATTCCAGTCAACTCAAAGCCATCTGCATTATCACCTCCCAAAGTGATCGAACCGGGCTGAATTTTATTCCATCCATGACTCAAGTTTTCTTGACCGTCCATACCCGAGCTTTGCATCACAATCGATATCTCTTGCAATCACAAAATTCCAAATATTAAATCCCTTTTTAAACAAATATGTCACAACATCTCATGTAAATAAAACCATTATTCAAATGTTAGTACAAAATTCCATAAAACTTGCTTCCAAAAAGCATATCATAAATCCTTGTATATATACCAGATCATCGGGATCATTATACAAATTAAAAAAAATTAGCATTTCTTTTCACGTTGCAACCCGGTACCTGGTATTCAGCTTTACCCACTTACTTTCCCAGACCTCGGTTATACCAGAACTCCATCTTACCGGACTCCATCTTACCGGAATCATCATACCGGACTCCATCTTACCGGACTCCATCTTACTAGACTTCATCATACTAGACCAGAGTCATTCACTTGAACTTCACATTACCTTTCTCCTTTTCTGTGTTTCCAGTACCCGGTACCCAGTGCATGAAACACTTGCCATACGAAGTACTTTCTTTTATCAAATATTTCTCTTTCTTCCTTTTCACTTTCGGTGATCTTCCAATTCATTAGCTCTTGCCATAGGAGTTATATTTTCACTTGGGCCCCCAAGTCTTTTCAATCTTGGGGTGTGTTGTGAGACCACACAACACTTACCTCGGTTGTTGATAAACTATAATGCATGATGATCGGTGTAGATGACAAACTCCTTGGGTAGCAGGTAGTGTCTCTGCTTTTTGAGTGCTTGAACAATAAAATATAACTCTTGATCATACATTGAATAATTCCTCTTGGCCTCATTTAGCTTCTTACTGAAATAGGCTATAGGTCTTCCTTCTTGACTTAGAACTACTCCTATTCTCAATTGCATCATAGTCAACTTAAAATACTTTGTTGAAATTTGGTAATGCTAGGAGTTGTTCAGTCGCTTTTTCTTTCAATATGTTGAAACTCCTTTCAGCTACAACTATCCACTTGAATTATCTCCTTCCTCCCTTAATTGCATCAGTAATGGGGGCACATATAATACTATTTTTTTTTATAAACTTCTTGTAGAAGCTATCCAAACATATTCCTTGGTGTTGGCCAATCTAGTATTGCCTGAACCTTTTCTGGATCCATCCATAGACCTTCCTGTGGAAAAAAAAAAACAAATATACCAAATCCTCTTTCATAAAGCTAAATTTCTTGATGTTAACCAACAACTTCTCTTCCCTTAATCTTTGTAGGACATATTTCACATATTGTAAATTCTCTTCCCTTTCATTACTAACTTACCAAAATATCATCTAAAATATCATCTAAGTAAACAATCACAAACTTACCAAGGAATGGTTTTAGCACCTCATTCATCAATCTCATGAAGGTAATTGGAGAATTTATGATTCCAAATAGTATAACTAACCATTCATATAATCCTTCCTTGGTTTTGAAAGTGGTTTTCCATTCATCTCCCTCTCTAATCCTAATTTGATGATACCCAATTTTTAAATCAATCTTTGTGAAATATCTAGCCCCACTCAAACAATCCATCAAATCATCCATACGAGGTAATGGAAACCTATACTTGATTTTTATCTCATTAATAGCTATATGATCCATGCACATATGTCATTCTCCATCTTTTTTGGGTGCCAAAATTTTTGAGACTGCATATGGGCTTAATTTGTCCCTTATCAAACCTTTGTCCAATAACTCTTGCATTTTCTTGTTTATCTCTTCATCTAAGGGCTCATTCCCTATGTTGTCTTATTTGGTAGACTTGCTCCCAGTGTCAATTCCATACAATGGCTCACACTTCTCATTGGTGGTAACCCATCTAGAAGATCCTTCATCAAAATATCTTCATATTCTTGCAAGATCTCCTTGATTTCCTTGGGTACTTCTTGTTCTTCATTAGTTGTTCCAACTTATTTTGGCTTGGAAACTAAGGCATAATACACTTCTTCTTCCTTTAGTTCCTTCAAAAAAAAAAATCAATGATCATACACACCTTGGCATCATTGCCCACTTCATCTTGCTTCTCTTTTAGTGGGTTCAAGACATACTTGTTCTTGACCTTAATAATGGTATAAGTATTTATTTCACCATTAAGTATAATTTCTAATCATATTTCCATGGCCTACCTAAAAAGGAGATGGTAAGAATCCATCAGCATCACATCACACAACTTCATTTTGGTAATTGCTAATCTAAAAGCTCACCAAACATTACTCACCAACCAAGAGTTTATGCCCCTTTTGCAACCAAGTAACCTAATATGGATTTGGATACTTTATTTTCTCCAAATTTAGTTTCTCTACCATCTCTTCTGACACCAAGTTACTTGTACTACCACTGTCCACAATTATGGCACATCACTTTACTCTAGACTTGCAAATGGTTTTGAATAGACTCCTTTGTGTTAGTTCCTACTACTCCTCTGGTTTTCAAAGCACTTTCTTCAACATGAGAATTTCTCCACCTTCTAGGTATATTTTCTCTATTTCATCTTCATCTTCTATGGTAAAGGTCTTCCCAATATTGGTCTTTCCACTCTCTTGTTGTATTCACAGACATTCAAAGGCCCAATGACCTACTTCTCCACAATTAAAAAAAGCTCCATAAAACCCCCTTCATCTTCCATATTCTCCTCTTCCCCTTGAAGTTTCACCTCTTCCTCCACTAGAATCTCCTCTTACCCTTGCATTTGAGCTATAATTTATTTGAGTCCAACTTTTTCCTTCTTCTTTAAGTGGTTTTCCTCTTCCACTATTTACTTTTCCTCTACCTCATGAAGGCTTTCCCTTTCCTTTGAAATTTCCTTGTGATCTTCTTGCTAACTTTTTTCAGCTTTAGGTGCATATTGGTAGGCTTATTCTACCATCCTTATCATGACCATGCTAAGTTCGACTTGAATAGCAATCAACAACCCATTCACATATCTTGCAACTTGTTCTTCATCATCTTCGACATGCACAGAATGAACTCCTAGTTTGTAGAATTCCTCCATGTAATCCATAGCACTCAAATCCTTTTGTTTCAAATTTTGCAACCTATTGAACAAATTGATGTGGTAATCCATAGGTAAAAATTTGGCCTTCAACATTAAGACCATCTCATCCCATTATTTTATCTTTTCTTTTCCTTTTCTTTGTCTTTCAATATGTGTCTAATCCCACCATAGGGATGTGTGTCCCTTCAACCTTGTGCAAGCATACTTCACCTCCTTTTTATCCTCAATGGATTCTAAATAAAAATATTTATCCATTTTTTCAATTCAGTCAATGAATTCTTCTAGATTCAAACTTCCATTATAGCTTGGTGGACCCATCCTTGACTTACTTCCAAGCTTAGACAAAACTTGGAGGAACCTATCCTCTTGTGCATCTCCTCCTACCTCTACAACTTTTGGTGCTTCCTCTTCTTCTTCACTAACATCCCCAACATGAATTCCTCTTCGTTGGGATGTTTCTATGCCTGCTAACCTCGTAGTGATTCCTCTTATCATCTCCACAACTTCTAGATTTTCTTCTCCTTGTGGGGCTCTTCTTCTACCCCGTCCTCTATACACCATGCTCTCTTCGATCAACCTACTTTGATACCAATTAATGTAGATAAACAACCAAGAATCCTTTTGGATTGTTGGTTGATGCAGCGTCGTCACTCAACTATAGGAAAATTAATCCTTTTAAAAACAAAAACAAATAAATTGTGAGCTCAAATTAAATTCTACCATATAAGAATTGATAGAAATATTTTTTTTTAATTTAAATCTTCCAAGATTTTACAAGAACAATTTCATGACTAAAAAATGAACAAAACACATCTATAGACATGATTGTTTCCTCCAACTTCAAAATTTATGCTACAAGAGACCTTCTTCCAACTCCAATAGTAGGAAAAATCACTCCAAATTTCCCCACTTCACTCCTCGACATCCCTCCTTGGCTTCACAAGCAATTTCTTCCTTCAAAACTTTTGATTTTCTTTTCTTTCACTTGTTGAATCTCTCTCCCAAGTTGGGCGTAACTTCCCTCTAACATCGTGGCTGCATTCTCACCTCATTTTCCTTCCTAGGCATGGGCAATATCTCGTCATTCAATTTTCCTAGCAAAATCAATGCATTTTCCCAAATTTCCCTCTCAGTAGCTCACTCCACTAACTCCTTCATCAGGCACCCAAATTCCTCCACTACCAATTCAAAATCAAATTTTAAATTCTCGAGGGAGTTACAACATGCCTAGAATGGCCTCCCTAATCCTAGGCATGGGATTTCATGAACTCCCAAAATTCAAATAATTCATAATTTCCAGCACCTTCAAATTTAATATGATTTAAATTCAAATGCAACTTCATTGACTCCAATTTTGAGGAGTTGAGAGGGGAGTGGAATTAAAATAAAATCATGCCTACAAACACAACCCAAGTCAAAAATCAAAAGAAAATATTTTTTTTTGGTGTGTAGGATTGCCCGTGCACCCAGGTGCTCCAGCATCACCAAGGGTCTCCACGATTAGTTGAACATGACAATGGGTCACTCTTGAGGTACGACTTTTTCTCTCCCCCTTTATATACCCGAATAGAAAACGTGGTTGAGGTTGACCTTGGGGTGATGAAATCCCAAAGAAAACCCCATAATAGGAAATATTGATACTAGTGCTTTTGATCCCCAGGCTTGCATGAATCTCAAGAAGAGCATAAAAATTTAATACAAACTTGGGTGAAAAATAAAACAAATAAAGTAAACTAAAATGTTCTTTTGATCTCCAAGTAGCTCGCACATATCACAAGGAGAGAGAATACACACCTAAAGTCTACACAAGCACAACATACATGTTCACTTTTTAAAGCTCAAATGAAGTGTGTAACTAAGCTAAAAAAATTGTAACTTTGTCCTGCACCAAACTATGTGAGTAGTCTCATATTAAACTACTTCTCCTAGTGATTGCCAATCTGCACCACTTGATTAGTTTCCAAAATCACATAAATATTAGGTGAAAATAAAATAAAATTGACAGAATCTAAAACACAACAATATATTTCAAATGCATTAAAGTAAATATTAGATGTGCAACTATACTTTTCAAAAGCATTGGATTAACTCTCATATGCATCATTGTGTTTTTGAGAAGCATTGTTTTGTGTATTAGATCCACCTTTCTATGTATCAAATGCATCAATCTATCTACAAATGACATCTTTTCTATTTTGTACCTACAATCATAGTCTATAAACAAAAAAAATGAAATTTAAACCCTACAAAATAATAATTAGTCTTAAAAAATCAAACATGGGTTAATAGAGAACAATTGATTGCCCATGGTCAAAAAAGTGATAAACAAAAAACAATAAAAAGTAAACACTAATATAATCCTATGAATAGAATCAAATGCATCACTATGTGTCTTAGATGCATCGAATCCCATATTAGAAGTGCAAATACCCTTATCAGAAGCACCAAACGATATCTCAAAAGGTTTTGATCCTTATATTAGAAGTACTTATTTGTAATCCAAAAGTTCAACTCTAGGTCAAAAGTGTTGATCTATAACTATAACCTTAAAAGGCACAAAAAATCAATGTAAATGTTAAATTTAGGAATGTGGGTCCCACAGGACATGTCAAAATGTGAATCCCATCAACTTATCAAAATGAGTGTATCAATGAAACCCAATTCAATGATAAATGACTACATCAATGAGAGTGTGTGCACAAACAACAAAGTAAATCAAATTGAACTAATATTACCTCCACAAATGTGCCTAACCTTACTCCATTATACTTGATAATGTTGTAAATAATGGTATGTGGATTACTCTTAACTTAGTATAACCTTGACTTTCAAAATGGATGCAAAGATGGCTTGGTTTCTCAAAATTTATGAAGAGAATAAATGACTAAATGATGGGTGTTTTATAGCTTTCACAGATGTACCTGATCAACAATGTAGGATGATTTGAAAGATCAATGGATGAGATTGAGTGAGAGATCATTATGAGCATGCAAGTGACATGCGTCAAGATGAAGGGCTTGAATGATGGGTTAAGTGGTTGCATGAATGAGACGACTAGTTGCATGGATGAGTGAAGTAAGAGTGAGTGGGAGTGAGCTAATGTTGTTTTCAGTTAGTTCACTAAATTAGGAGATAGAAGAATATAAATAGAATTTAATTAAATAAATTTATTTAATTCCATGTGCATGAGGTGAAGATATAATTAAGACATAAATAAAATATTTATTTTATTTATTTTTAGAAGAATTTAAAGATAGAAAAAAAGTTAAAAAAATAAATAATTTATTTAGTTGTGGAGGAAGTATTAGTTATTTAATTAGGATGGATGAGAAGAATGCATGAATTAATTAAATAATTAAAAATTGCTTAATTAATGTGGATAGAAGAAATTTAAAAATTTATTAAATATTTAAAAATTATTTAATCAAAGTGGGTGGAAGAAAATGATAAATTAATTAAATAATTAAAAATTATTTCATTAGTGTGGATAAGAGGAAATGATCAATTAATTAAATAATTAAAAAAAATGATGATGATGGAAAATGATGAAATAATTAAATAATTTAAAATTATTTAATTAAAGAGGATAATGTGTTAATTAAATAATTAAAATTATTTAATTAATAGTGATGGGTAGATTGATAAGAAATGATGACAAGAAGTGATGATAAATTAGAAGAAATGTGTTAGTCATTTTTGGGCATTTACAACAACATTGAATGTTGAAAAGTATGGAAGCACATTTAGTGAATTTATGGAAGCTACTTTAAGTTTGTCTAACATAATTTATTTTAAACGACCTTCACTTTCCATGCCTCAATCTTACACTCTAAGAGGGATGAATAACTATCTTTTGAATGTTATCAAAATCCTATAAGACCTAACAAAATTCATTTATAGTGTTGGTGGGAATAGCGAGAAATATAAATATAATAGAAAAAGTAGATTTTTTTTGTTACTTGAAGTGACCCAAATAATTAGAACAAGATAAAAGATGAATTATTTAATGTTCCCTCATAATAACAATTACAATCCGAATAATAACAACTCAAATCAAAATAAATAATATTATAATTAATAAAGACAACTAAAAACAACTAAATGATGTTAACATAGAACAATATATTGTACTGAAAAGATAATCAAATAACAATAAGACTAATAGTAATATAATAGAGTTAACAATTAGCATGGAGGTCCATGTGACAAGACTATGTCTCCTAATCCTCATTGGATGGGTTTTATTCAATGCATGAAATATTACTTTTAAAATCATTTCTACCCCAACAAAAAAATGAAAGTCCATTCAAATAAATAATTATTTTGCTCGACATGTCCACATGCATCCATTTAAGATATACTTTTCACACACTTTTTATCCTTTCTTTTTTCTATTCCTTCTTACTCAATGTGGATAAACCACACCCAAAAAGATATTGAAGATAAAGCCAATTCGTCTCATTTGTTGAAGATAAAGTGAAAAGGATATATTATCTTCCTCGAGTAAGACAATAAGATACAAACGTAAAGGTTTATGTCATGCCCATTTTCAACCATCTAATATTTCACTTTATTCTTACAACATGATGTGATGTACCTTAACTTAAGCTTTTATCATTATCATGAATTTTCTTATCTTTCAATAGTCTTAAGGTGTTTATCTTGTAAATCTCTCACCTTCTTTGGATTTGAAAGGGAAAGCTACAAATATCACGCTTACAAATGTTAAAAAAATCTAGAGAAGATGTGATTCTTGTTCCCTTATCCTTTTAGGTCTACACAAGGCCCCTACTTTATTGTTTCACGCATATGAAATTATCTTGGAAATTTTGTTTTTTTTAAAGGGTGTATATTTTTTTTATTTTTTTTTCAAGAGTAATGATTAGTATTAAGTTATATATATGGGGTTTGAGTCTTGATTAAATTTTAATTTTATATTTTAAGGATCTAGATTTATTTGTCTTTTATATCTTGTTGTTTTTATAAGTTTGATTCTTGAAATTTTTAAATCAAAATTTAATATGGGTTTAAACTGACTTAATTCTAATAAGTTGTTACTTGTCAATTTAAATGTAAAATATTTAAATTATGACATTAGATATATGATGAGGGGCTATTTCACTCAACACCCATATAAAACACAATAACATATATCAGCATAGAAATTGCAAGATAGAAAACAACCCACTTTTGATTACTTTTAGAAAATGAAATTACAAATTTGAAAATTGCAATGCTACTGTCACATGGACTTGATTCATTACAAGTGAAATCAAATATGTAAGGAAAATCTATTATTTGGAGCCACAATCTACACTAATGGAGCCGCCTCTTGTAACAACATAATATGAGATTACACAACAAATCAATTCAAATATTAAATATAAGGACATCAAGGTTCATGATTGTGATATCCTTTAGGGATAAGATTATTCCAACATAACTAGTTGAGACCTTGTGTTTTTATTTGGATTTTATGTTTGTGTTGTTTGTTTCATGTTCTTATCTAGCATGTTTATTATGCAAGTACACCTTTAAAGTAATGCATGTTGACACAAGTGACTATAAACATATGTTGTTCATTTCTTGTCACTACTTTATTTTGTGTTGTTCTCTATGGTTTTGGGATGATGCAAAGTTATATAGAGTGATTGGTGATTATTCTCATAATGTTAAATAGAGCTCAAGTTTACTCTGTTTGTTTGAATTCTATCTTTTTAATTGAACAATAATTGTTGTGCTCCAAATTTATTTATTGCTTATGTCTTATTTCATTGTCGTGAATTTTCTTTTATATGCAATGTTTTCATTCTATTTTCACCTTATATATTATATATTATTATTTTAAATCTTATTAATTTATTTTGTCATTGTTTTCATTCTTATTTTGCCTAATACAACATGTGTTGTGCCTTATATATTGATTTGCATGTTTTCACCCATTACTTTTTTCTATGATACATACTATCTCTCTCCACCAAGGAGGATTCCCTTTTTATCACCTACTGTGTTCTTTGATGATATTACACATATTCCTTTATCTTGTGCTTACAAGTTCACATATGTACATGATCTTATCTAATGGTGTTTGTATGGTCACATATTTTATGACACATGCTTGTGATTCTCATGCTTACGCTACTTTATAGGAAACTTATCTAAGATTCATAGGTTTATGATGCTTACATCTTATTTGATGCATGCATAAATTTATCATGCTTATATATCACATATATGTATGCTTACATGTTTATATATCTATCACTTTGGTTGTTATCACTTGTTTCTTGTCTTCAACATTGGAGACAACATTGAGGGGAATATGTTTCCACTTACATTTTCTCACATGATTATATCACTTTTATCTTAACTATTATTTGACATACAATTATACTTATGAAATTGTGCGATGATGCTTGAGCTTACACACATTATCTTTCACAGGCTATTTTTTATATGATTACATGATCATATCTTTGTATGTAATAACTTTTTCTTATCTCCTCTAATTCTCTGTATCACTCATTTGCACCAATTGGAAGGGGAATATATCACTAATATTTTTATTTATGGCTCTTTTCTATCCCTATATCACTTTTTTTTTAAAGATCCTTGAAAATCCCTATCACTCTTTGTAGATGGCTCCTTTGCAACCATATACAAATTCATATTGATAATGATGACTCCTTTACAACTCTATACAAATTCATTTTAATCATGATTGTTCCTTTACAAACCTATACAACTTCAAACTAATTAAGATTGATCCTTCATAGCCATATGCAACTTCAAATTAATCATGGTAGCTAGGCCTTTTACATGTATAACTTCTTGTTGATTATTGATGGCCTCTTTTGAGCCCCATATCTCTCTTTCTACTTTATTTTATTTTATTTTATTGGCATTCTCAAGTAGTTGTTGATGTTTATTTTAGATTTAAAACAAAATTCTACTCATGGAATTTTGTGCTTGTAGGTATACATATGGAGTTTTCATTATAAGGAGCATGTATAGATAATTTCTAGTATTATTTTTATATATGCCTATTATTTATTTTCATGTTGATTGCTTGCTTATATTGACATGCATGATTCCTAGTATTCTACATGTAAGTTAAACATTGAGGGAAACCATAATGGTGAGAATTACATACCTTGCACTTTTCTCCATATTTTTTGTAATCAATTTGAACTCTTTGTCATAAATGCAATGACTAGCATCCAAATGACATATTTTTGTGACAATGCTTGTAATTGGCTTGAGCTTTGACTTAACTTTATTCAACATATCTCAAGGATCTAAATTTGGTCTTGAAATTCTTCATCCCTTATCTTAGGTCAAACCCACAAGTGGTGTATGGTTTAAAATTGTAGGTGAAATTTTGAACTTGGTTCAAAACCACATGTGTTGTTTTGACTCTTGAATTCCTAAAATCAAATTTCAAGATGGGCTCAAGCTAACCGAATCCTAACTAGTCATTAATTGTCAATTTGAGCCCAAAATATTGAATTTGTGGTGTTGGGTTGTTTTATAAAAAATACAAATCTGAATTCACTTAAAAAACATCCACTATCATGTATCTCTCTTAGTCTTTTATCCTATCATTTTATTTCAAAGAATTATGTCAGCATCGAAGATCATAAGGACAACCTAGGAAATTTTATAGTTACTTGAAGTGTCTTTAATTTGTTCAAAGCTATTAAATTAGATCAAATTTTGATCAATAAACTCTAACATTGTCTCTCAACAATACCAAGTCAAGTTAATAAAGACAAACAAATTCCTAATGATCAAAAGTCTTTGAGGATTTTTCTCAACAAAAGGTCAAAATTGTAGATTTCAAATTAAAATTGTAATTGTGTGGTTCACTTCTACAAATACAAGATTGAACCTAGAGAAAGCACAAGTTATTTCTTAAATTATCAAAACGTCATTATTTCAGACATGACAATAAAATTCAAAATCAATTCAGAATAGACAACTAACAACAAAATCTCTCTACATCACAAATAAAACTAAACATCTCAGCACCTTAAAAACATATTTATATAATACTTTCAAGCACATAATTATTTTAAAATAATGTATAGTTCATTCTTACTTTCTCTTAAATCTATTTAAAATCATTTTATTTGTTTTCAATAACATAGAATTCATTCCTTGTGCTCAATATTGCCGTAGTTGAAAGCTAAAAGTATGTTGGCATTCATTCCTTATGCTCAACATGGTGGAACTTTTGATAATGTGGGTGGAAATGAGAGAAATCATGGTTGGGATTTTTTAAATCAAAGCTAAAAAAAATATAGAAGCACTAATAGTTAAAATATTATACCACTTTCATATTTTGGTCCCACTTTTCATTCAAAATGAGTGCGCTTTGACCAACAAAACATAATACTCGATTCACAAATTAACCACGTTGGTTATGTCTTATTTTATTATTATATTTAACCACGTGTTACGTCACTCATAATTGTGGACCTCTCAAATACTTCTTGAAATATGGAACCCTTGAACTAGTTTCAAAGCCATGTGGTCAATATATTTAGGTATTGATTTTAGAAGAATGAGTTGTAAACCATCTTTTCCCTTCCCACTAGGTGAGAAAATAAAACACCTCTCACAAGGAAACATTTTTATTTAGGTTAATTAGTTTAGATTTAGAATATATGATTGTATTAGCCGGAGGAAAGTGAAGGACTAGATTGTAAATAAAAGGGAGAAGGAAAGAGGTGTTGGAATAATCATCAGTGTCTCTCTTCAGATTTGTAACATGGATTAACCGTCTTCCGTGGATCCGTTTATCTTTAGCGTTTGTATTGGACGTTAACAGGTCAATCTTCTAGCACAACGACAAATGTGTTCCAACAAATGGTATCAGATCCGTGGTCGCGGGTTTGAATCTCCTAGAGTGAGTTTGAGGGGGGACTATTGGACTAATTGCCAACATCTCCCTTCGGATTTGAGTCGTGGACTAACTACCTCTTGTGGATCCATTTATCTCTAGCATTTGTATTGGACGTTAACAGGTTGATCTTTTGGCGCAATGACAAACGTGTTCCAACAAGAGGGTCATAGAATGAGGAATAGGACATGAGGAAGAAAAAGAAAGATAGAGTAGAAAAGAAAGAGTGTATACAAAAATATACATGTATTAAAAAAATCTATATGTACTTAATAATATAGAACCAAATGAATAAATATGAGTAAACATAAATGTGTATGTATATAAAACTATTTGATTATATATGTGTAAGTATTAATAAATGTGTGCGTGCATGCGAATGTAAAGAGATGTGATTTAAATATGTTATGCATATGAGAATGTATGCAAATAAATATATGGAAATATATGTATAAATATTAGTAAATATGATAAAATACAACAATAATAAATGAGGGAAGAAAGAAGTGTATATGCATATAGATATCTAATCATATGTATATGTGTATGGATGTATATGGAGATAAGTATGCATATAAATATTGTTATAATATGTAGATGAATGCATATAGAGTATAAGTATATGATATATAAGTATGAAAATAAATGAGTAGGTATATTCATGAGAAAAAATGAATAAAAATATAAGTATATATATATATATATATATATAATAATTAAAAGTGTGTGTATATATACATATAAGAATGATGTGTATATGTGTGTGTATGTGAATATGCATATGTGCTTATATAATTACAAATTAATATCAATGTGTGTATATACATGCATACACATATAACAATTCCATAAGCGAATGTGGCAGTTATATGAGAGCATATACATAGGAATATACACCCATATATAAGAATATATATAGATTAATATAGGTAAAAAATCATGAAAATAAGAGAAAAAACATTCTATATAAGAATGAAGAAAATAGCGAATAAGATTCATATGTATCAATATATCACCACAACGTAAGTTTATGTATACACACACGTTTATAGAAAAGAAAAAAATTAGAATATAGAAGAAAATATAAATGAATATAAAAACATAAATGTCTATATACACATATGTATAAATATGCATATAAATAAGTGAATGAGATTATATGCATATATATGCATGTCTAAGAATAAGAGACTTGAAAGAAAATTATCAAAATATATATGTCAAAATATCAAGTGGCGAGGATGAGAGAATAAGAAAGTGTTGGAGATAAATGAATATGCATATCAAAGCAAAAGCATGCATACATGAACATACAAAAATACAAGCAAAAGTGCATATGAGAAAAATAATGAATGCAAATATATGCATATATATAGAACTATAAAAATAACACTTTGTGTGTATGAATTATATGTATGAGAAAAAGTGACTATAATAATATAAAAAAAACATGAATAAAAAGTGAGCATAAGCTATAGATTAGTATGAACAAAAAAGAATGAATGGGTATACAAACCTATATATGACAAAAGTAAAAGTATATCTATATGGATGTATATGATTATATATATAATATATGTGCAAATATATATGCATATGTGGAAAAGTATAAGGAAAAAAGTAAATGATATATAAATATGAAAAATATTTATATATGCATTAGCAAGGTAATGGTTCTAATCCTATCAAACAAGCAATGTCAAAATCAACCACCAATACTCCATCAAAAGAATCAAATAACCCAAGTAAGTTGGGAATTAAAGGAGAAATTTAAAGGTGCTTGAGTTAATTGAGCTTGTTCAAAATGGGAACTTCTTAGAAAATGCAATTATAAAGACGGAAAATCATGGACACATGGTCTTAGTAGTAGACCCCATGTTGAATCTCTTCAATCCTAACAATTTGGTTGAGGACCTCAAGAAAATATTTAAAAAGCTTTATTTTATAGACATTCTAAGAAACTATCTCTCATCATACAACCCTCTTTGAGGCAATCATGTTAAAGTATCTTGATCACATAGTCTTTCCTCTAGAGGAGAAGATCAATCAAGTAGGCCTTGACATGAGCTTGTTGAATGTGGAGTTGCATGATCCTATATTTTTCTATGATTTTAAATAAATTTCCATAGATCTTGTATTTACAATCGTGTATTTATGATATGTGCATAAAGTGAACACTAGTTAAAAATGGGGCTATACTAAATATTGTATCATTTCCTCTTAGAAAGAATGGGTTATGGACAATACAAATATCACAACCTATGTAGACACTCTATGGGGTTATGCTAATATTAAAGTAACAACAATTAGAAAAATCATGCTTCATTGGAAACAACATGGTCTCAACAATGTAATCTAATATGACTAAGATGGAGAGAGCATGTGCGTTGGGAGGGAAGAGTCATTTGAAGAGGCTTTTGAATTTTCCTAAAGGCAACCTTGGTGAGAGCGATGGTAAGGATGAGGACGGGAATGGTGGTTCCCTTCCTGTTGGGCTGAAATTTGTTGTGTAGGGTGTTAGTGTATTTGCTACACAGGGTGTTAGTGTGTTTGGTGGTGCTATTTTGGCTGAGGTCAGCTCTCTGGTGTTCGTCGTTTCTCTATAGCTTTCAGAGGGTGTTGAATTTGAGTCAGTTGACGAGGACGATGGCTTCCTTTTGTTGGTGATTTGGAGGTTGTGACTAGACGGGTTTGTTGTTCAATCTATGTTTGGTTCTACTGCTTTGGGGTTGAGTTTGCTCAAGTCAGTGGTTTCTCGTGTGGCTTTTTGTATTGACGGTGGTGGCAGTTTGTTGTGTTTTTGCAGTGGGAGGTGTTGTTCTTCCATCCTTGTGTTTCTTTTCCTATTTTGTGGTGTCTGGAAGTTGCTTACTCCCAGTTGTGTTTTCTTTTGTAGGAGTGGTGTCAAGGCTCAGGTTTTGTCATGGCTTGCTTGGTTTTTCCTTTCTCCTCTTTTGGGGTGTGTGGTTGTTGTGACGGCTACATTTTTTTATTTTCTCTGTGGTTAAATAGGTTGACATATTTGATTTTGACGATGATGGTGTTGGCCTTTGTGGGTTTTGGTGGGTTCTGGTCATTCTTATTCATTGGTTGTATGTCGACCATTGGTTTTTTTCTATCCACTTGGATTTTGGGAGTGCCCTCTCTCTGTGCTGGAAGATTGGCTCTAGTTTTTTCCCCTGTTGGGTGTTGTTGAGGTTTTAGGTCTCATTTTTGCTCTGTCCTGTCACTGGAGTGGCTTGTCTAGGACTTCTTTGGGGCACGTGGTTGGGTTAAGGTTAGGGACTCTGGATCTAGTGTGGTTGTTTCCTTTGGTTGTCTCTCCCTTGCCCAACGTATTTCCTTTTGTCCTTTTCTTTTCCTTCTCTAGTCAGGTGAGGTTTGGCGATGCCTATTTCCTCCTCTGCTCTATCATTGGGGTATTAGTTGGCCACTTGTTCTCTCTCGGTTGCTCGTCTCTTGCTACTCTCTTGGTGATTGGTGGGGTCGGTGTGGTGTTTAGTTGCAGTGTTTGTTGCTGCAGTAATGGAGTTGTCTCACACCCTTTGGAGGTCTCGTTACTAGTTGGATCTTTTCCTATGTTTGTGGCTGAGTGTTGGCTTCATTGGCTTACTCTTTGGTTTCCTGTGGTCATCGTCTTGTTGGGAATGGAGGTTAGTGTGGCCATCTTTGTTCCAAAGAGGTGGGGGTCTGATGCTCATGTGGTGCAAATTGGTTTGTGCTGGTGGATTGGAGCTGCTAGTTTCTTGCTACAGATGTGTATAATGGGGGGTGGCTTTTGCACTCCTTTGGAATTCTTATTCTCTCTCACAACCCAGGTGGGGTTGAGGCATAAGAGTGTTGATGATGTTGGTTTTGTTCCTACTTTATTCCTATTTCCTCATGTCGTGACTTCTATTGAGGTGGAGTCTTATCCTTTTGAGGTGGAGGCTATGGTTCTGGTTGAAAGTAATGATCTCCTTCACATGGCCCCTCTCTGGCTTCTCCTTTTGAGGTGGTGCTATCTCCTATTGAGGTGGAGATGGGTTTTGCTAGAGGAGCTTGGTGATGCTATTGTGGGCTTTGGGTTGCTTTCCTTTATGTCATGCTATCTTACTCCTCTATTGAGATAGACTGTTCTAGAAGGTTGGTTTTTGTTTGGGTGCTCTTGTTGCCTTGTTTCTTTTCCCTTTCTTGGATCCTATTGAGATGTGATTTGTGTTCAGGTTCTAGTTTCTCTATAGCAACTTGTGTTTTTTACCCCTCCTTTGGTAAGGAGTTGTTACACACTTCTTACATAAATTGTGTGGAAGGTTTGCTACAGTCCAATTGATGCAAGTGTTTGGTGGCTTGGTTGTTTCAAGCAATCTTGTGGGCCTATAGTTTTTCATTCCATCTATTGCAGGTGGTTTGTGGACTGGTTTTTTCAAGCAAGTCGTTTGGGCTTGCTGTTTTGGGTACAAGAATGGGTTGTTTTCTATTTGGCTCAGTTTTGCCTTATCTGAGCAAGAGGTCTGCTGCAATCTAGCTGTTGTAAGTGGTTCATGGCCTAGTTGCTCTAGGAGGTTCTTTGGGCCCTCGGTCCTGTGTTTTGGGTGTATTTTTTTTGGCTAAAGGCCTTTGATGTTACTGTGTCTTTGACTTAGGACTACTAGTTGTTCTAAGTATTCTTTGCCCCTGGTATTTGGTGTCAAGGTGGGCTATTAGTCTATGGTGTTTTTGCAGTGTTTTCGTTGGTTCTACTTTTCTGCTTGTTTCTTTTTGGCCCTTCAGGCTCTTCGTGCAAAGGGTGCAACACCCTATATTTTTTTCTTATCTTATCAAAAACATGGTCTTAACAATATTTTATATAATAAGCAAGGATACAAGGTATAACATGTAGGGATTATTTTTATATTTTATAAAATTAACTCGTTTCTTTTTTTTTTAAGTTTTCTTTCCCATTTCTTGCCCTTTATTATGCTGAATAAGTTTAATATTAATTTCCAAATCATAAAAAAATCCTATTTTTTTGTGTATCCCACATTTTGGCTCATATAGTGTTAAAAATATTTAACACTATAAATCCAAGAAAAATCTAGGTTTCATTTATGTTAAATAGTTTTGAGGGAAGTTTCCTTTGTGTTTTAGAGGTTTGGGTAGGTTTCAAAACCTACCTAAACCCCACAAAAATTTCTAACTCCTTTGAAAAGGGTTGACAAGGGGATACACATAGTGTTTGTTGGCTCTATAAGGTTGTTATGAAAACACTTGTGAAGCCCAAAATGGTTTTGATTTTAGTTTGGAGTGTCAACTACATAGGAGGCATGTTGGTAAGTGTTACATGCAAGTTTCAATGTATGTTGATGATTCTATGGAGTTCCATAAATTCTTTGTGCACTTGCAAGATATTCTTTAACTTCCCTAAAATATTGATTGCTTTGGATAATGAACAATAGGTTTGAAAAGTGTGATGTGGCCATTAGATGTTTCAACAAGGATCCAAAATGGTAGATTGGGGACCATTTTTAAAAATAAAAAATAGTACTAATATTTTGCAAGCTTTAAAGTTCCTAAGTGAAATGTTTTGAATGAGAAACAATTTATCATTTCAAATCATCTCTAAAGTTCCTTGGAGTTTTATTTTAAATGATAAGTATTTTGATATTTCTTTAAAAATGAAAAGCACCAAACACAAGGGGTCATTACTTTTATTCTTTCTATTTTTTGAGGTCACCATAAATGATGGAGATGCTCCCAGCTACCTGCCTATACCTTACTTCATCTAGGACATTCATTCAAACCAAAATTTGATTGAGTTTTCTCCTAATTTTGATGAGAACCTTAGGCTGCATTTTAGGGATATGCCATAATTTTGTTAAAAAATATTTCTTGTCCTTTTTAGAGGTTGATTGCTAGAGGCTTCTACAAATTCAAGAATGCTCTAGTTTGATGTAGGGTAGCCAAAAATGTAAGTTTAGTTCATTTACTTTTTGTAGTCTTGTGAAATTTGAGGGATTTTGCAATATAGTGTCTCGATTGACAATATGTGTATCCGCATTGCATTTTCTATTTGTAGCTAGGAATTTTCTCTTGCCATAGTTGTTGGCCTAATTATAATGTGAAATTTGGTGAATGTAACAACATACTAATTTATTGCAAGACTTATAATTTATTTTTCGATATTTCAAATGGATGTGTATATCTCTATTATAGATGATCTAGTACTCTCTAGTTTTCAAATATCACAATCTTTGGTGTGTGCAAACATGTCTCATTTTCCTTTTGATTTTAGTTTGTTATATTTTAATGGACAATGAATTTTTTACCCAATGCATAGGCACTGGTCTTGGAACCTTTACATCCATGAACTAAATTTTTTGAAATAATAAAAAATCATTTACTAGTAGTTTATGAATAAAAATTAGTGTTATGCATCCATGATCTTATACTCTAACTAGGGAACAATATTAAGAAAACCTTGAATGAACTCATTTTAGTGGATCATTCTTGCTTAATTTTAAATCATCTCTATAGAGGTTATTGTATCCAATCTTACTTGACTTAGGGAATTTTTTTGGGGTCAAGAATATAATTTTGGTTTAGCAACTATCAATTTTGGTTGTTAATTTTTCTTGACTCAAATATTTATTTACACATACCTCTAGGAATACTCATTAGATCAAAGCATAGGAGTGTTAACCAACTCTCATCAATTGGCCTTTAACCCTCCATTATTTTTGGATGAACCTTATTCTCACTTTCATGATGACAACCCCTAGCCTTGAAAGTAGAATTATGTTTTAGGATTTGGGAGCAGTAGTTTTGGGACCCAATAGAATAGTGCGATTGTTGGGGAATAATTTTTTAGCCATTTCTAGTGAAGTGTGAGGCCAATTCATATCTTTAATACCTTTACAATATTGCTAGTTAGAAAATTTCTCTTTGTTTGTAGTTTTTTATTTTTTGGGTGAGTTTGTTTTCCTATCAAATTACACCAATAGAATGGTGCAATTTCTAGGGATGGTTTGAGAAATTGTTGTTGGTGATGTTTTTGATCTATTCATATACTGAGAGCCATATCAATTTGAATTATTTTTTATAACTATCATTTTGGTTTGGGTGAGTTTGATTGACCATCAAATTATGCTAATAGAATGGCATTGGAAGTATGAATAAAGTTTGTTGAGATGAAATAAAATTGAAGACATTGCTGGTGATTGAACCCAGAAGTATCTTTTTTCCTAGAGGTTAGTTTACTTCAAGGAATTCCCTCATTTAATGAGGTGACAACTCTACTATTAAAAAAATTGATTACTATTGTTGTTGATGCTTTCCCAAGTAGAAATCAAATCATTACAACTAGTTATAAGGTACACATGTTCTTACAACTTTGAAGCATGGTTTCTTTCTTGGTAAAGAAATAAATAAGATGTAAACATTTATTTTCTACCTTGCATAGTGGTTTATAATCAACTATGGCTAGTTGGAATGGAATCCTTTACCCTAGGAATGCCTAATCATATATGCTAAATTTTTTAAACCCTATATACTATGATAGATCTAATTTCCATGATGAAAATATTTGTCCATGTCATTTGAGTATCCCAACACCTTGTAAAAATTTATATTCAGAGTTAAAGTAACCCATACTTTAAAAGGAGTTATGGATTGATGAGCTTAATAAGCTCACGAAATACTATGAAGAAAGGCTAAAGGAAACACAATCAAATATTTACTTTAAAAAATTAGGTTTCTCCATCCCCAATAATTTCATTAGATCCCATTTACAAGAAAATTGACCTATCTTAGGTAAATTATGAGAGGCAAACAATGAAATCCAAAATATTTAGATTAATGTAAAAGTTTGATGGGTATAATATTCAAGAGGGGGGTTAACATGTTTGGAGTATTTAAATTAGAATTCATGAAAAATAATCATTTTTATGATGAATACATGTAGATGATGTTCTTTGTTAGGTTACTATGTTGAAAGGAAAGACATTGGTATGATAGTTTTTCTAATAACTCTTTTACTTTATGGAATGATCTTGTGGTTGCATTTGAAGAAGAGTTTGCATTGAATTTAGACCTTGCTATTCTTGTTCAAAATTTAGGAAACATCAAATGGAAAGGAAATTCTAGTATGGAGTTCAATCATAGTTCACAATTGCCCTTCCCTTGATCCAAAAAAAAATTAGACCTAATGCACCTACCTATTTTGATATATTTCTTGAAGCCTATGATGCTAGTCTAGGTTAAATATGAGAAGAGTTTAATCTGGTAAATATGCAATAGGCATACTTATTCCTTCATTACATTCACAAAATGAAGAGTGATATAATTAAAAAATCATTATCCACAAAAATGGTTGTTGTTGGTAAGGAATGAACGATTATAGATAGCCATGGCATGGATGTACAATGTGATATGAGAACAATTTCAAGTGTTAATTATGTTTGTATGGATGTAGAGGAAGGTGTTGGTGCATGGTGTTACAATGGTATAGATGAAACTGATGATGCTTGCAACTACCTTCAAGTAGATTAGTCATTTATGGTTGATTTCAATGAAGGGACAAATGACAAATTTCAGTGTGAAGATAAAAAAATATGAACTTATTGTTTCTTACAACAATGTGGAAAATGAGGAAGGTGTGTTACAAGTAAAAAATCAGATGAATCAACCCATGCAACTGATTATAAAGAGTATGCACATGTTGATGATGCAAATGGTTAAAAAAAATAATTCTTGTTTTATATCTTACCTTCTTTTGTCCTTTTTTCTAAGTTTTAAGTTGTTAGTGATTGTATGCATGAGGACAACACATACAAAATTGTACATGATGATAAAATTATTGGAATAAATTGTTTTCATGTTGAAGACTTTACACTTGAATAAATTGAAGTTAGTGACCATATGGAAGCATATGAGATCATGTTTTTTGGTGTAAAAATTGTATCCTTCTTCATGTTCAGTGCACTTCAAGGGGGTCATCAAATAATTCTTGTATAGTGAAGGTAGGAGAAGAAATGTGTCACATGTCTAGTTTTTGGTAGTGTGTGTTATTCAATAGGTTAACAAAATGTATCTACAATGGTGAGACAATTCAAAGAATATTTCTCTTTACATGAAGTGTCTCATGATTTTGATTTTGGTAATGAAGAGGTGGGCTAGTTAAATGATCCAAAAATTGAGGTTATCAACATATATGACAGAGAAGTATGTTGGCCAATTGTTATCCAAGAGTTTGAAATGAATGAAGTTGAGTACAAAGTTTTCCTTTATGATAAAAATGTGTATTCTTTTACTTTGGATGGCACATCCTTTATGATAAAAATGTGTATTCTTTTACTTTGGACGGTGGTGTGCCTAAGTTTGAGAATTTCAATTGGGCCCAACATATAGTTTGTAATGATGTTGAGAGGCAATAAATATACCAAGTTAAAGATCATCCTATTTCTCAATTTTTTATATGAAAAAGTTTTAAAATATTTAGTTTGATTTGTTAGAGGAAGAGCTTCCTTGTGTAGTTCAACAAGATGGTGTGACGTGTATTTGATTACAGTATGAATTGGAGGCATTTTTTTGCCTCAATTCAAGTGAGGAGGTCAACAAGTATGAGAATATTTTGATTACTTTTGGAGCTGACCTAAATTTTCAAATTGTACCCACAATTGCTAGAAAATAATTGATACATTATAAATTAGTTTGGTAGTATATTTTTTGTGGTTCCATTGTAACTAATAGGTTGATTGTGGTACTAGCCTTCAATTTTTTGGTTGGTAATCACAAGTTTATACATGTGAGAAGAATGCCACATTTTTTAATAGTTCGTTGATAGAGGTAGTTTCAAGTTGAAGGAGATTAATTTCTTCAACATAATGGTGTTTTATAGAGGCAAGAAATTTCTCTTATTTCTATGTGGCCATATGTCATGGGTCTTCATGCAAGCTTTGGCCTACAATTTTTTACGAGTTTCACTTCCATCTATGTGTTCAAATTTCTTGTGTTGTTATGTTGTTGATTATAAGTAATTATTTTTTATTTTTAGTGAACTTTTTATATATGGTATTTTTCATCCCTGTGTGTGTTGTAGTATTTTATAAATACCATTGTGTTAGTGCAACATTTCCTTGGTTTTTTTTTATGAATATTTGACATGTCTTGCCCCCATATCATATTTTTCTATGTTATGGCCAATAATTAGAGTTTATTTGAATTATTGATGTGCCCATGAGAGGTAAACATCCCTAACTAGATCCATTATTGGGATTGTTTTCAAATTTTATAAAATTAACTCATTTCCTATTTTTATAACATCTTTTACCCATGTCTTTCCCCCTATCATATTTAGGAAGTTTAATGTTCATTGAAAAATCATAAAAATCATTTTTTTTCTTATCCTAAGTGTTGGCTCACTATTGTGTTTTATAGTTTAGAGGGTAGTTTCCTTTATGTGTCAAAGGTTTTGGTAGGTTTCAAAACCTACCCAAACCTCCAATGACTTATAACTCCTTTTAAAAGGGCCAACAAGGGGATTCATTTAGTATTTTCCAACTACTCGGGGTGGTTTCAAAACCACTTGCAAAACCCAACATGGTTTTTATTTTAGTGCAAAGTGCCAACTACAAAGGAGGTATGTTGGTAAGTGTTACATATGAGTTCCAATGTGCGTTGGAAGTTCTATGGAGTTTTATAACTTCTTTTTGTGCCCATGAGAGATTCTTTAACTTCCATAAAATGATGATAAGATTTGGGAATTTGGTGATGAGTGTGAAAAGTGTGACATGGCTGTCAAGTGTGTTGACAAGGATCCATGATGACAAATTGGGGATTTTTTAAAAATGATATAATATTTCCACAAGCTCTAAAGTTCCCAAGTATAATATTTCTTCAAAAGTGAAAATCACCAAAGCATAGGGGTCATAAAAAAAATTCTTTCCATTTGTTGAGGTCACCATGAATGTTGGGGATGTTCCTAGATACTTTCTTGTATCTTTCTTCATATGGGACATTCATTCAAAAATATTTTTCAATGCATTTTCTTCCTAATTTTTTTATTTTGATGAGCTTCTTTAGTTGTATTTTAGGGATACACCTTGCTACTATTAAATTATTGTGTTTATCCTATTTAGAGGAGATTGATTGTTGGAGGATTTTGTAGATTCCAAAACATGCAACTTTTATGTAGGGTATCCAAAAATATAAGCTCATTTCATTGCAAGGTTTGTAGTCTTGTGAAATATTATAGATTAAATATTGTAAGTGGTTTTTTAATAGAGTCTCTATTGATAACATGTGCATATTCAAGGGGATTTTAGTCACGGATAGGAATTTTATTTTTTCATAGTTGTTGGTATGATTTCAAATTGAAATTTGGTGAATTTAATATCATTATAATTTATTACAATACATGTAATTTCCTTTTCCACATTTCAAATGGATGTATGCAACTTTGTTATAGATGATTAAGTATGAATTATTTTTCAAATATCATAATCTTTGGTGTATGAAAATATATGGCTCATTGTCCTTTTGATTTTAGTTTTTTTCTTTCTTTCAATAAATTGTGACTCTTATTTCCTAACAAATAGACACCAATTTTGGAACCTTCTCAATCTATCTCAAAATTTTAAAACAATGAAAAAACTACTAGTATTTTAGGATTAAAAATCCATGTTATGTATACATGAACTTATGTTATAACTAAGGAACAATCTTAAGAAAACCTTGAATGAAGTCATTTGTAGTGGATCATTCTTGTACAATTTCAAATAGCTATGCAAAGGCTATTACTATTGTGTTATGGAGACCAATCAGACTCAGACAAACTCTTATATTAATTTTCATTAAATAATTTTGTGCACTTATTAAATATTTTTGTTGCACTTGTATCTAAAAGGATGATTACAAACAAATGTTAAATGTTGGAAGTGATTAGCTACAATATTTTATTATAAAGTCTATGGAAAGCTAGAAATATTAAAAGTAGCCGCCCAAAGAAAATGTTTTATTGGGTGCATGAGGCACAACCAAGGTCCACACTTCATTGGTAATTAATGGGACATGTGTGGGAGCATATTGGAACACTTGGTGGTGAGTTTTGAGGGTAGCAGGTCATGAAAAATGTTACCAGAAAGTTGGTTGGAAAAACGTAGAAGTTGTGGGTATCCGTAGCCATGGCTGTGTAAAACCAACAAGTGAAAAACGTAGAAAAAATGTTGTTGAATGTTGCTACATGTATTTGCATGTCAATATAAAGGTTATTTTCTAGGAGTTCAATATATTTTGGACCCTCTTATTGGTGGATGTAGACTAGATTTGGGTGAACCACATTAAATCTTTGTGTTCTTTTGTTGTCCAAATTTTTTGTGTGTTTTATTTCACTATTTCATTGATCAAATATGCATTTAATTGATTGAAATCTACCTTCTAACCCTGAAAAGTGGTATCAAAGTGGGTTGTGTTTAGTAATCCTTTTCAGGAAGGTCTAACGGTTGAGTGGGAGTTATGGCAAACAAGGGTAAGTTGAAGGTAGACAAATTCAATGGGTATAACTTTCAGTTATGGAAGATGTAGATGGAGGACTATCTTAATCAAAAGGATTAATGGTGTCCATTGGAAGGGAAATCCAAGAAACCACCGGCTATGTCTAATGAGGACTAGGATATTCTGGATAGAAATGCACTTGGAAGTATTTGTTTATGCCTGACACAATCGATGGTGTTTAATATTTCAAAAGGAAAGACAATTGAAGATTTGATGAAGACCCTGATGAAGTTATATGAAAATCCTTCTGCTTCAAATAAGGTATTTCTTATGAAATGTTTATTTAATATGAAAATGGTAGAAGGTGGTTCAGTTGCTAATCATTTAAATGAGTTTAATATGGTTACCAATCAATTGACTTCTGTTAAAGTGTAAAATTTGATGAAGAAGTTAGGGCTCTTTTGATTTTGTGTTCTTTGCCTGAAAGCTAGAATTCTATTTTTGGTTCAAATATGTTGAAATTTGATGGTGTTGTTAGTGTTATTTTGAGCGAAGAAATTTGTGGGAAAAGCTCAGGTGGTACATCCACATTAGGCAGTGTTTTGAATGCAGAAATCAGGGGAAAAATAAAGGAGAGAGGAAATAATTCTAGAGGTCGTGGAAAGTCATGAGGAAAATCAAACGACAAGAGGTCCCAATCCAAAGAAAAGAAGGATTGTTGGTACTATGGTAAGTTGGGTCATTTAAAGAAAGATTGTTGGTCTCAAAAAAATAAAGGAGACAAAAAGGAAGGCAATAAAGAGGTAAATGTGGTAATCAATAAATCCGATGAGGATGCTTTGATTTTTTCCCTTAATAATGTTGATGATTCTTGGGTGTTAGATTTAGGGGCTTCATTTCATGCTACGCCCCATAGAAGTTATTTTCTTGATTATGTCCAAGGGGATTTTCGGCTGGTTTATTTGGGAGATAACGAACCTTGTTAGATTGTTGGAAAGGGAAGAATCAAGATTAAGTTGTAGAATGGGAATCATTGGCTACTACATGAGGTAAGGTACGTTCCAAGATTAAGCAGAAATTTAATTTCAATAGGGCAACTAGATGATGAAGGTTGTGTTGTTACATTCAGTGATAAAAACTAGAAGGTTACAAAAGGTGCCTTAGTGGTAGCAAAAGGTGTGAAATTAGGCATCTTATATCTTTGTACATGTCATATTGTTCCTTCTACTTTAGTTGTTGTAGAGAAAAGTTAATGTTTGGGAATAGTTGTTGCAGCTTAGTAGGCAGACAATTAGACAGTTGTTGTGTGCTCTGAATCAGCATTGTGGCATAATAGACTTGGGAATATGAGTGAAAAAGGTATGAAAGTACTTCATTCAAAGAATTTTTTACTAGATCTAAAATGTGTTAATATGGATTTTTGTGAAAGTTGTGTGTATGGAAAACAAAAGAGAGTTAGTTTTCTCAAGGATGGGAAGAAAAAGAAAGATGAGAAATTGGAGCTTGTGAATATGGATGTATGGGGACTAGCTCAAGTATCTTCTCTTAGTGGATCTTGATATTATGTCACTTTTATTGATGATGCAACAAGGAAGGTATGGATTTATTTCCTTAGATAGAAATCCGATGTATTTGAAACTTTTAAAAAATGGAGAAACTTGGTTGAGAATGAGACGGGTAAAAAGTTGAAATGTCTCAAATCTGATAATGATGGTGAGTATTGCAGCAAAGAGTTTGAATATTATCTTTCCTCTAATGGTATTCGTGGGCATAAAATGGTTCCAAGAACTCCACAAGAAAATGGAGTGGCTAAGTGCATGAATAGAACAATAATAGAGTGTGCAAGGACTATGAATAGATCAATGTCTTCTTTGTTTAACTCTCCCCAGTTTGTGAAGGTGGTGGTGGGAGGAATTTTAATGACAACTTTAGGTTCCATCTTATAGACCGGCCTGCCATAGGACTATGGAGACTTTCGTAACTTAGTGATGCAGTAGGAAGTGCTCATATGATACACCCCACACCCCTTGTCCTAGATCTGAATCTTGGAATCGGTGGATGGAATGGTGGATGTGGAGGATTTAGTCAAAGTGGTTGGGTCAATGTAATTGGATGGAGTGGATGTTGTAGCTTCACAGTTTATAGGCACTTGGTGTTCATACAACACCCTCAAGTTGGTGCAATATTCAAAGGAGTCAGGATCGCCAATGATTGTGATTTCAATGCCATTGTAAGGATACTTCAAAAATTGATGGTAGGTGGATGGAACAAATTTCATGGTGTGAATCCATGGTCGACTGAGGATTAGGTTGTATGGTAGTTCAAGATCCAAGACTTGGAATGTGGTATCTAGTACTGCAAGTCCAACCTTGAAAGGCAGTGTGATAACGCCCTTGGAAGAAAATTCTTCATCATCATAGGCTTTGATGGCGATGCTCTTAGTGGTCTCCACACTTGTTTCAGAGAGGCCCAATGCCTTCACCAGTTTTAAAGTGCAAATTTTCAATCTGAATCTTCCATCTACTAGGACTTGTCTGACCTTGCGTTTTTTGATGAAGACCTCAAGGTGTAATGGGTCGTTATGGTTTGACTTGGATGTAGAGTAATCTTTGTCAGAAAAAGAGACATGGTGGGAGTTGGCCAAATATCCAACCATGGCTTCAAATTGGTTGACATCTAGGTTAGTAGGGATGGATGTTTCTTTTAGAGCCTTATCGAGGATAGTTTTTTGTTTGGGTGATATGCATAGAAGCTCAAGGATGGAAATATGTGCATGTGTCTTGCCCAATTGATCAACAAGATTGTATTGGGTTTTAGATTGTGGTTGCTTTGGAGGAGGACTAGATATGGTAACCTTAGTCCTGTGGGTAGTGACGACACATTCAGGATGCTTCTTAATGGTGATTGTGTTAACATGATTGTCAGCAACTCGAATGTGGTTAATAATTGTGTAGTCAAAAGAGTCATTGGTATAATTGGAATGGTTGTCTATCTTTTAACTTGAACTAGAGGGTTTTCCAGAATCATGGTATTCCAATGGATTCTTTAAAATCGTATGGTCTTTATTGGAAGTTTGTTGTTGTCCCTTGACCTCTATGGTACCATTTTCAATTAGGTCTTGAATCATGTTCTTCAATTAATGGAATGATGAGGTCTTATTCCCTTTGATGCAATGGTAGTCACAAAAGGCATTGTCATCCCACCAAGAGGGTTTGAATTGTCCTAGGTCATACGGTTTGGGCTCTTGGAGTTGTATAATGTTTGATTGTACTAGCTTCATCAGGATAGATTCAATTGGTTCTAGTAAAGGAGTGTATTTTCTTTGTGGGTATTTCCTTGGTTGTCTTGGGGGTCCCCATTCTTGATTATTTTTTATCACGTTAATTGCTCAGTTGGGGACATATGGTGTGTTATTGTTCATGTTGGGTGCTTTGAGAGTTAATGTGGGAATTGTTTTGTTTACAACTTTCACATTGACAACTCCATCGTTTATTACATTCTTGTTATGGGACCAAAGTTTGTTTTTATCATTTTGTGTTTTGGTGTAAGTTTTAATTTCCCCTTTAGTGATAAGGGTTTTCTTGAGAATGGCCCCTTTTTCAACAAGGTCTGTGAACGTGGAAAAACAATGGGTTTCAAAGGCATACTTTAAGTTTGTGTTTAGGTTTTGCACGAACATGATAATTTTCTATTTTTCAAGAATTTCAAAAAGACAGTGGCTAGCTAAGCTTCTCCATCTCTAGAATAATGTTATGAAAGCTTCACCCTCTTCTTGTTTAGTTTGACATAGGGTAGCAATGGTGATGTCATTTTCAATATTGAAGGAAAAGTGGGTGATAAACTTGTTAGCTATCTCGTCAAAGGTTTGAATTCCCATAGGTAGGTGGGTGAACCAGTCTAAAGCATGTCATGTGAGACTCCTAGGAAATAGTCTCATTAACTATGTTCATAAGCGATGTCAATCAAGGTCATATGAAATTCCCTCACATGCTCGATGGGGTTTCCTCTTCCTTTATATTTAGGTAAAGTTGGCATGACATAATTTGGAGGAAGAGGAGGCATGTATAATGTCCTATCAAATGGGTAAGGACATAACTCTTGAATAGAGTAATTCTTCTTGTTTGATAGTGTCATTGTTTCTTCTTGCTTTTGCAAGGCCATCATTTGATTGGATAGGACATCATATGGTGTGAGTTTTTTGCCTATGGTATTTACAACTACATTTTGGTAAGGTCCTAAACTCATTTTTTGCGATCCAATTTTTGCATGGAATGGTATGTTGGTGTTGACATGAGGGGTGAATGTTTGAGTTGTGTTTGGAATTTGGATTTGTGTTGTGAATGTTTGAGTTGGAATTGGAATTTAGATTTGTGGTGTGAATGTTTGAGTTGGAATTAGAATTTGGATTTGTGGTGTAATGTATGAAGTGTTGGTATTGGATTTCATTTGGAGAGGATTGGAAGTGTTTGGACCTTGTGTATATTGATTATTGACTTGGAAGGAGTGTTATGTATTTACTTGTTGGGGAACCTTTATGCTAGGACCTTGTGGCACATTGGTGTCTGTGTTAGTTCCATGAATATGATCTCTAATCCTTTTATTTTTGCCAAAAAAATTTGATAACGTGGTGTTCAAGGCCCTAAATGTTCCAAATGGATTTGACGATGTGGTGTTCGTGGAACTTGATGCTCCAAATGGATTTGAAGATATGCTTATCATGTTAAATGGATTAGGTGTAGAACCAAGGGGTTGTGACATGGACTGTGTTAGGGACTGTGTCATGGTTATGTTGTGTTAAAGGTCATCCCTTGTGTTGTTCCTTGTGTAATTCCTTGTGTGCCAAATAAGGAGGTGTGAATTGTTGTTGTGTCTTGTGTGCTTCTCCCTAATGGAATAGATGTATTAACTTATGGGATAGAGCCACTAGAGATAGTTGTATTGTTTCCTTGAGTTTGATTGATGGATGTGGATGATGCTCATAATGTATTGACATCAAAACCGGAAGGTAATGCAGCGCCTTTTGTCAATAGTTTAGCTAGATAACGTTGAGGTTCTTGTGCCAATAATTCATCCACAAAAGAGGAAAACTCAGGATATTGGGCTACAACCTCTAGTTCTTCTATGACAATATTTCCATTTTGGTCTCTAGTGACAAATTTCTCCAATAGGGATTTGTATGGTCTAGGTGTCCCATGTGAGGAGCTTGCAAATGGGTTCACAAACTCATTGTTTGATGGGAAAGTTGTGTCTTTTTGTTTTCTTTGTGACCTAGTTTCAATCATGAAAGGACTTTCAAAGGGAAGGTGGATGTGTGATGAACTATGAAGCCTAAGGTAATGATAATGCAAGGTCATGGCTTAAGCCTAAGGTATGCAACCTAAGTGATATTTTTTTGTATTTTTGAGGATATATGGATGCCTAATAATGATACCTAGATTAAGAGTATATGACTAAGGTATGCAAAGTGTGGAATGAAGGGATGGAATAGTATGACCTAGTATGAAGGATAAAACCTCTGGAAAACCTAAGATATGGTTGCTAATCAAACTAAGATATGTATAGCAACTAATCAAATTATCAATGACCTAGGTATAGTAAGGAATGATAGAGTGTGCTAACAAGGTGGTCTCAAACTAGGCTAATGAGCTGAGGAACCAACCTAAATGACGAGGACTAAGATGAATTTTGTCTGAAAGATAAGGTCAAGAGAATACATATTTGAGGCTATAGTCTAGTCTAAGTTTGATGAGCTTCCTAACCTGAGATGTACAAGAGGTTAAAGCAAGCTAAAAGATGGCCTAAATTTTTGACCTATGGGTAATGTCTAATACAAAAGGATGAGGTGATGGATGGATGAATAATGGAAGAAATGAAGTGAACAAGTCCCTAGTCTAAATAGATTTAAATGTTAAGCTTATTTTGGATGTGTTAACCTAGTTTGTTTCACGGTTTGAATGTCATAAGTTTCAGGTGTGGTGTTTGATTTGCTTGTTTACTTTGAATACACACACATAAAACACGATGTTTTGTTTGTCTTTCATTGTGAATGGTGTTTGACTATTACAATAAAAGAACATTCAAGTACAAATCCTAGGCTGGTAGAGACAATATTTGTTGGATTCCCACTTGGATTTCTCCAATCACATTTATTCAGAGTGGATAGCTTAGAAGTTTGGTGTCATTGTCTCCCCCTTACACAACATGCAGTTCTTGGGCACACCAAACTTTGAATTCCCAAAGACTTGAAGATCTCAAGGAACTTGCTATCTCAACTTTGAACTGTGAGAATGTGGGACGGCTTCAAAGGTCCAACCTCCTGCACCAACAAATAAAAGGATTTTGGATACTGAAAACAAGAGGTGTCTAGTAGAGGATTACCATGAATAGAGAGCTCATCTGTAATAGCCTGAGAACTGGGAGGACCACTCCCACTCTCATCACCAGCAAGTCTCGGTGGACCAAGGGTCTCGCAGCTTGGCTTCGAATGATGCTAGCCACTCCTTGGGGTACAACTTTTGTCCTCCCCCCTTTGATATAGCCCACCAGAAAATGTGCTTGAGGTCTAACCCTAGGGTGATGAAATCCCCAGGCAAGCCTCCTACTAAAAATAAAAAGGGAGACTAATGTGCATTTCTCATCACCCAGGATCACACAAGTGTGCAAGGGGAGAGGATACATACACACTAGTTTGTGTAACACATAATGTGCAAGTGCACCAAACACAGAAAAAGAAATTCTTTCTAAGCACCAAACGAAGTGTTTGCTATACTAAAAGACAATCGGTTTTGAAAAAAAAAATCTTCAAGAAATGTCCTACACCAAATTTCATTAGTAGTTTCAAGTTTTCAGTCTTCAATAAACATGTATTCCAGTTTTTCATTCTAGGTCTTTGACATGCAAACCTAAAAAAACCAAATTAACACAATTAGCCTTGAAATAGAAAACTAAACTAAAAAGAGAACTGACATTTTATCTAGAAATTAATAAAATTAATCTAATCTTAAAAAATAAATAAAATCTAATTAGTTTAAATTAAAAACTTAAATCTAAACTAAATTAGGAAAAATCCAAAATATAAAACTAAATTAAAAATCTAAATTAAATTAAAAATCTAAATTAGATTAAAAATCTTAAAAATCTAAATTAAAGATCTAAGCAAAAAATCTAAATCTAAATTAAAAATCTAAATTAAAGATCTAAATTAAAAATATAAATTTAAAATATAAACTAAGTTAAAAATATAAATTAAAATCTAATTAAAAATCTGACTAAAATCTAATGACAAAATCTAATTAGAAATCTTAAATCTAATTAAAAATCTAAACTACAAATGTTTAGTATTCAAAAGAAAATGCAAGAAACTGAAGCTAATAAAAATGTTGTTAAAAAAGATCAATCCTTATATTGAAAGCCCTTTGCTTGATTTATGTCGTCAAAGAATCTCTAAAACTTTCATCAAAAAAAAACTTTTCAGTAAACAAAAACTTCACGTTAGCTTCACCATATGTGATTAGGAATTTCAAATTAACGGATTAATATAGATTAAAATCAGTAACATTAAAGTCCTAATCAACTACGAAGAACAATGAAAGCATAAAATAAAAATGAAACAATTATACCAACTTATGCACCCATTGAATGACCTCTGTAGTTCTTCTCCATTTCACTTTATGTGATGATGGCCCTTAGATTTTAATCTACAATGACAAGCCTAAGACTATGCTAGCAAAACTTAGAAGAAAATTTTACCTCAACAGCACGACAGTATGCAAATTCTAGATGGATGAAAATGATAGTGACAACACTCTTTATAGAGAGCCAGATGGAAAATAGATGGTCGAAATTAGAAGATTTTTTTATTTGAATCAATGGCTGAAATTGAATGAGATGAGATAAGATTGAGAGTGAAGAAGAAAGAGGAAATTGAATGATTTTTCGATAAAATCAATTAGTTTGAAGAGGAAAGAAAGCATAATTAAATAATAGAAACATTATTTAATTAGAAGAGGAAAAGGTGAGTTATCTTTTTTTATTAAATAGAAATTTAATTCAAAAAGCGAGGAAGAAGATAAGTCATTAATTAAATAAGATTTAAATAATTTGTGACAGAAAAGCTAACAATGAATAATTAAATAATTAATATAATTATTTAATTAATAGAGGAAAATGACAAAT
Organism: Sequoia sempervirens; assembly: GCA_007258455.2. NCBI lineage: Eukaryota > Viridiplantae > Streptophyta > Pinopsida > Cupressales > Cupressaceae > Sequoia > Sequoia sempervirens. Next base: position 392,765,538 of record VDFB02000015.1, on the reverse strand, counting down.
AAATAAATATAAATTTATTTAATTATAGAGGAAAGACATTAGTGACGTAATTGAATAAATATAATTTATTTAATTAATCAAGATTAATGGAGAAATTAATTAAGTGAACTAATTAAATAATTAAGGATTATTTAATTAATAGTAGAAGTATGACGCCAGATAATGGAAAAATGGTGTTAGCAAGCCTAGGAAATTTTTTCAGTGTCTACAATCTCCACAATATCTACCATATTTTCTTGAGAGATGTCCACTCATAGCCCCGAGATGACATCTTGATAAGCTTTTTCCGTTCATCATCCTTAAAGAATTGAGCCATAGCCTCCTCATTGCTCTTCTTATCTTTGAAGAATTTGTGACCAACCACAGGCAGCCCAATAATAGCAGCTATAAACTCCTCATTGATCTCAAATACCATACCCTTAACTTGAAGCTTACAATTATTCCAATATGAAATAGATTCCACCGAAGCCTTGGGATTGTGGCCATGTAACCTCTCTAGAAAAGGCGTAAAGTTACCATGCTTGAGGATCCTCCAAATTTTCCTATTCTTCCTCAAACTAGCGTAGGAATGGGGCTCAATTCTACTTCAGTCACCCCCCATATTCACAATAACAAGCAGCAAAAACCCTTCGATAGAAACATTTGATTGAAAGCCAACAAGCAAAGTGATACCCACAAAACGTGTGACTATAATGTAGGTACTAATGGTAATATAAAGCCACCAAATAAGCGCAGCCATATCCATCATTTTGCATTAAAATTCTAGCATCCTTAGGAAGGAAGGAGTACTCCTCCCACACCTTATACTCATTAATTCAGATAGCCTCATTAGAAAAAAAAAAATTCCAATGAGTTGCCCTCTCAATAGATGTGAGAAACATGAGTTTCCTCACAAGATCTCAACATCATAATAGTATCCTTAATCAACTGATTGACAGTCCATCTAAGCTTTTGGATTCCATGTAGTTGTTTGATGATGTTTAAAGAGCCTCCATCCACCCACAGTTTAGAGAATCCCATTTCCAAGGAAAATTTAATACTTATGAACGTAGCCTTGACTTCCACATAGTAATTGGCCCTAGTTCCCAAGAACTTTCCAATATCATTCCTCAACACCCCCCCACAATCTATAGTCTGAGGGGAATCTTCCAATTAGCAATCACCAATAAGTCATACCTAGCCAAACAAGAGGACGAAGCACAACGTTGATCTTCAAGCCCAACAAGAGAAAAGTTTTCCATAATTTCTTGATGAATCTTGATGAAAACACTACTTATCTTGAGTTTAGAACCATGGGAAATTGTGTTATTACATTCTTTCCAAATAACCCAAGCAATATGCAAGGCCATGAGATCCCACAGCCTTTAAAGAATGGGGGAAGATGAGGGGCACTTCCACTATTTAGCAAAGCTGCAAAGAAAGCTTGGGAAAACCCAATCCAGATTCCAAAGGGCAAGAAATTTACCCTAGATGAAAGAAGAAAAGCTACAACCAATGAGAAGGTGAAAGGCACTCTCTGAATCAGACTCACAAAGCACACATCTATTAGGAATTGCAAATCCCCTTTTGCAAAGATTGTCCTGAGTTAACACTTTACTTTGCATAAGCAACCAGAAAAAAAAATTCACCTTAGGGATCAACAAAGTATTCCATAATCTTCCCCAAAATGGAAAAGAGTTAGGATTCTCCAACAAATTGACAAAGACCAAGGCCACAAAAAACTTACCATTCGCACAAGGGGCCCAAATCACACAATCTAGTCTTGAAAAAAGAGGAACCCTAACATTACACAGGAATTCCTGAAGGACAATCAAAGAAGGGTCCTAGTCCTAAAAAGCCTTCCACGCCCCATTCTAGATATAATCTACAACCAAGTTACCAAAAAGGCGTTTGCACACTAGAACAATAGGAGGGGCCCAAGGACGATTGATCAAAGACTCAAAATCACACCAGGCAGCTTCCCCAAATAGAATACTAGAACCATCACCCATCAACCACTTAACACCATTAGCAATCAAGTCCATGTAGGGGATAATACTTCTCCAAAAATAAGAGCCCATAGGGATATCATCAGAAACCAACATGTTCCAAGATCTTCCCATACCAGAAAAATATTTTTTTCTAGCTAGAGAGGCCCAACCTGCTTCCCCACTGAGTAGCCTCCAAATGTTCTTCAAAAATAAATCCTTGGCAAAAGCTCTTATATTTCTAATGCCTAAACCACCCCATTTATTTGGCCTACAGACTAGGTCCCATGCCACAAGAGGAATTCCGGCTTTAGCTTCAACCCTCAACCACAAAAATCTTCTCATGATCTACTCCATTTTTTCCTCAAATTTAGCAAGAATTCTAAATAAACTCATTGCATATAGGGGGAAATTCTGAATAGTAGATGAAATGAGTTGTACTTTCCCTGCCTAGCTGAGAAGCGCACCCTTCCAACTAGCCAACTTCCTATTGAATTTATCCAGGAGTCCAAGCCATGAGTCTGAAGTCTTAGAAATACACAAGGGAATCCCCAAATAGGTCGAAGGAAACTCACCTCAATCACAGGAAAGAATCCTAACCAGCTTCAGTTGGAGAAACTCGAGGGTATTAAGGAAGAAAATCTGACTCTTGGGAAGATTAATCCACTACCCAGAAGCCTTCTCATAAGCCTCAATCAACATATTAACAACCCTAACTTCATGAACAAAAGATTCACCCATCAAGATAGTATCATCAACAAATTGTTGATGAGTAATAGGCTCACATCTGGAAGAAGGGGAGAAACCCTTCAAGGAGCCAATAGATAGCACCTTTTGAATGTTCTGACCAAGAACTTCCACCATCAAAATGAAAAGTAACAGAGAGATAGGGTCTCCCTATTTCAAACCACGAGAGCTCTAGAAAAAATGAGAAGGAGAACCATTCACAATAATAGGAAAAGGAATCAAAATAAGTTTTTTGACGAGTTGCAGAAATTTCTAGAAAAAACCAAAACAAGCCAAAATAGCTAACAAGAACTTCCAATTGACCCTATCATAAGCCTTGAGAAGGTCCAACTTTAGGGAAAAAAAACCCGTCTTCTTATTAGAATTAAGAGAGTGGGCAAGTTCACATCATTAGTTATTTTTAGTTATTCACATCATTTTAGTAATATTACATCTTGTAAATGATCTTGACTCTAATACTTCATTTGATGCTAATACTTAAACAACTTTGGGAGGAAAAGTGACATTACATTTGGTATCAGAGCATGATGATTGGGCCTTACTATTTTTAAAATTTCCTTTATCTTTAGAAATTTCATATTAACCATGTTTAAAATGATCATTGTGTATTCCTATAATTATATGATTACTAGGTAACCTTTGAGTCATAAGACTTGATTCTATAAGACCTAATTTATAACCTTTTTCCATATGCTAATTTTTATTTCTCTATTTTTTCATTAACAGTATTGAAAATCCTAGATCATATATGTGTTTATATTCATATTTAAAAAATTATCTAGAATTAGCATTTCTTTGAGATCCCCTATTTATACCTAGACTCAACTTAAGGTACCATATCCATAGATAATTAATAATATTTATCGATATGCATTCAAACCACCATATACTATGAACCATCCACACTCATTGGTATCTAAAGCTTTATACCAAAGTATATAGAATACTTGACCCTCATCGAAAGAACTCAATTTTAAAGGTTAAGATCTCTTGTGTCAAAAGTTGTGCTCTAAAGTATGACATTCTATTCATACATGTTATTACATGCACTATAAAAATGTAGTTGTGTTGTAATGTCTGTGTGCAATACTTTATGTTGGAATAAAATTCTTCACCCATATCTTGTCTTCACATCATTCCATCATGACCAAAGACAAACCCATGTACATACAATAGATAGCAATTGGTTTTATATTAAAAAAGAGAGAAAATTAAGTGTCTAATATAGGAAGCATGGAGTATGTATAATGTGTGGTGAAGGAGACATTGAGGCTATATCAAGTGGTACATTTGTTGCACCAACTAGAATCCACCAGGAACAAAATGTTCCTTCCACATGAATCTATAAAACATTGGATAGTTGTAGGACACTTCATTCCTAAGAGAAGTGGGCTTATGATCAATATTTGAACTATTAGAAGAGATCTATCCTTACAAGATATTTGAGCCAACTATTCTTATTTATTCTCCAAACAAAGGAGTTGTGGATGATTTTCAATACTATCATTACTAACCATTATAAATGGTTGACCGGTACGTTGTACATGATCATGGTCAGATATGTTGTAGAGGGTTGGGCTTGACTAACACACACTAACAACTGGTCAAATTCCTTGATTCCTTTCAATTATAGTTCCCTTTCTCCAATCACTATCAAGTTAAAAATTTTAACTTTAGTTTTTTTCTTTGAACTTAAACAATATTTTAAACATAAATTTAAACTTAAATAATTATTTAAATTATATTTAATATTATATAGTGATAAATACATACTATATTAGTAATATATTGTATATTTACTATTATTAAATAATAATCAATTATTATTATATATGATGATCTTTAATATATTTTTAATATTATCTAATATTATATAATATATACAATATTAATGTTAAATATATAATATGATTAAATATATGATATATTTAGTAATTATCATTAATATGTAATATATTATTTAAATTATATTTAATATTATATGAAATATTTAGCAATTAATAATTATTATTTAAATATATTATATATTCAATATAGTTTAAATAAAATTAATTATTAATGAGAAATAGTATATTATATATTATTAATAATATATAATATTCATATAAATAGTATATTATGTTAATAATATATAATATTAATTATCGACATATTTATTATAAACCAATAATTATTAAACTTATTAATCATTATTATATGATAATATATAATATATTTAATAATTATTTAATATTATTTAAATAGTATATTAAATATATAGTTTAATTAAAATTAATTATTTATGATAAATAATCTATTTAATATTAATTATTAATTATTATTATATGTAAACATTAATATTATATAATATTAAATATATTTTTGTTTTGATTAGTAATTTGTGGGTTTAGGGTGCACTCCCATATAGTATAAAAAATCATAAAAATAAGAATGCTTCAAACCCATAATTGGGGAGCAAAAAAGAAAAAAAAGGGCAGAGAAAGAAACTACACAAAGACTCCTACAAGACCAACATAGTTGTGTTGGAAACAAACAAAGCCTCGAGAGATCGCCCTTTCTTTTGTTTTATTTTGCTCCTGGTTAGGAGCACTTCCATCATCCACTGGGTTCCATCATGAATAACATCCAATGCATTCATTCTAAGTTTGTTAGCTTCAAATTTTCTTCCCCTATGCTTGTCGCTCTTACCCAAAATTTATTTCTTTCCTACTATCTGGGAGATGGTCTGAATATTTGAGCAAGCCAAGGCATCTGCCTAATCCAAAAGATTATGGTCAGGTCTAAAAAATCCAAGCCCAACTCCTCATCCTCTATAGCCCCAAAATTCATCTACTGGTCCATAATCACTTGTTGGACTTGAGCATCCTCAACCACGACAATTGGAGGGGTTGTGTTCTCAAATCCATGCATGACAACCTTGTCATCAGGGGGAGCTGAGGAGCGGTGATCCAAAAACATACCTTAATTTCTCCAAACAAAATTTGTATTAGGACTACCCTCCTTGTGGACCCATATTTTGAGATTAAGGGCCCACCCACCATTGATAGTTATATATTGGCAACCAACAATCTTATGTCCAAATTGATTACACCTGAAGCATTGCTTAGGAATCCCTTCAAAATTAATATATTACAGTCAAGAGCCTAGTGACGAGTTGATGTGGACCATGTGAGTCAATGACCTAGAAATATCAATCAGGGCACAAACTCTAAAGTGCCTTCTGGGGAAATCCCCATCCTCAATTTTGATGAAGATACCAAACTGATTGATAAGGGATTCAATGAGATGTGGATTTTGCATAACCAGAGACAAATTGTATAAGTACATTCATATTGAAATGGAACAAATTTGGATCTTTGTAGGATCAAATAAAGGGTTCTAAGGGGTCATGAATAATCCAAATCTACCAAAAAACCATGATACATTATGCAAAACAAACCTGCAATCCTTAGAGTTTAGAAAGGTGACAAGAAAGAAACTAAAATCCAATAAATCCATAGAGGGGTGGACATGTTTCCCCAAGAGCTCTTGTACCAGGCAATGAATTTGTCTATAGGAGGTCGTTGTCCCACAGATCTAAAGACCAAAGCCCATGAGCCAATGTCTGAGGTAGCCTTCATGATGTAGTCATAAACTCTTTCTGTGGATCAAACGAAGGAAACCAGGGTTTCAAGCATAAAAAATCTCCTTAGAAGAACCATGGCCCTGTATTGAGTATCATTTCTTTGTCTTCTATAGACTCAAATTCTAGAATGAAAAACCCTTTTTCACGAGGGTAAATACTAACTTCTTCCTCTAGATAATCTTTCCAATTTGAACAAATCCAAGAATGGAGATCACTTAATTTTGGTCATACCTTCATAAATTTGCACACAAGAGTGTGGGATTGTAGGTATTCCTCTCTGTCACCAACAAACTTGTTTAGACAAATTTTCTGGTGCAAAAGGTGATTGAAGCACATAAAAGGGAGGGCTTTGGGTTGCACTACCATGGGGAAAGGGCGGGTTGGAGAACACCTTCCCAAGCTACGAACTAGAATTATTATGCCATCCCACCCCTAGGGAATCACGAAAATCAACATCCTTGATGTTTTTGCTTGGGTGACCCTCCTCCAAAGGCCCTGCATGCATATTGCAGGCAACATGAGGGCACACAGCAGAGGAAAATTCATTGTAACCTGTAATGTGGGAAATGGGTGGGAGGGTAGGAGCTTTCTCAGGCGCCATTCAGTTACAGGGCCTTGCATCAAATATCTTCAACATATAATGATAAATATTATACTATATTAGTAACATATAGTATATTTACTATTATTAAATAATTATTAATTATTATATCTGATAATATTTAATATATTTAATATTATGACAAGCAGATTTGTGGATGAATTCTATGAGTGAGAAGAAGGGAGCTATGACAAGTGATGTGTAGTAGATGGGAAAAAGGTTGGAGAGGATGGCTTCAAACATGGCATGAAGACTAGAGTGTGGATTTTTGGGAAATTCTAAGGGGCGGGGCGACAAAGTACTTAGGAAAAAAATGGAAGCCTTGTGGCAATAGGTGGCAAAGGTCAAGCAAAGGAAGGACCAGGGCTCTACTAGGCATGTAGGATCCACCTCCTTAGGTCGACATCTCTCTAATTCATTGGAGGTTCCTAAGAAGAGAAACTATAAATTATGCAAAAACTCTATGAGACCTTTCCATGTTTGCAGTAGCTTTTGCAAGGAAAGGATTCTAACTCTCAATCCTTCCATCTGCCTAGGGATCATCTTTCCACTTTTGGATCTTGTTGCATTGCCTAGGAAGAATATTTCTCTAGCTCTAAATCTCCCACTCCCTTTAGTGGCTACTTCTCTCGATTCATGCTCATCCCAGCTTCTGGGAAATTCCAAGGTGGACTTGGCCTTTGAGCTTGTTGATTTACATATTTTCTTCTACTTATTTGTGGGTTTGTTTACCTTACCTTCCCCTATAGTTTTGGGAAATTGATTGCTTGAAGGAAATTGGAAATAGGCTAGGAAAATACCATAGCATATCAAAGGAAACAATCAATTATGAAAACTCAACTTTTGCTCATTTGTGCATCGAAATGGAGGTTTCAAAGGGTCTACCAGTAGAGATTTTTCTCAAAGTTGGCAACAGGCACTGGTGCTAACCAATAGATTATGAAAAAATAGACTGTAGGTGCAGGAAATGTTTCACAACTACACATGTTACTACACAATGTGACAAAGGTTGGGCTAAGGCTGCCCCCATCAACAATCCGTCTTGGTGGGATGAGACAGAATCCCATCACTATGTTATCTCTCCCTCTTTGCAGGAAGTTATTGCCTCTTCTCCTAAACCTCAAGAAAAGGTTCCAAATTCACCTCAACCCACTCCAATGTTTGTGAAAAACCAATTCCAAGAGATCGCACTTGATTAGAATCCTTCACCATCCCCCTTGGAGAAATTAGATTCACAACAGAGGAACATTGATATTTCATCGATATCTTGGGATACTCCAGTAGCCAACGACAATGATGTAAAATTGAATGTGGAAAGTAGTAACCTTGAAATAGAACAAGAATGGACAAAGGTGAAGCACAAGAAAATGTCTTCATTAAAACAAAAGCATTCGATGACATTAAGATCCTCTAAGAAAGTAGAAAATTTGAATATGTAGTATGCACACCCATTTGAGGTCGCTACAAAATGGAAAAGTTTGATCTTGAAAATACGTAAACTAGCATTTTAAAGTAATAGAAAGAGTTTTATCCTCTTTGATAGCAATTTTCCTATATATATATATATATTATGATATTAAATATAATTTAAATATTATTTAAGATTAAATTTATGCTTAAAATATTGTTTAAGTTAAAAAAAAATGTTAAAATTTTTTACTTGAGAGTGTGGAGAAAAGGGAATTGTAATGAAAGGAACATAATAAATTGGACTCACAAATCAAGCACTTTGACCAGTGAATGGTATGTGCTAGTTAAGCCCAACCGTTGTAGAGTTGTCTATCCAATTGAGCTAGATCAATGTAGGGATAGGATCTTTTTTAGTCTAACTTTGAAAGGAGTCCAACCACTTCTTAGCTTTAGATGTTAGCTAGAGAGTTTTATATCATCACTTTTATGGGGAAAGTTGAGGCCTATAGATTGAATATTTATGATGTGTCACCACCTTGTATAGATTGAGTCTATCAGGAGGATATGGGTTTCTACAAAAGGGAATTTCCCATTAGCCACAAACATTATATTTAATCTATAAATTATGTTGGTAGAAGGTTAGACCATTCACATGCTTCCTCATGAGACCACATTTCTTTGATATCAAGCAATTTTGTGAACATGCAACCAAAGCATTTCCAACTATAACATCTCATTAAAAATCCTTCCATTATGTGTTGATGAGTTTCCATACCTTGATTCAATGAAAAAAATTGATATAAGTGCAGAGGATGCGGATTTGGTTTCACTCCAACGTCATCTTCATTCACCCTAAAGATTTCAAACCCTTTTCATCAAACCATTTTGTACAATAAGGCTAGACCACATTTCTTTGAGGCATGTTGGTATGAGAAGATGGTTAAGAGTGTTAGTAATTCAGACAAGAATAATAAATACTGACTCACCATCAAATTGGATAAAGTCAATGAGAAAATATTATTTTATAGAGTTATAACCCAATTGAACTGAATTAGTAAATTTTATGCTGACAAAATTAGGAGATTCTTATAATATAGAGATCATCACATTTTTCATGTCCTAAATAGGTAGTCAACTATATTATGTTGAATTGGCACCACATCTATAGTTAAGATAGAATTTTATGCAAATCTAAAATCATAGAGGTTATCCAGTAATAGATTATAGGTTTAAATGTATATTACATTTCAATAGACCCAATATAAATAGCCTTTTCCCCCTTCACATACTTGTGTGGGTCATTAGATACATAAAATATTTCAATAATATTTATCTTGAACCAATATAAATTAAAATAAAACTCCATATCGATCTACACTGAGTGAATGGGTTAAAATTCTCATATCGTTGTTCAACAACAAGTAAAATAAAATATAAATAACAAAACATATATGTGCATATATGGTAGAAAAGCAAAGGAAATGTGTCAAAATGAGTCCTATCCACTAGGGAACAAGAGCAACAAGGCATAGGGGAAATATTTCTGCCATGGTATCACCTAGCCATTGGTGTTATCCTTTGTGATGCCTTATACAAGTGCAACTATTTTTAGGCTGATGCATCCCTCTTCAAACACATAGACATATTACATATTACATTTTATTAAACTATGAAACAATTATGATACAAACTAATAGTTGATATTATAATTATGTGGTTGATTACATTCCAATATGAGATTTTGATCTTGTGCTACATTAAACAATAATTAAATTTATGGATTTTAATAAAAGTACAAGGATAAAAGTTAGTTCTTGTTTTAAAAATTATTTGATATGTTAAACAAAAATACATGAAATTTCATGCTTGGATGGGAATAAGTTTTTGGTATAAAGAAACAAGGTCAAATTTTGGCTCCACATTTATCTATGAGAGGCAATGAAAAACCCATGTGACTAGTTATGAAGTCTAAGATTTATCCATGAAAGGTGAAGGAAATATTCATGTGGTCATTCATTGAGTTGGATATTTCTATGAAAGTTGATAGAGAGAACTCATATGATCATTTTATCAAAGGAGGATTAATGTCTTATTATATTAAGTGATAAATTCAAGATCTTAAGAAACATAGAAATAGTTTGTAAATTAGAACACTAGCACTATATTTACATCTTAAATCCCATTTAAAGTCTAGTTATAATTTCATATAGCTCAATCCAAAGAATCTAAGAAGCTTCATGTAACCACATATTCTTTCACCATCTATAACTAATCAAATAAATTTCATATGTCATTCAAAAGCTTTAAGAAATTATACAATTATTATTACATTAACTAATCAAAAACCATAATAGAATATTGAGTGTAATCCTAAAGATATATTTTCACACAAAACTCTTCACTAGTAATGAGAGCTATCCAAGTCATGAAGATTATTTTCATTAGGGAATTACTTCTCCATATTGTGTAAATGATGGATGAAACAAATACTTTAGACCTAATATAAAACATTTGATCCCAAATATTTTATTGATTAGAGTAAACCTATACAAATTAGCTGTCATGTTATTTTGGCATTGGAAATATTAAATTTGAATCAACTTAATATTTTTTCCAAAATAATGTTTAAGAAAATGTTCTTGTTATGAATCTTGAACTTGCCCATTTCCTCAACCAAGTAGCATACCTACCTAGAAAATTATGTTGCAAGGTTTGTGATTTTATGATCTTGTATGTCAATATGTATTTTGATGAATATATTGTATAACTTACTTTCATATTTGAAACTTTAAAAAAATTATATGCACATTTGTCCAACATGTAGGGTACTCAAACTTCTAATTTTTTTGTGGCACTAACCACATGTCATTTTTTGTTAAGTTAGCATCAACCATAATAGTTAGTAGAAGTTTTATACTCCAATATAGATCATTGGGTTTCTAGATGAAACAAGGTCCAAACTTATTATCTTGCTTGTGTATAAATTCACCTCATCTTAGTAAGATGAAAAAGATTTGTTATTTTTTTAGATTGATATTATGTGGAGTTACTTTGACACATGTGTTATGAAAATCAAATGATATCCTCTCTTGGGAGTAATTTTGAATCATATGTTGTTAATAGCATAAATAATTATGATGTCCAAATTATGTTGTGTCATAGAAATTCAAAGTATGATACCAAGAGTTTCAAAAATTTATAGTTCAAACTTAGATTTTACTTCCTTATAAGGGTAGCCTTGATAATTCACTCAAATAATTCCAACTATTAGATGGCTGATGAATCTCTAGAAATATCAATTTATACATCATAAGATCTCAAATAAACTTGAGAATAGATTTAGTAATACTAAAATCAATCTTCTATTTAGCTAACATCCTCTTATACAAGGAAGTTTTCTTTATAGTCAAGATAGTATCATGTCAACTAATTTCATTTGGATTCTTTTATATTTTGATAAAATAGTTTCACCATGCTTGATATGTCTTTTTAAAATTGACACTATGATTTCTTAAATATATCTATTTTAATTACATTATTGGCCCATTACCCACATGTTATAAAATCATTTTCACATCATAAAATTTGGAAAATATCATCTTTCTTTAGTTAAAATAACACAATAGTTTATATGACATAAAACTTAATTGGTTCTCTTAGCCTTAGACATGAGGACATGTCAAATTTTTACAAGGGGAGTGAAACAACAAAAAATTGGGGTAGGATGCCATCGTATGGTTTAGAACATAGAGCACACCCACTTTCCAATTATTTCACTCAAGGATAACCCTAGAGATCTCAATGCAAAGGAGAAAGAGATCTTGCAATAGGGATGTCCTAGGGGTTGATTGTAAAGTAATAAGGGGTTCACCACCAAGCTAGTGCTCAGAAAGACAAATGCAATGCAAGATGAAATGAATAACCCTAATATGATGCAATGTTTCACTAAATGACCTAGAAAAGTATGTAAAAAAAAATAGAAAGCTGCAAGATGAAATGTGTGCACCTGGAAATTGGAAGAAGATTGGATGGAGCTCTGAAATGCTGGAAATCTTGACTTTAATACGAACTGGGACTCATACGCCAAGTTGGGTGAATCAGTCCCAAATTTAGGTTTCTATGTAGAAACAAGAATCTAGCAAATGGGTATCTGAATCTGTAAAAATCTAAATTTTGACTTAAACTGGGACTCATACGCCAAAACTAGTGAATTAGTCTAGTTAGGGTTTTCTAGAACTTCAAAGTATGAATCTGGTCTTCAAGGTCTACTTTGCACTTCCTAATTGATTTTTAGATCTAAAACCCTGATTTGCAACCTATAAAGTTCTCCAAGTATCTCCAATGTAAGGTGACAACTTTGAAAATTTTCTCCAAAATTTTTCTCCAATGTATCTTCAATCTAAACCTACAAATCACACACTAAAGAGGGGAAAATGTTGTTTTTTTAGTGGAAAGGGTTTTGCCTTGGTCAAACCCTGTTTTGGTAATCAAACCTTGAAATGAAATGAAATAAGAATAGAGAATGATGAATGAACAAAATATGATGTTGTAACTTGCCAAACCCTATAAATGAAGTGCTAAAAACATGGATGAGATGGCTCCAATGGATGTAGATCTTGACTCTTTCTTGAATAGGATAGATCTTGAATTCAAATGCTAGCTTGAATCATAAAATCCTACATCACAATTGTTAGATCCAAAAAAAATGTGATGCATGAAGACTTTGACATGATGCTTGATGCTTAAATAATGCTTGATAATCTAACCTTGAATGCTCTTGAATGCTCTTGTAGACACTTGAATGCTCTTGTGAACTAAAACTTTCTATATGCATGAATACTTGAATGCTTGGGGTGAAAATGAGTGAAAGAACCTTGTATTTATACTTAATTATGCAAGAATTCTAGAAATTACAACACTACAAGCCGACATCAGATCTAGGAGGATAAAATCCCACCAAAAAATTGAATTAGTTTTGATTTTGGGCCACACAGGACTCATTCACCCGAGGTGGTGAATGAGTCCCATTAGGCATAATTTATGGTACCATTTTTAAAAATGCTTAGAAAGTTGTGAAACAGAGTTTGGGATCCAAAAACCTAGGTGGGACTCATATGCCCAAGGTGTTGAATGAGTCCCAGATCACTATATATGGGCACACAACCTGAAAACACTTAAATTATGATTGAATTTTGATTTATGTCAGGATTATCCTCGAAAAGATGCATTAAATGAGGCTTGTGGATGCAAAATAAGGCCAATTAAAGCATAAAAAAGCCCAATTATTTATGAAAACCCTAGAAAAGTGTGAAAGTGTGTTACAAAACTTCACAACACTTTAAATAAGGCATGATTAAGTTTTAAAAGAGGTTTATTAGGTTCAGTTGATTAATAAAACCTCAGAAAAGTGTGAAAGTGTGTTACAACACTTTAACAAGCTACCATTTTAAGTTCATTAGTTCACAAGGAGCCAATACCTAATGTGAATGTGTTGAACACATTACAACACTAAACCAAGGCACCATTAAGCTTAGTTAACAAGGAGGGCCCAAAAAAACAAGAAAAGGGGATACTTTTTCCATTGCCACAGGGAGAAACCACCTCTAATTTTTTATTTTTTTAAAATCTCTTTCAAGATGAAAAAATGGTTATGTATAGTTATGCTATATATATGGGCTACGTTGAGAAAATATATTAAAATTCTCATTTTATTATGTGCATAGCTACAACAATACTAAAAGATGTAGTGAAGGCCTTGACTTATCTTCACAAGTTAGAATTTATTTATATAGATATCGAGCCTAATCACATTTTGGTAGATAATGGTGTCATAGTCAAATTGACAAATATTATACTACATTTGAGAATGAAAATGGGAATACCAACAAAAAATTATGTATGGTCTCATGGGATCACTATTGTAGAACTTTCCTATGGTGAACCTCCTTACATGAAGAAAGATATAAAGAAGGAAATGTTTGAATGAGTATAATCTCATGGAACATGGGCCTTCATGTGTCAACAAGATTAAGAAATAATAATGGATGGGTTAGCTATAGATAATAGGTGCATTCTAGTTAATATAGCTTTTATTCTAGGTGGATGCACTCTAGTTAAATTAAATGAAGGATTAGTTCTAGTGTTTCTCTATGAAGTGCTTTATGCATGTCAATAATTTACTATTGGTATATTCATGTTAGGATGCCTAGAAAGATTGCCATTTTTTATTATATTTTACTTTTTTATTGGACTTGATTAGCCCAATAACTTTGTACATATATAAAAGGGTCTCTTTATTATATGATATCAAGTCATTAATTACCCATGAATCTAAAACAAGGTGTTATATGTGGAAATATATTTTTTGGGTATTATCAACACCACGTTGATAGTAATAAATCAATTGACATTTCAATTCTTGTTTGAATTTAAATTGTCCCAAAACTTTGTTTTAAATACTATGTAAAAAGATATTTACTCTTTTTAGGGTAACTTTGTACTTGTTTCAATTCAATTATACTTGACATATAGGATAAGAGGATACTCATGTAGTTTGATATGCATGATTATCATATTAGAATATATTTTGAGTATATAGATTATGTGTAGTTCAACTATGAGTGACTAAATAGTATGGGATATGCATATCATTCACTAGGTAAATGTTATGTCAACACACGATAATAATCTTATAAATTTAATGTTGAAGTTACATGTAGATGATTAAAACATCTATATTAAAAAAAAAAAGGTTACATGAGAGAAAAATCGATAAAGTTAAAATACATGTGATTAAACATATAGAATAGCATTAGTTTCTTATATTGTAAATTCTTTCTTTGTATGTAGGTATAGTCCTTGTCATAATTTGAGTGGAAAAAATTGATTCTCTTTAAATTCCTTGATAATTTAAAATAACACCCTAGAAAAGTGTGAAAGTGTGAAGAATAAAGATATTTGATATCATTTTCTTCAATTATTGATTATATACCTTTTGAGTTGTGATGTAGATGCATCTCATGCTATTGAGGACATCAACTAATTTACAAGAGGATAAATTTTATGTGAATTTTTCCCAAAAAGAAGAGAAAGTTATGAAATAACCCTTTAGAATTAAAGGGGGGATAGAAAATAAAGGGTATTATGGTCCTTTAATTAAAAGAGAGATTAATGAAGAATATTTAAGAAAAAAAATCATAAAAGAGAGAAATAATTATTCTTTAAATAATAAGAGGCAACCCTTGTGAAAGGGTGTGATGGTTTGGAAACCAACCCTTAATACTTATATAAAGAATTTATGTGAGACTTGGAAAGGGACATGGAGAACATTCAACGAAGAAGAAAGTGGTTTGGTGAGATATGGGCATTGGAGAAGGGGGCGCACAATGTGTGTCCAACTCAGGGTACAACATGCACCTTGGATAGTCCTAGCTAGGGCTTGGTGTGTACTTGTGTTTAGAATTATTCTCTTGAACTAGCACTTGTGTAGAGCGTAATAGTGCACTATGTTCTAAAAGGAACTAGTTCCTCCTAAATTGTTCCATAGAAAGATCCAATACCACTAACATCTTCCTAGGGTGAGAGTGGTATTTTTGAGTGATATTATTCAGATAAGCATTGAAAGCCATTAATATTAAAATATATTGGAATATTATGGTCTTTTATGATAATATGACTTAATTATATCAATGTGTATTCAATTCACTATGTTAATTATTTACATTAGAATCATTTTCGAATTATTATTATTATTTTAGGTAAAAGGCAATAAGCATGTATATATTATATATTAAAATATTAAAGGAATTACATATAAAAGATGGCCAAGCAAGGCCTTGATTTCACTATCATTGTAATACAAGCATAATGGCATGTATACTCCTCATTTTCTATTTCAACCTAAGGTCTACCCCCTACTTTCCACCTTCACTTGAGAATACCATATACAAAATAGAGTATACTGCTATGTATAGATAATTTTTCATTATGTATGTTAGACTCTTTTGTACAAACATTTCAAGGCACTATTTTTGACAAGATCAAAATTTAACAAAAAACATCACAATGATATACCCCATCACATTGTATTCTACTCCCCTTCCACTAAATTTTCATCTTTCCACTCTAAGGACACTGAATTTCTCTGGACCATGTGGGGAAGTGAGTATATTAGAGGATGATCCTCATGAACAACCAGGAATGACACCATGTAGTATTTCTATTTTATCTTGGCATTATTGGTTGTTCAAAGGAAGTTCGAATTGTGGAGCATAGCTCTATGTAGGATCCTTCATTTCTTCCTTTCCAGTGCCAATTTAAACACATCATAAATCTTCACAAAGGCCTTGTGATTTTTGAGGTATTTTTGAGGGAACAGGCCCCCAATGTATCCCTTACCTTGAAACAAGTCATATTTTTAAGTGGCTTTGAGCAATTTTTTCCCCACCAAGAACTGAACCTTCACCACTTTGTCTGAAATCACCTCCAATTCCCCTAATGACTAAAGAAAATCCATCACATTTGACAGAAAGATCGAGAGCACCTATGAAGGGAAGATTACCTATCGATTCTTTGGGATTGTAATTTTTAGAATCCAAGATTGAGTGCATGCTTTCCTCTACCCTCAAGCCATCTAGGTTGAAAATCATATCCAAATTATTGTGTGTTAGATAACCCTCAAATGGTCACTCCCATGGTTCCACATCCTTGTCTAATTATTACAAATTATAGTTTACATCTATTATTTTTAGTTGTTCACATCATTTTAGTAATATTACATCTTGTAAATTATCTTAACTCTAATATTTAATCCACTGATTATATTTAAACAAATTTAGGAGGAAAAGTGGTATTACACCTTGTCGCTAAATATTGATAAAAGTTTAGGGCAACACTCTCAGTAGCTTCTTTCAATGCCACAACTTTGGTCCATCTGGTAAAATAGTTAGTAGTGATTAGAACCCACTTGTGACCTACACTAGATGGTGGATTAATGACTCCAATAAATTAGATACCCCACTTCATGAAGGGTTGTTCAACTTGGATAGGTTGCAAATGAAGAGCTGCTAACTTTTCTTTACCTGAGAAAAAGGAACATTTTTTATATTTCCTTACCCATGCATATACATCCTTAAATAAACTAGGCCAGTAATAGCCTCCCCTCATTATCTTCAATGTTGTTTCTCTAGGTGCAAAGTTTCCACCAACTACTCGATTATGAAATTCTTATAAAACTTGGTCAACTTGGTCAACAACAATACATCTAAGTAACACACCATTGAAATATTTTTTGAAACTTATACAATTCAATAGTAAACATGGAATAAATTATAGCTTAAAGTACCTTATTTTAGCCATATCTATTCCTTATGTACATTCACCTATTTGGAAGAAATTATGCATGTCTTGCACCCAACTTAGAGGAGAAATGTGTGTAGTTGTGTGGGACTCATCTTGGATGGCTAGGATGACCTCCTTAACTTATTTGTTATCTTCAGCATCATTTGCTATTTTTTAACACAATACTTTCCCTCTTACCAAATTTGTTACCTTGATTTCTACATCATACTCCATAACTTTGGTAATCCAACATGCCCTCTTTTCATTCAATTCCTTGCTCAAAAAAAATTCCTTGATGCTAGGATGAGCAACCATAAAGTAGACATTATTGTTTGAAATCGGTTGTCTAAAATTTTCAAGGCTCCTAATAACAAAAAAACATGCTTTTCAATAAAAAGTATACCTTTTCTCATAATATTCCAAGCCCTGGCTAAATAATTATATTGGTAGTCAAAACCTTCATCATTTTTCTACACTAACATAGTTAAGATAGTGTCAAGATTTCCATAAGAATACAAGGTAAAATATTTAGAAAAACTAGGGTTTAAGAGGGTAGGTGTTGTTGTTAACACTTATTTTATGCCTTCAAAACTTTTGTTTCCTTCCTTTTTCTATCTTGAAAGCATTTTTTTCTTTAACATGGATGTTAGTGGCCTCATGAGATCAAAAATGTCTTGTATTAACCTTATGACGAAATTGATCCTTCCTAAACAACTTTGCAACCCCTTTTTTCTAAGTTGGTAAAGGCAAAGCTAAGATAGCACTCACCCTTTCAGGATCAATTGTAATACCATGTTTGGACACCACATAACCAATAAAATTACCTTCATGAACAACAAAGATGCATTTATTTGGATTTAGGGATACATCATACTCTCTACACCTATCAAAAAAATTCCTTAGATGAGTGAAATGCTCCTCTACATATTTTGGAAAAACAATGATATCATCAAGGCATATAAGAATAATATTGTTCATGAGGTCTTGAAAAACCATATCCAAAGCCCTTTGAAAATTTTCCTCAACATTAGACAATCCAAAAGGAATTTTTTATATTCCATGGTACCCCATTTGGTGGTAAAAATTATTTTAAATTGATTTTCCTCCACCAAAATTTTTTATAACCTGAAAAACCATCCAACAAAGAGAGCCTCTCCTGACTTAATACAACATGCAATATTTTCTCCATAGAAGGAAATTAATAGTGGTCCTTAAGTGAAGCCCTATTTATGTCCCTAAAGTCTACACACAATCTCATTTATCCAGTCTTTTTTCTCACAAGTACTAAGCTAGAGACCCATGATTTATATTTAATAGGGAAAATGATATTACCTTCTATCAAATTGCTTATTTCTTTTTTCATGAGATATTCAAGCTTTGTGTTCAAGGACCTTTTCCTTTGTCTCACTAGTTTTTCATTTGGTTCCAACTCAATAGTATATTATGCTAATTTAGGACTAAAATTTTAAATCATGATAATCCAAAGAAAAAATGTCTCCATACTCTTAGAAAAGAAAACTAAAAGCATTATTTTCCTCTTTGTAACATAACTTTCCAAGTTTGAGAAGTTTATTTTTTAAAATTTAAATGGACTCGTAGTGTTCTTTGACTAACATGCTGATCTTTTTTTTTCTCACTTGATACCAAGTGGTAGACAAGAGAACCACTCAATAGCGGCCCCACCAAGACTTTATGGGAAAAACCTCATTAAATAGGTATCATTACAATGTAGATCCATGCAAGCTACTGAGAATTCTCTCACGTGCTCTATTGGATCCCCTCTTCCCCTATATTTGTTAAATTTTGGTATTTCAAATTTCTTGGGAAAAGGTATCATAGATAAGCTTTGGTCAAAGGGATATGGACATATAACTTTTAGAGTGTAGCTCTCCTGTGGTTTTCCAATTTGGAAGTCTGATATCCTTTGGTTGAGATTCTGTAATTGTAAGGTTAGATCATCACTAGGTATGTTTGTTTGGTAAGAAGAGACATTGTAACCTTGTTGCCCTGTAATGTTGTGTGTGTTGTATTGAGGATGTTTTGTAGGCATGGGACCTTGATGAATAGGTAGCGTGTAGGGAGGGTTAGGTCCTTGTTGTATATAGTGTGTTTTGGGTACACCTTGATGTTGTGGGACACTTTGATAATGATCTTCACGTATTCCTTAATATTGTGTTTGAGGTACACCTTGATATTGTGTTTGATGTACACCTTGATTTCGTTGAGTTGGAGTTTGATTTTGAGGAACACCTTGATTTTGAGCTTGATGCATACCTTGATATTGATTTTAAGGAGTACCTTGATATTGTGTTCGAAGTATACCTTGATGTTGTGGATTTTGTTGTAGAACTCCTTGATATTTATTTAGAGGAATACCTTGGTATTGTGTTTGGGGTAAACCTTGATGTTGTGGAGTTGGAGTTTGGTTTTGAGGAACACCTTGATTTTGACCTTGATTCATACCTTGATATTGATTTTGAGGAGTACTTTGGTATTGCATTGGAGGTACACCTTGACATTGTGGATTTTGTTGTGGAGCTCCTTGATATTAATTTAAAGGCATACCTTGGTATTGTGTTTGGGGTACATCTTGATGTTGTAAACCTCCTTGATTTTATGGAGCTCCTTGATGTTGATTTTGAGGAATACCTTGATATTGTGTTTTGGGTAAACCTTAATGTTGTGGATTTTGTCGTAGCTACCCTTATTGATATTGTGCATTATTTCAAGGTTCATAATATGTTGGTTGTTGCGACATGTATTTTCCTTGTGTTGGGTCTTGAGTCTTCATTTGATTCATGCCTTGGTATTGAAGATCATGAATATATGTTGTTTGAGCAATAGGTGGATTGTTTTGAGTTGATGTTGGCAAAGTAATACTAGGACCTTGTTGTTGGTTGCTCCAAGATGTATCATGTTGGTTCCTAGCTACATTGGGTTCCATTGTGTTTTTTTCTTCATTGTGTGGTGTCATGTTATGATTTTTCAAAAGGTTTGGATTCTCTTGAGTATGTTGGGCTACCACCGCTTGTTCATTTTTTGATGGATGTCTATACAATGGATTCTCCACATTTTGGGGAAAAGATTGATCATTGGTATGTGTGCTAGAGAATAATGGTGGTATATTGGAATTTATTATTGCTTTTGGTATTTCTCTCACTACTAATTGGTCTCCCAAAGGAATGAGGTTGGGATCCTTAAGAACTTCAATGTTAAATTATGTGAGCAACTTGGCCCCACTTTATGCTAGCTTAAGGAAATATGTATTAGGGTCCTTCCCAATCATCTTGTCCATAAGTTTTTGTAATTTTGGATCTTGGCAGCATTCATAAAGTTCCTCATCAGTGATTTCCTCATCACTAGCATACTCCTCTATGATCCTATCCATGTAATTGGGATATTGATTGTGTTACCTAGAAAATCTATCTTGATGTTGGAGGTGTATGTCATCATCGCTAGGTGGTTGACTTGTTTGTGCACTTTAAACATTGGTTGTTCTTTGGGGGCTAAGTGTGTCCCAGGATTGTAACCCCATTCTTGAGATTCATCATTTTTGGTGTTGGTGTTTGGTACACTAGTGGTGGTTTTATTGCCTTCCATATTATTTATGTGTTGTGATCTCATTTTAGTCATAAACAAACTCAAGAAACCTTGGTAAGTTTGGGATAACAACTTAGTGAAATGGAATGATGCTTTATTTGAGATTTTTGTTTTGTGTCTACCTTTTGGACAAAGGTTTTAGTTGTTTTCTATGGATTGGTATTGTAATATGTGGATGATCAAGCTTGATGTTGGATGGTAAGTTGTTGCTATTCAACCCTATGATAGGAGATGAGTTTATTTTTGGTGTTGTTTGACTTGATGCTAGCTTTTAGAACACAATAGTTCACAAGACTCAAATCGATGTTTTTCTATGCTTTAGAGGATATGATGTTTGCTTTACTTGAACTAGCTATGAGGTTGCAAGTCTAGCAAGATAATGGTTTGATTTCTTGGGTTCAATATGTGTCCAAGACTATGTTAATGTTTGTTTGTTGACTTGTTGATGTTGAAGGATGTTTGATAAGCTATGGTATAAATGTTATGCCCAAAAATATGGTATCCACAAGCCATGTGTAAACCAAGTCCAATTTGAAGAATGGTGATGTTGGATTCTGACTAATGGGTCTAATAATGTTCTTTGAAACTGAATGGAGTTTCTAGACCAAATGTTTTAAAAAATTAGTTATTTTAACCAATTTTGAGACAAGCTTGCAAATAGGTCGATAGTGGTTTTTGTTTATGGCAATAACGACAATGTTTTAGGTCAATAGAAGCTCTATTTTAAGGAAATTGTGGCCAAGTTTTTTTAAAAGCGGCTTTATTTTGATAGTGACTATCACAAACCAGAGATAGTAAAATCGGCTAATCTGAGCAAAAGAAAGCAATATTTAGGTCAATTGTGGTAATGCTTGGGATAGTAGTACAAAAATTTAGCAATAGTGACTCTGTTTCAGTTGTTTCCAGTTTTGTGATGGTAGTTTTTTTTGAGAAGCTTGCAAGTTCTTGACGTTTATTTAATCTGATATTTTAGTGATCTAATTTGATGGAAAGTGATGCATATAATAGATAATTTGAGATCCACTAATATAGACCATAGATTATCAGTCAATACATCCCAAGGAATAAAGGTGTGCTCTTCTATGTAACCTTACCCCACCCCGGAAGGAGTGATTTTAGATGGAATCTATAGAAGGAATAAATAGGATATATCAAGGAAATGTACCGTCTTGATACTCAAAGACAAAGAGGATTAAATCTTAAGCTTTATGCCTCAACTATAAATCCAACATGGTAAGTAACTTCTAGGAATGGTTCTATTCTAATGCACTACTTTGAAGGACGTTTTGAGAAACAAGGATGGGCTTCTAAAATAAGGTTTTTAATGACAACCATGAATACTGTGACACATAGTTTATATAGCAGCCACTAAAGGCTTTAGTTATTCCTGCCCAACTCATTACATTCAAATGAGGATGAGGTACAGTATGCTAATCTTGCCCAAATATAAGATACTTTCTTTTGATTTCACAAACTTTATATAGCCTAGTGATAAACATGCTTCTAGGGTCACTTATATGAGTTCTCCATTATAGGATATATCTCATTAGTAGACCCTTATCCTAAAAAATGGGTGACCACAAAAAAGTGAAAAGAGCCCAAAGCATTTCTCATCACCCAGGATCATCAAAAGACACAGGGGGAGAGGATATGCACTTGGCTTGCCAATCATGGTGGACACAATAGACAATTTATATCAATTTGATTTAAGACCAAAAATGAAGTGTTTTGAAGATACCAATTCGTATTTTAGATGCACCAATTTCAAATATTTAAGACTTTCAAACAAGAAGTGCCATAAATCAATTGGTTGTCATTGCAATCAGAAAAGCTAAAATGTTCAATTTTATGCACCAAAACAAAACATGAAGACTGTAACCAAGTTTTTAATGCACCAAAAGAAAGAGTTCATTTTAAGAGCACCAAAATGAAAACATTCAAGTTGTCTTGTTCATTTTTAATGCACCAAAAGAAAGTGAGTTTATTTTAAGAGCACCAAAATGAAAACATTCAAGTTGTCTTGTTCATTTTTGCATGAAAATAAAATGAGTTCATTTTAAAAGCACCAAAATGAAAACATTCAAGTTGTCTTGTTCATTTTTAATGCACCAAAAAGAAAGTGAGATTTTTTTAGGAGCATCAAAATGAAAACATTCAATTTTTCTTGTTTGTTTTTAATGCACCAAATGAAAGTGAGTTCTTTTTATGAGCACCAAATATACATGTTTTAACTAAAAGTGCTTTGAAAATTAAAAGGCCTTGGACCATTTGTCAATTCTGCAAGCAAACAGTTAGTTGTTCACATGAAAACACACCATAACCCTGCAAGAGATGCACCAACAATATTAGAAAATCTCACAAAACACAACAAACAATAAATGGTTAGGGTTAGATACTCTGTGATTTCAAAAAAGTTTGCAAAAATTGACAGACTCAGAAAACAAGCCAATAGTGGACCTATTACCTACAATAGCAACCTTGTATTTAGTGCAATAGTGGCTTTTCTAGGTGATAGCAGTGATTTTTTATGTTGACAACAACTCTATTTAGGGTGAAAGTGGCTTTGTACTATCAATTCAAATACCTATACTTTAAAAAGTTGTAATACAGAAAATTCAATAGCATCCTTTCTTGATAATAGTGGCCAAATTTGGGTCAATAGTGACAAAACAAAAGTGACGGGCACATTCAAATTTTAAGGCGAAAATGTTTTTGTTAGAAAAAGTGATTCTTGAAAAGGGCATCTACAATTGAAAAACCTACAAGTACTCACAAAACTCAACCAAAACATTAAAGTTAAGGATCTAGGTCCCATCGGGCATGCCGGAATATATAAGGGGGAATTAGAATGATGGAAATACAACAATGAAAACAAATGAACGAAATCAAAACAAGTTAAATCACAACCTACTCATAAAATGAAATTATAAAACTATAAATTCAATAACAATGTTAGCATAAAAGAGAACATAATATGAATTCAAGAATTACAATGTTACCATCCCATGTCGGAGTGTGTTCGCATTGATAACGAATGTTGGATTGCTTGATCAATACGAAACCTCCATTGTTGTTCAAAGCTCAAAAGGTAGTAGTAGTGATTTTGAATACAAATGTGCTAAATGTGCTTCAATGGCTATTTTGAAATAACCTCTCCATAAATTATCTAGATTATTTGATCATTTTTTAGGAAGAAGGTTGTTTTATAGATTTTTAGGTTTCAAATGAACGATTGAGATGCAACAATGAAAGATCATGATCAACGGTTGAGAACCATCGAGAGGAAATAGATTAATCAGTTAACTCCTTTGATTGACCCAATTAAGGATTTTAATTGAATAATCAATGGGATTAGATTGAATGATTCGTGGTATTGAAGAAATCAGGTTGAGTGTTCAGTGGGATTGAAGAAATTAGGTTGAGTGTTTAGTGGGATTGAAGAAATCGGGTTGAATTAGGAAATAGATTGAGAAATTAGTGCTCATGATTTATTCTATCAAGACATGTGAGGATGTGTTAATTAATTTAATAATTAATTAATCTTTGAGATGAACGTGCAAGTTGCATTTGACTTTAACTTGAATAAAGATATATTTATTTGTTGACCATCTTGAGTGATTTTGAATAATTGATTTAATTATTCAACTTTAGAGAAGGGAAAGTGACTTATTAAATTATTAATGATAATAATTTAATTAATTTAGATAAATAAGTAGTGCTAGTGACATAATTAAATAAATTGTGTTTATTTAATTAATCAGGAGGAATAAGGTTAAATTAGATGATGACATAGTGAATGAATTAAATAATTCAAGATTATTTATTTAATAAAGCAAAATAGGGTTAATGATGTAAATAATGTTAAAAAGGGGATTGATGATGTTAATGAGATGAAATGCAATAGTGATAATGAAAGTGACGTCAATAATGGAAAAATGCAGCTTAGGATATGTGATATGTGTTAGGTCATTTTTACATGTCTACATTTTGCACCTCTTTGACATAATGTATTGGTTACATTGTTTCAAAGAATTTGATGTTTAGATCAAGATTGAAAAAATTAATATGTTGGGCATTGTGTCCCACTAAGCCCCAGCGGTTAGCAAAAGGATGATAAGACGTTGGACTAATTACTTTTTCAGGTCAAGCACTTGACTAGGTTCTGGTGTAGTTCAAATGTGTAGAGAATGAAAATTTAAAGCCTGGGGCTCACATTTGGGGTTCCAGATGGTCATAGGTATTCCTAAAATTGATCTAGAAGGGGTTCTAGGGTAAAAATTAGGGTTTTAGAGGGGGTTAAAATGGAAAATATGGTGAAATTACACCTCATTTGCATATTTTGAGTTGGGAGATTCTTGCTCTGGATTGTTTCTAATGATTTCTTGCTGCAAACGATGATTTACTATAAGGAAAGTTAGATGTGGAAACGCCTTCCAAATAACAATCTTACAAGAGAAAATAATGTAGATGACACTTTTAATTTTCAATTACAGTTACAGTTCATTTAAGAAACACATACACAAGAATAGATAGACAATTTCACACATAGAATTGAACACCAGATTTATGTGGGAAAACCCTTACGGGAGAAAAACACACACACCAAGTAAATTCACTTTGTATTATAGTAAAATGGATTACATACAATTGCAGAACTTCACTTCCAGTGTTAACTCAAAATGCAGTTGCTCTTCACACTGTTACAATCTTCTTCGAGATACAATGTAGAACAACACAAAAACTATCATTCCATAGTATTCAAAAAACTCCTTTAATCAAATTACAAAGTGATTCAATCCATTCATTGGTCGCTTTAGTTCCTGGGACTAGAAACGTTTTTAGATTCAGTTCACCAACCGTCAATGTTCAAATTGTATCGAATCATCGGGGAGACACCTTCCACAGTCTCTTCGATGACACCCAGTCCTAACGATGTCCGGTCATTCTCCTTATTAATCGTCAACCAATCAGTAACTGTCTCTATCCAATTATCGCTTTCCAACTAAGCAATAGTTGGGTCCCACAATGTCGTTACTCATTAATTATTCATTACCATATTAGGGAGACTCAAAATCATCTCCCTCCAATATGAGGAAATTCCTCTTACAGTACTTCAACTGGTCCTCACTACCTCCAGCTCGACACCATGTCATCGCCAGTCAACTGTCTTTAAGTATCAGGCCATCGGGGGCACTCAAGTCAAAGTCCTACCTGTTAGAACTGTAAAATTTTGAAAATTTTACAGTTGTTTATACTCACGAGTTTAAAGAAGTCCATACCATAAGCACAAAAATCCACTTTGCATAACATTTTCTTCCATATTTTGTCATTTGGTCCCATAGAATTCATCTAACCCTAAGCATTTGAATGTATAAATCATATTGGAAAGAGATGATACAAGTCTCACCGATCCATAAAGCATTTTATACTAACTTGTGTCTTTTGCAGTCTATCGACAAGAGATCAGGATTGTCTTACCGATAAAATTTTATTTAGTAATACACATCGGGCAGACATAGTTTGCAGTCTCAGCAACCAAAGGATCCTATCGGCAAGATAGCGATTTTCAGAATAAGTCATATCGAGCTCATTTGTGTCTTACCAATCGAGGCATAAAGTGACATGTCTCCCAAACAAGAGTTATCAGTGTAATGTCCCAGAGTATTCACTTGGTCTTACCGATAAAGAAAAGGTGGGTTTCATCATTGTCATCGGGATGAAGTTAGGGAGTCTTACCGACCCCCTATGTCACAATGACAAGCGTTGTATTGGTAAAGACTTGGTGACACATTTGGAAGGATTGGTCATTGGTGAGACTGGCTTCAGTGGGGAGAGATAGGAAGCTCATGTCGAATGAAGTTCCATTAGCAAGAAACTATTATGTCTCGGTGATCAGAAAGCAAACTGAAGGAAAAATCTCGGTAAGACTTGAGTAGGCAGAGGAACGTTTGCCTGACCCTCAATGTCATGGTGATACACTCATGACTGAGGGGATAGCTGTCGGGGAGAATCAGCACATCGATGAGACTACATGGCATCAAATCGATATATAATTTTTGGTAGAGGGAGAGACTCAGAATGTCGGGGAGACTATAGGACGTCTCAGTGGGTGTCTAATGAACATGGAAAAAGCCTGAATAGATGGATTGCCTAGGATTTGAATATGAATGGACATGGCTTTTCATGTGGCCAATGTATAAATACCAATTTTTGACGGCGAATAAGGGAGAGAGATCGAATAAAAATATAGTAGGATACAAAATGTTTACAATTTTGAGACTATGATGCATGTTTGAAACAATGGAGATTTCAATTGAATTCATTTGATGTGGTGACATTTTTCTGGTATCAATTGTTTGTTGTGTTAATTGAAAGTATTGTTGAAGTTGTCTCCAAGGTTGATGTTTTCTAATTATTTAAATTGATATATCAAGGATATTTTTCAGTTTATCAGTGCACACTTGTTGTATCTGTATAGTTGGATTAATTGGTTCTTTCAAGGAGAGATTAAATCCTTTTAGTCAATCATAGTAATTAGGGAGTCTCATTTGGATCATTAAGAAGAACTCAGTAGTCACATCCTTGCATGTTTATACCAGTTATAAACTTAAAATTGTATGCCAAACAATTTGAGTATCTACCAGAAAGAAGTTATTCATTTCAAATTTTCATTTGACTCCGTACACCCAATAAGGCACTAGTCTCTGCTATTTCATTGTTTAATTTCATTCATTTTTTACATATGAACACATTAGATTTTTTCCTTGATATTGCTTATACAATTTATACCAAAATAAAACTCATTTATCCACTCCCATTTTCCAATGTGGGTAAATTGCTTTAGGAAATGAACAAAGGTCAAGTCTGCTTTATTCAAATAGGTATACCCACCTAGGTCTAGCAGCACCTAAAGAGAAGAAGGTTCAAATCATTTGTCCTTTTTTGTTACCCTAAAACATTGTGAGAGCTTGGCAACCTCTCATGGTTTAAACCTGTGTTTTTGAGAGCTAACAAATTGGCAACTCTGCTGGGGAAAAATTATTCCAGGTTATCTGATTGAAGATCATCATATAGAGTCATTCAAGAAAGATTCATAATTTGAGAAGTTTCAAAAAAGGTGATTCTGCTAAGGAAAAAAAAAATTAAAAATCATTTTCCTACTTTTGGAAAAGTAGGTGGTGATTCTGGTAAAAACTTGATGAAGAATGGATAAACAATTTGTGTATGGAACAAAATAATATTTTAGAAGGCAGCAGTTGATAAGAGAAATTAAAGAATTGAAAAAGCAACGGCTACAATTGGACAAAGAAACACTACAATTGAAACAACAACTGTTACAATCAAGAGAATTCTGCAATAAGAATGAATACACAAGTACAAACAGGCATTGGACCCCACAAGTGCTTGATAATACAATTGGAAATCTTCACAATGGAAGCAATGCATATCATGCACAAAAAAACATTTATTCACCACAGCCGTCAAAGCAAGTAAGTGCTTATCCAATCCCTCCTAGACAAAGGCTGGTAAACTATCAATATAATCAATGTCAAATGCAACACAATCCCAACCCACGTGAAGGTGTCAATCAAAACCTAAAGTGAAATGTATATCCAAATCAACAGCTTGAGGAGGAAAAAGTTTAATATGTACATACTCAAAGCCAAGATTCCATCGCAGAATCAGAATGTGGAATTTACCCCTTTGATGTGTTTCTTAACATAAGGAGACATGAAGGAGAAGATAAAATCTCTCTATACAACAGGATGATAAATATTTGTATGCAATTACCTCCTAATTGTAAGCCTACAAGACCCTTTTTTGTTGCACAGTTCATAAAAGTTTGGAAACCTGAATCAATTTATTGGTTAGAATCATCAATACACCATGCCTTTGATCGAGTGAATAAATTTGTTGATGCCATGGAGAGGATAAGGTATGAGAACACTATCAATGTTGAATCCAATAGTTGTATTTCTGATGAGTATAGAGAAATTGATCAAACAATGCAGCCAATAGAAGATGAGACATGTGTAGGTCAGAATGATTCATATGATAGCCTGCATGATGAAGATGAAGATATAAGAGATCTCTCTTGCATAACAGATTGGGACAAGGAAAGTAGTACATGTTATGAGGGATCCAATGAATATTTAGATTGTGAAGATGAACCTATGGATTTTGACTTACAACGGGGTGATTCTTGCAGTTCTTGTGGTGATCAAGAAGAAGAAGCAATGGAAAATGTGGGTCCATTTGACAGTGAACAAATAACACCTCCAACTGCAGCTAAGAACTATAGGGACACAATTGATAATAAAGAGAATCATTTTTTTGTGTTTTTGAATCCACTCCATGGTGAGGATGTATCATGCCACAATGAAGAAGAGTTTGAGGACAATCATGTGAGTCATGATCTACAACAAGGAGATATTTTCAGCTCTTATGGAGATCAAGAAGAGGGAGAAATAATGGAAGATATGGAAGAAGAAACATGTTCACTCAGCAGTGAGAAAATTTTAGATATGCTAACTCTTGAATACCATAGATGTGCACATGAAGGTGATTCTGAAGTCCTATGTCTAGCCTACATTTGTTTTGACAATGAAAGTTCTTTGTGTGATGATTCATATGACTCCCAGTGCATTTCTCGAAATGATGGAGAAACCTTTGATGTTGATCAAAAATCTATATCCATTCGAGAAGAGGTATGTGATGTAGAAATTTTTGACTCATGTGGAGAAGACATTTATTTGCATACCAAGGATGATAGGATTCCAACATTGATTGGTTCATATATGCATGATATTGAAGATATTAGTCATAATTCAATGTCATCTCCAAATGGTGATATGAAAGAGGTGCAAAAGGTTTCAGATTTGTTTGTCTCAAGCAGTGTTGATATGACAGAATTTTTTGATTCTCAAGAGAAGCATTCTGATGGTGAATTTTTAGTACAGCTGGGAGATTGTTTTATAATACATAATAGTGAGAAAGATAATGAGAAATATTGCACTGAATATGCATGTACTTTGTATGTTGAAGATAACAGAGATTTGTCCCATGATGATGGAGAATTTGAACTACAAAATGGTGAAGGGAATTTGGGACAAGCTGAGTATGATGATTCTCTGAAAATTTTCAATAACAGTGACAGGGAAGATTGCATGAATGTATTCAAGAAGAATTTGATGAACTCAAAGCAAAACCAAGTGTTTGACAGAGGAAAGTATGGGCCTTTCTTTTGGATGGCCTTGAGCCATCATTTATGGTTTGAATTTTAGACTATAATAGTTCAAAACAAATGAAGTTTGAAATACAGAGGATCAAGGGTTTCCAATGCATGGACAACTCTTGACATTCCTCTCAAAAATTTCTTTTCCATGCACAGTAGTTTCGGAAATAAAAGGAACAGGAATTCCCAGTACATGGACAATCCTGAAATTCCTTCTTTAAATAAATCTTTCCATGTACAGTAGTATAGGGTCATGTTCATCTCCATTTCCATTCATTCCATCTTGCTCACTGGTCCATAACCTTGAAAGTTTGGTCTGCTCTCCCAGAAATCTGGATCCTTGCAAAGATTTCACAATCATTCATCCCCAGATGGAGCCACTGTTAGAACTGTAAAATTTTGAAAATTTTACAATTGTTTATACTCATGAGTTTAAAGAAGTCCATACCATAAGCACAAAAATCCGCTTTGCATAACATTTTTGCCCATATTTTTTCATTTTGTCCCATAGAATTCATCTAACCCTGAGCATTTGAATGTATAAATCATACTGGCAAGAGATGATACAGGTCTCACCGATCCATGAAGCATTTTATACTAACATGTGTCTTTTGCAATTTATCGGCAAGAGATCAGGATTGTCTTACTGATAAAACTTTATTTAGTAATACACATCGGGCAAACATAGTTTGCAGTCTCAATGACCAGAGGATCCTATCGGCAAGACAATGGTTATCAAAATAAGTCATATCGAGCTCATTTGTGTCTTGCCAATTGAGGCATAAAGTGACATGTCACCCAACAAGAGCTACTGGTGTAATGCCCCAGAGTATTCACTTGGTCTTACCGATAAAGAAAAGGTGGGTTCTATTGTTGTCGTCGGGATTGTTAGCTCTCAAAAACGTAGGATGAATGCCTCAAGAGGCTGCCAATCTCCTGATACGCTTTAGGGTAACAGACAAGGTTGGAACAATTCAACCTTCTACTCTTTAGGTGCTGCAAAACCTGGGTGGGTGTAACTCTTTGAATAATGCAGACTTATCTTGTAATCAATCTTCTTATAATAACGTGTTCACAATGGCAGATGGGAGTGAACAATTATAATTCAACTTGAAAATGGTAACAATACTCTAGTCTACATTCTGAAATGCTCAATTTTAAAAGATATAAAGAAAATGAATGAATTCAAAATGATAAAATGCAGAGACCAGTGCCTTATTGGGTATGCAGAGTCAAATGAAATCAAATGAGCAACACTCTAGAGAAAACTGAAATTATTTGGCATATATTCTGTTTACAACTTGTATAAACATGCAAAACTGTGACTACTAAGCTCTACTTAAATAATCCAATTGAATCTCTCTAATTACTGTGATTAACTAAAAGGATTTAGTCTTTACTTGAAATAACCAATCAATCAATCACACAAGTACAGCAAATGTGCACTGATAAGTCGAATACAAACTTGTCATATCAATTTAAACAACCAGAAAGAGTCTATCTTGGAGACAACTTAGCCATACTTTCATCAAATTCAACAGATAATTGAGACCAAAAATGTGTAGCAAAATCAATTGACTTTCATAAATACCTCCAATTTGAAAACATGCATCATAGTCTCTAATCTGATGAATCTATAGTACTGTATCCATCAAAAATTGCCTACTGTATATCAAATAACTAATAGCTCATCCCAATATCTCACTTTTTACAATTGCAAAATGCCTATTTATACACAAGCATTTGAAGAAAATAACAAATTGAGATCACATGTCGGCCCAGCACAAAATTTCGGCTCCAACCGAGCTGGCAAGCAATGGCTCTCAGGCATTACATGTCGGCCTCAGTGTTTTGTATTTATGTTAATCACCTATGAATAGTCGGTGAGACATAATATATCATCCTGCCGAAGGCAATTCAATCGTTAGACATCCCGTGCGCTTGTTTTTCGCTCTCACATTCATTGTAGCAACGCGCTAGTTATACCGAAGCCACATAGTATTCCTTTGTTCCCACTATGCTTCACTATAACACATAGATATCGCGGAGACCTCACACAGATTGTTTTAAGTTTCATCGAGAGCCTCCCATATAACTTCATGTCGTTGTGACATTATGTATCTCCCACCGATGAGTGCCCCTCAAGTGTGTCGCCATAACATCCAACAATCGGGGAGACCTCACGTAGAGAGCCCTTTGCTTTGCTAAAAGTCACCCCGAGATAACTTTTGATCACCAAGAGAAGGCAACACCTACACCGACAAGGATCTACATGCTTTCCATCAGCGAGACTGAAGGTCACTCAC
Source organism: Sequoia sempervirens (assembly GCA_007258455.2). Taxonomy (NCBI): domain Eukaryota; kingdom Viridiplantae; phylum Streptophyta; class Pinopsida; order Cupressales; family Cupressaceae; genus Sequoia; species Sequoia sempervirens. Next base: position 392,732,708 of record VDFB02000015.1, on the reverse strand, counting down.
TGAGACCTTATGGCGATAGCCCCAACCTATACCGATAGGTTCCTTTAATCGCCGGTCGATGTGACAAAATGATATCGCTAAGACCTTGCATCGAAAAGAAGAACTCTCACCGATGAACAACCATACACCGGGTCGGGGAGACATATTGAAATCGGTAAGACGCAACCCTGACAGTCAAGACATATGCCAAAATAAGCCTCCATGGTCGCTGAAACAATACAAAAGTCCTGTCGACATATCTGCAGTAAACAAATGTCAACATAGAAGCAACAGGGGTCAGGGAGACAATGGGAGACCTATGACAATATGAACCAGAATGTAAAATATGCATGACCCAATGGATTCAATGGGACAATATGGAAAAAATGAGTGAAATATGCATACGGTACGACCAAATCTGGAAATTTATGAGTGAAAACATATGTAAAAACATTAGATTTTTACAGTCCCAATAGTGGCTCTGTCTAGGGATGAATGATTGTGAGATCATTGCAAGGATCCAGAATCTCTGGTTAGCAGACTAGACAAAAATGATGAACCAATGAGCAGCAATGGAATGAATGGTAATGGAAATGAATGCAAAGTGGAAATGAATGCAATGTGAATGCAAGATGGAGGTGAATGGAAAATGACAGAATCCTAGACTACTATGCATGGAAAATAATTTTAAAGAGGATACACAAGAGTTGTCCATGCAATAGCAACCCTTAATCCTCTGTGTTGCTCAAGAGAAGAAAAGCTTCAAGAATTTCCCATGAATAGGCAATTCCTGATCTTCACCAGCCATTTTCTGTAGATAATATGAGTCTTCACCCTTCTTTCCAACAACAACAAAAGGTCCTAGCCAAAGACCTTCAAATTTACCATGATTTCCTTTCTCCTAACACCTTGCATTCCACATCAACACCAAATCATTTTTTTCAGATTTTCTATTCTTTTCCTTCTTGTCAAATAGATACTTCATCTGTGCTTGTAACTTCACGTTTTGACTTTGGGCCTCTCTCCTTACTTCATCGAGTTCAACAAGTTGCTCCATTATGTCTTCCATGGGTTCAAGAACTTCCAAATCTTCCTGTAAGACAAACTAATAGACTGGTAACAAATTCTGCAGAGGCATCCTGGCTTCTGCTCCATACACTAATTCAAATGGAGATTTTCCAATTTCCTTTTTCACAGTGATCCTATTAGCCCACACAGCCAATTTTAACTTTAAATCCCAAGCCTTCTTGTTCTATCCTAGCATCCTCTTTATAATCTTCAAGAGACTCTTATTACTAGACTCTGCTTGACCATTGGCTTGTGGATGATAAGAAGTTGCATAAGAAATAGTAATGCCATACTTATCACAAAAGCTTTTGAATTCATCTGACCTGAAGCACATCCCATTATCTGTGATTATCCTCAATGGTGTACCAAATCTGGTGATAATGTTGTCCATCAAGAAATTCATTACAACTTTACTTGTAGCCTGCTTGGTTGGGATTTCCTCCACCCACTTTAGAAAATAATCAATGGCAACTAGTATCCATCTATGTCCTCCACTTGACTTCTCTTGTATCTCTCCAATGAAATCAATTCCCCATTGATGGAAAGGGGCATCAGCCTACAAGGGTCGAAGTGGCAAGGCAACCTGGTACTTCAACTTTCTAGAAAACTTTTGGCAAGCCTCACATCTTCTCACATGTGTAAAAGAATCATTAAAAACCTTTGGCCAATAATAACCTGCCCTGAGAATTTTGTGTGTAGTTGTCTTTGTTGAATAATTCCCTCCACAAACTCCTTCATGCATTTCATTTAAAACATGCTTGGCCTATGACTCATCCAGACACAATAACAATATGCCATCTCTGTTTTTCCAAAATAGATCTCCATCCATGAAGACATACTTTGATGCATGCAACTTCAAAGTTCTCTTTTGGCTATCACTCAATCCATCTGGACACTTCATATATTTAAGATAATGCATAACATCAGTATACCAAGGAGTGTGTTCAATGCTTGCAATTGCAGTCTCTTCTTCAACATTGCAAATCTGATTTGCCTCAATATTGGTTTTTGTCATCAACCTAGCCAAGCCTTGGCCTCTTACCAGCTTAGTAATTTGTATCACCATGTCAAATTCTTGAATCTTGTTGATCCATCTGCATCTTTTTCCTGTAACTTCAGATTGTGTTAAAATTTCTTTGACAACAACATGAGGGACATAAGCAATCACCTTTGCTCCAATAAGATATGGTCTAAATGCCTTTGTGGCCTTTACCGATGCAAAATCCTATTTTTCCATTATGTCATACTTCAATTCAGACCCCTGTAATGATTTACTAAAGAAGGACATAGGATGTTCATGACCATCATTATTTTTTTGTAACATAACAGCAGCAATAGTATGCATTCAGGCAAATGAAAAAAATTTGAAAAGGATTTGTAAAATATGGAGACTTTAGAACGGGGGCCTCTTTGATAGCCCTTTTGATAGACATAAAAGCATCTAAAGCTTCAGCGGTCCAGTCCATTTTTTGTCCTTTCTTCAACATTTTTTATATGGGCTTAATGATTTCATCAAAATTAGAGACAAATCTTCTGACAAAATTAATTTTCCCAAAGAAAGATTGTATTGCTTTGATAGTTTTGGGAATAGGAATTTTATCAATAGCTTCCACCCTCTCAAGATCTATTCTAATTCCCTCTTTTGAAACAATATGCCCCAAGAGCTTACCCTCTGTGACTGCAAAATGACACTTCTTCGGATTTAAACTAATACCATATTCAAGAGCTTTAATAAATACCTTTCAAGATGTTGCACATGATCTTCAGCCTTCTTCGAATAAACAGTCAAGTCATCTTGATACACCACCATGATAACATTAATCAAATCAGCAAATGCTATGTCCATGGCTCTTTGGAAATTCGCTCCAGCATTAGTGAGACCAAATGGCATTCTTATGTATACATATGTTCCCCAAGGAGTTGTGAATGTCATCTTGTATTGTTCAGATTCCTTGACTTTAACCTGATTGTATCCAGAAAACCCATCCATCATGGATAGCAATTCACACCCTGTCACCTTATGCAATATAGCCTCCATATTGAGTAAAGGATAATTATCTTTGAGAGATGCCATATTTAAATTCCTGAAATCCACACATAATCTGATATCACCATTCTTCTTTCTCATAGGAACCAAATTTGAAACCCACGTTGAATGTCTGATTGGTTTGATAATTCCTCCATCCCTGAGCTTCATCAATTCCTCTTGCATTTTAGATTCCATTATTGGATTTATGGGTCTTTGCTTTTATCTGAAAGGCTTGGCATCTGGCTTCAATGGTATTTCATGTTGAAACAAATCTTCCCTGTACGCTTTCAGATCCTCATAAGACCAAGCAAAAACATGCTTGTATTTTCTCAGCAACTCTATCAGCATTCTTCTAATTGCAGGGCTGATCCTCTTTCCAATGTATACCTTTATTGGTGCTATCTCAATCCCCAAGTTGACTTCTTCAATATCTTATCTTCTGACTGGCGTTTGTTTCATTAGAGATCTATCATTTCCATCATACATCCTCTCTAATGCCACTAGACCCTTGGGCAGTTTATTTGTTTTGAGCTGCAATATTTCTTTTCCGAACATTGTCTGCTTCCCATCCACTTCTTCAACGAAAGCGTTGAAATCAATTTTTTGGGTCTCATACTGATCTATACAATTGAGGAATTTCAAAAGATCAGTATCATCATTGAAAACTTGCTAGTTATAGATGTTATCAGGAACAACAGGCCTTGTCTTAAACTCAATCTGTGATACCCCAGCCAATGTGATGTCATCTCTTTTCAATGCCACATTTGCTAAAAAATCAGCCATTATATTCTTTGACCTGTCAATCCACTCAATTGAAAAAACATCAAACAATTCAATTGTATCCCATACAACATTCCTGTATTTTTTTAATCTTTTGTGCTTTGCTGCATATTTTGATTTGATTTGTGAAACAACCAACTCATAATCACCCAAAACAACCAGCAACTTAATCTTGTGTTTCACAGCTATGTTCAAACCTGTCAATAAAGCTTCATACTCTACCACATTGTTTGTACATTCAAATGCTAACAAAAATGAATATTTAAAAGTAATACCTTTAGGTGAAACAAATACAATCCCGGTGCCATTACCTTCTTGGTTGCATGCTCCATCAAAATACATCTTCCATACTTCATTGCAGCTTTGTGCCACATGCTTTTCAATTGGATCACTATTGGTTAATTCTGGTTGAGCTGGTTCAATTTTAAAACTTCCAAGATCAACATCACAAAAAAAATTAATCTGATCTTGAGGTACACAGTCAACAAGCTGATGCATTCTTGGTTCTCTATACAATTTGACATCCTGTCCATTCACTGGAATAGTAGCATAAGATAAATCAAACTGGACATTTCCTCCAACTGCTGTTGTCCACTGTCTTGACAGAAGCATCCCAAACTGAGGAGGAGTATCAATCACTGTTATATCTATATTATAAGCCACCTGTGGATAAGCAGCTAGTTTGACTTCAACACCTCTCATAATGCCTACCACAGGTACAGGTCTGTTATCCATTGCATAGCACTTCCCTTCACATGTATCAATACACAAGCCCAACTACTTCATAACACCTACTGGCATAATATTTATAGTAGTACCAAAATCTATCATACAATTCCTCAGCAACTTATTATTTATAAGCAATGTGGTGAAGAAAGGCTCCACTTGTGGGGAAGTTGTTAAAACAACACCTAGACAGACCTCTGAATTATTTATCTTTTCCTGTCTATTGACTTATTCAGAATTCATATTTTTTTCATTCCCATTTGTAATCAATTGAAAAGCATTATCTCTATATTCCTTAATTTTCATTAATTCAAGTAGTGGAACAGACATTTTTACCTAGGATAACGCCTATGCAAAGTCAAAAGAGGAGCTATCCATCTTAACAGTCTTCTTCAGTTCTGGCGCTTCTCCTTTGCTTTCTTCTTTTTTTTTTTACTAGGCTGATCAGACTTTTGTATTTCCTTGTATAATTCTACAACTTTCTGCTCTTGGACGAGCTTCTTTTCAATTTTATCATGTTGCTTGTTCTCTGGATTTTTTATAGTTTCCTATGTTTCCTTATGATCTTTTATAAAAATTCCCCCAGGAACTCCATCTAGCTCATTCACTTTTCTATTTCTCAACCAATATTTACTCCTTGCATCCTCAACTGTTGCAACAGTTATTTTCTCCATTTCATATTTAGTGAGTCTCCTTACATTACACTGAACAGGTGTTTCAACAAGATGTGGCTCTATGTAGTCTTCATCAGAATCATAAAAGATCTACTGTTCAGCCATATGGACATTATACTTCTAATTAGAAACGTCATACTCATAGCCTTCATCCTCTAAAGATGAATATCCTTCCTCAGCATGATAAAAAGTATCTGAAGTCAAGTAAATTTTGTGATTGTCTCCATTATTTTCCATCAACATTCCCTCTTTTTGCATCCTTTGAGCTACAACACAATAGTCTGGAGAATGTGGCTGATTACAAACTTCACAGAACTAATTATTACTCACCATGTAAGTTCCCTTTTTTCTCAATGGATCAGGGGTCTCTTTATTTCTTGGCCTGGCTGTTACAGGTTTCCCATCCTTCCAGTTTGTATTGTAAGGCATATCATGCAACCTTGGCCTTTCATTTCTGTATGTATTCTCTTGTCTATACTGATAATTATTTTGCTGAGGAGGCCTCGGATTGTCTCTTTTATTAGTTACACCAGCAGCTTTCCTGTTATTTTCAATTGTCAACGCAATCTTCTATGCTTCAGCCAAATCTCTTGGGGGTCTACTTCTCAGCTCATACCCTATCTTAGGATCAAATGCATTTAAATAAATACTCAATGCATCAGAGTCTAGCAACCTTGATCCAGGAGGGACTTTAGTATGCAACTTGTTGAATTTTCGGTTGAAATTATAAATTGAATCATTCTGATTTTTCTGAATCCTCACCAATTCATGAAGAGCTGCATCTGGAGCATTTTGATTCATGTATTGTTCTAAGAATTTGTCTTGAAATGCTTGGAAATAATTAATTGAGAATGCTAGCAAGCTATTGAACCAATCCCTGGCATCTTCAAGAAGTGACATCATGAACAACTTCATGTGTAAATCTTCATAAGGCATGTCTATGTCTTGAATGAAAACATTAAAACTCTTTAAATGTTCCTCAACTGTGATTGCATTACTCCCTATAAATTTGGGTACCATATTCCTTCAACTGTTATCCATAGGGTAAGGATATAACTGAAAACCAGCTAAATCAAACTATCTGATCATGGTTGTATGCTGGGGAGGGGGAGGAATAGGCGGATGCTGATACTGATGCATGTGATTATTGTATTGTGCATTATGATGTGGGATATAATTCTAACCAAGAGGTGGATACATACCTGTATGCTGTGTAGGAATGTGAGGTGGACGATTTGGTTGCTTGTAGTGATTCCCTATCTGATTGTGAGGAGCATTTTGTTGATTGGAAGGCCCTACGCTATGATCACCCTGCTTGTGAGGTGGGACATACTTTGGGCCACCAGCCGTCTGATTAGTAATTTGGGATTTCTGCAATTTAGCCTCTAGTTCCTTTATATTTTTCTCTTTTAGTTCCAACTGTGTTTTTACTTCATCAAGAATCGAGAGCGCATGGTTTCCTTTAGGAGTTTTGTGACTACCTTCCATCCTTTGATCATATTCATGTTGAATTCCAATTCGTTCAAACTCAAGTGCAGCTTCAAACTCAGCCTGTTTCTAAGGATCAATAAAAGGGAAGGGATTTCTTAGATCTTCAGGGGTATAAAGTTCTACACTTGAATCATCTCTCCATGTATCAAAATGATTATGTGCTCTTGATGTCTTATCTTTATCTATCAGACACATATCCTCATTTATTCATTTCCCCTTATCAGCTCTGTCATCTTTATGTGTCCACTTACTGCTACCAGCAGGAGCTCCAGTATGACCTCCCCTGTACTAAGATCTTCCATTCATGATGAACAGCTGCAAAATTTCTATCAGAGTCGCCACTCACTTTTATCAAAAATGAGAAAATAGTTTGATACTTTTTATTCCCATGGGAGTCTATGCAAGATTTCTAACTCTATGATTAAGGCCTTGATTCTAATTGTTCCCCAGCAAAGTCGCCAATTTGTTAGCTCTCAAAAACGTAGGCTGAATGCCTCAAGAGGCTACCAATCTCTTGATACGCTTTAGGGTAACAGACAAGGTTGAAACAATTCAACCTTCTACTCTTTAGGTGCTGTAAAACCTGGGTGGGTGTACCTCTTTGAATAATGCAAACTTAACTTGTAATCAATCTTCTTATAACAACTTGTTCACAGTGGCAGATGGGAGTGAACAATTATAATTCAACTTGAAAATGGTAACAATACTCTGGTCTACATTCTGAAATGCCCAATTTTAAAAGATATAAAGAAAATAAATGAATTCAAAATGATAAAATGCAGAGACCAGTGCCTTATTGGGTATGCGGAGTCAAATGAAATCAAATGAGCAACACTCTCTGGAGAAAACTCAAATTATCTGGCATATATTTTGTTTACAACTTGTATAAACATACAAAAATATGACTACTAAGCTCTACTTGAATAATCCAATTGAATCTCTCTGATTACTATGATTAACTAAAAGGATTTAGTCTTTACTTGAAATAGCCAATCAATCAATCACACAAGTACAACAAATGTGCACTGATAAATCGAATACAAACTTGTCATGTCAATTTAAACAACCAAAAAGAGTCCATCTTGGAGACAGCTTAGCCATACTTTCATCAAATTCAATAGATAATTGAGACCAAAAATGTGCAGCAACATCAATTGACTTTCATAAATACCTCCAATTTGAAAACATGCATCATAGTCTCTGATCTGATGAATCTATAGTACTGTATCCATCAGAAATTTCCTACTGTATATCAAATAACTAATAGCTCATCCCAATATCCCACTTTTTACAATTGTAAAATGCCTATTTATACACAAGAATTTGAAGAAAATAACAAATTGAGATCACATGTCGGCCCAGCACAAAATTGGGCTCCAACCAAGCTGGCAAGCAACAGCTCTCAGGCATTACATGTCGGCCTCAGTGTTTTGTATTTCTATTAATCACCTGTGAACAATCGGCAAGACATAATATATCGTCTTGTCGAAGGAAATTCAATTGTTAGACATCCCATGCGCTTGTATTTCGCTCTCACATTTGTTGTAGCAACCCACTAGCTATACCGAAGCCACATAGTATTCCTTTCTTCCCACTGTGCTTCGCTATAACACATAGATATCGCGGAGACCTCACATAGATTGTTTTAAGTTTCACCGAGAGCCTCCCATATAACTTCATGTCATTGTGACATTATGTATCTCCCACTGATGAGTGCCCCTCAAGTGTGTCGCCATAACATCCAACAATCGGGGAGACCTCACGTAGAGAGCCCTTTGCTTTGCTGAAAGTCACCCCGAGATAACTTTTGATCGCCAAGAGAAGGCAACACCTACACCGACAAGGATCTACATGCTTTCCATCGGCGAGACCGAAGGTCACTTGCTGAGACCTTACGGCGATCGCCCCAACCAATACCAATAGGTTCCTTTAATCACTGGTCAGTGTGACAAAATGATATCGCTAAGACCTTGCATCAAAAAGAATAACTCTCACCGATGAACAACCATACACCGAGTCGGAGAGACATATTGAAATAGGTAAGATGCAACCCCGACAGCCAAGACATATGCCGAAATAAGCCTCCACGGTCGCCGAAACAATACAAAAGTCCTGCCGACATATCTGCAGTAAACAAATATCAACATAGAAGCAACAGGGGTCAGGAAGACAATGGGAGACCTATGCCGATATGAACCAGAATGTAAAATATGCATGACCCAATGGATTCAATGGGACAATATGGCAAAAATGAGTGAAATATGCATACGGTAGGAAAAAATTTGGAAATTTATGAGTGAAAACATATGTAAAAACATGAGATTTTTACAGTCCCAACAGGGATGAAGTCAGGGAGTCTTACCGACCCCCTATTTCATAGCGACAAGCATTGTATTGGTAAAGACTTGGCAACACATTTGGAAGGATTGGTCATCGGCGAGACTGGCTTCAGCAGGGAGAGATAGGAAGCTCATGCTGAATGAAGTTCTATCGGCAGGAAACTATTATGTCTCGAGGATTAGAAAGCAAACTAAAGGAAACATCTCGGTAAGACTTGAGTAGGAGCAGGAACGTTTGCCCGACCCTCAATGTCACAGCGATACACTCATGACTGAGGGGATAGCTGTGAGGGAGACTTAGCACATCGATGAGACTACATGACATCAAACCGATATATAATTTATGGTAGACAGAGAGACTCAGAACGTCGGGGAGACTACAGGACGTCTCAACGGGTGTCTAATGAACATGGAAAAAGCCCAAATAGATGGATTGCCCAGGATTTGAATACAAATGGACACGACTTTTCATGTGGCCGATGTATAAATACCAATTTTTGACAGCGAATGAGGGATAAAGATTGAATAAAAATATAGTAGGATACAAAATGTTTACAATTTTGAGACTATGATGCATGTTTGAAAAAATGGAGATTTCAATTGAATTCATTTGATGTGGTGACATTTTTTTGCTATCAATTGTTTGTTGTGTTAATTGAAAGTATTGTTGAAGTTGTCTCCAAGGTTGATGTTTTCTAATTATTTAAACTAATATATCAAGGATATTTTTTAGTTTATCAGTGCACACTTGTTGTATCTGTATGGTTGGATTAATTGGTTCTTTCAAGGAGAGATTAAATCCTTTTAGTCAATCATAGTAATTAGGGAATCTCATTTGGATCATTAAGAAGAACTCAGTAGTCACATCCTTGCATGTTTATACCAGTGATAAACTTAAAATTGTATGCCAAACAATTTGAGTATCTGCCAAAAAGAAGTTATTCATTTCAAATTTTCATTTGACTCCATACACCCAATAAGGCACTAGTCTCTAGTATTTCATTGTTTAATTTCATTCATTTTTTATATATGAACACATTATATTTTTTCCTTGATATTGCTTATACAATTTATACCAAAATAAAACTCATTTATCCACTCCCATTTTCCAGTGTGGGTAAATTGCTTTAGGAAATGAATAGAGGTCAAGTCTACTTTATTCAAATAGGTATACCCGCCTTGTCTAGAAGCACCTAAAGAGAAGAAGGTTCAAATCATTTGGCCTTGTCTGTTACCCTGAAACGTTGTGAGAGCTTAGCAACCTCTTGTGGTTTAAACCTGCATTTTTGAGAGCTAACACTACCGATAGAACATAATCTCATTGATGATACTTCCCTTTACACTGTTGTCGATCCATCGAAGAGACCAAAAGGAAAAGTTCTGCCGAAGAAGCTATGTCCCACCAATGACGTCAGACTATCAGAGATTTCACGAACTTCACAACCCATGACTCGAAGTTTTGAAGTTCCAATTCTTCGTGACATCGCGATTGGTCTGACATTGGGACTATCATTAAGGTCATGCCAACAGGGCCAAGTCATGCCAATAGAACAAGCTACCAACACCACGAACTATCAGACGATCACAAGGACAACCTTTGGGGTCCCACTAACCAAGAAATTTCTCAGCGATGAAGAACTCAATGAATACATGAAGACTCATCAAACCATCCTTGGTACAGAGAATAAGGTCTCATTGATAGAGCTCTGTCAGGTCGATGAAGAAAGGAAATAAAAACTCAAGAACAGATATTCAGCCAGTAAGTTTGAGGCACTGTTTCCAACATGCTCCAACTTGACGAAGAAATTACTGGCTTCATCAAACTCAAAGTTATTGAAAGTCATAGGCCCTAAGGCCCATCAAACTAACACACCATATATACTTGTTTATGCTCATTGGTTTCGTTAATGCATCTGTAAAATTTTCTAGAGTATCCACTTTTTCAAGACTGATCTTTCCATCCTCCACCATATCCCATACAAAATGATACTACACATCTATATGTTTCGTCCTAGCATGGAAAGTTGTATTTTTTTCCAAATAAATAGCACTTTGACTATCATAGAAAATAGTAATTTTCCCTGCATTGAACCCAATATCAGAGCACAAAAATCTAAGCTAAATGGATTCTTTGTAGACATGTGTTGCTGCCATATATTTTTCCTTAGTAGTGGATAAAGCGACTATAGCCTGTCGCTTGCTCATCCAACTAACTACACCGCCATTCAATGTGAAAATGTATCCACTAGTGGATCTCCTGCTATCAATGGCCCCTGCCCAATCAGAATCCACATAGACTTGAATGTTGATGGATCTATGTGATCCAATCGAGTTACCATGATAGCACAAAGTGTACTAAGAGGTACCTTTTAAATATCTAAAAACTCTTATCATAGCATCCCAATGCGGTCTACCTAGATTTGCCATAAAACGACTAAGTACTCCCACTACTTGGGTAATGTCTGGCCTTGTACAAACCATTGAATACATTAAATTTCCAATTGCACTTGCATAAGGCACTCTGGTCATGTCCTCCATCTCAGTAGGAGATTTTGGACAATCTTCAATAGATAGCTTTGTTCCCTACAACATTAGAACAACTAGCTGCTTGCAATCAGTCATACAAAATCTCTTTAGGACAGTGTTAATATACTTACTCTGGCTAAGCCAAAGCTTTCCACTTCCTCTATCCCTTTTTATTTCCATCCCTAGAATGTACCTAGCTACACCAAGATCTTTCATTTCAAACTTTGCAAACAACTGAGATTTTAGATCAGAAATCATAGTCTTACTATTTCCTATGAACATGTCATCAACATATAGGGAGATAATAAGAACTTGATCATTTTCAGTTCTTACAAATCCTAATGACAACACAAACGTGTCAAACTTCTGGTACCACATTCTAGGTGATTGTTTTAAACCATACAGAGATTTCTTTAACTTGCAAACCAGATTTTCTTTACCTTTTTCCACAAAGTGCTCAGGTTGGGACATATAGATTTCTTCTTCAAGATCTCCATGAAGAAATGTTATCTTCACATCCATTTGTTCAATCTCTAAGTCATACGCTGCTACAAGTGACAAAATAAATCTAATAGATGTTAGCTTAGCTACATGAGAAAATATTTCACCATAATCAATTCCCTCTACCTGGGAATAACCTTTTGCAACCAACCTAGCTTTACACTTTTCAACACTGCCATCTAGACCAATTTTATTCTTAAATACCCATTTATAGCCAATAGGCTTTCTACCTTCAGGCAAGGGCACCAAATCCCAAGTTTCATTCTTTTTTAATGATGCCATTTCCTCATTCATGGCTTCCAACCAAGAATTTGAATTAGACATTTCTATAGCCTCTTTCACAGTCCTAGGCTCATCAGTGCTTGTAATCAAAGCATAGGCACAATTTACATCCAACATGGAAAAAGCATACCTTTTAGGTTGTTTCCTTTCATGTGTAGACCTCCTCAAAGGCTGAGGCTAAGGTTGTGGTTCTTCTTCTTCAAAACTCTCAGAGTTGCTAGAACTCTCCTCAGTTTTAGGTACACTTCATAGTTCCTCTTTATATGGAGTTCGAGGAATTTCAACTACTTATTTTCCTTCTTTCTTTTTTGACTGTAGATCCACTGAAGAAGGTTTCAACTCTCGAAATATTACAGTTTCTTTGTACATAACTTTCTCAGTAACAGGATTCCAAAGCTTGTATCCTTTCACACCAATGTCGTAGCCAATGAAGATACATTTGACAACCTTGTTCTCCAACTTATATTTTTTTTCATTTGACACATAAACATATGCTTCATAGCCAAAGACATGAATATGTCTCAGAGAGGGCTTCCTACCAGACCACGCTTCCAAAGGTGTTATGTCAACAAGAGCCAAACTGGGTGAACGGTTGATTAAGTACCATGTTGTAGCCATAGCCTCAACCCATAACTTTTGCTCCAAACTAGCACTGCTCAACATACTTCTTGCTTTTTCCATCAGTGTCTTGTTTAATTTTTCAAAAACTCCATTTTGTTGTGGAGTGTAAGGTGCAGTTTTATGCCTTTTAATCCCATGGTCTTTGTAATACCTTTCAAAATTTGCATAACATAATTCACCGCCATTATCCATCCTTAAGCATTTAATTTTTCATCCAGTCTGATTTTCAACCAAGTGTTTTAACTCTTTAAAATGATTGAATACTTCTGACTTGCTTTTAAAAAATTATACAAATGCCCTTCTCGAATAATAATCAATAAAAGAAGCATAATATCTAGAATTCGATAACGAAGGAACATTCGCTGGACCAAAAACATCAAAGTGAACATAATCCAGTATGCTAGAAGATTTATGAGGAATAAAATAAAATGAAACACGGTGTTGTTTTCCATATATACAATGTTCACAAAAATCAAACTCAAGGTTACAATCAACAAGCCCTTCTACCAGGTTTTTATTTTTCAATGCCCTTAAGCCTTTTTCTCTAATGTGACCGATTTTATGATGCCACAACATGGTCTTCTCTGTTGGGAGTTTCACTTCTAAATATTTTCACCCAGAGGAACATTTTTTTTTCTTCCCTTCATGAGTAGCTTTATTTGACTTTATAGAGACACTGTTGCACTGCCTATGCGTCCAGCTTGTACAGAGTACTAGTATGAGCACCCTTTTCTAGCACCATCAAACCTCTAGTCATTTTGCAGCCACCACCACTCAAGAAAGAAACCTGCACGCCAACATCATTCAACTTACTAATGAAAAGCAGATTACGAGCCAGACCTGGTATGTGCATTACACCATCAATTCTTTTAATTTTTCCATTGGGAAATTGGATTCTAACTCTTCCATGGACAACAATTTCAAGAGATGAATCACTTACCAGATACACCTTTCCACCAGCATACGGTTCATACTTCATGAACCAATCTCTGTGAGATGTCATGTGAAAAGATGCACCTGAGTCAATTAGCCAAACATCATCTAATGCTTGAGTCACCAAGGCTGCAATGAAGGCATCTACATCACTCTGAGAGGAATCATTGTTATAAGAGTTCTTCTTCTTCTTCTTCTTCTTTTTCTCCTCTTTGCAATCCTTTTGGATATGACCAGTCTGCCCAATATTCCAACATTTCTCCTTCGACTTCTTGCTAGGAGACTTTGATCTCCCTTTAGATTTGGACTTCAACTTCTTGTATTTCTTCTTGCCTCTCTCCTTTGATCTTCCATGAAAAATAAGGGCCTCCTTGTCCATCTCAGAAGATTCCCTTCACATTTCTTTAGACAACAACAAAGCAACCACATCTTCTATCTTGAAAGTGGTTGTTGTACTTCCAATAGCCATCACCAGATGATCCCAAGTGTCAGGAAAAGAGCATAACAAAAGCATACAACGGTCCTCTTCCTCTATCTTCACAGCCACATAAACCAACTGAGCAATGAGCATATTGAATGTATTCAGATGATTAGCCACAAATTCCCCTTCCTCTATCTTCAAAGAGTACAACTTCTTCCTTAAGAATAGCTTATTCACCAAGGACTTGTCCTAATAAATGTCACCAAGCTTCTTCCACAAAGAAGATGCAAAATTCTCTTCATGAACATTCAGGAGAAAAGAGTGTACTAAACAGAGTCTTATCAACCCTTTTGATTTTCTTTCTGTGAGGTCCCAATCTTCTTGTTTCATGCATGATGGTTTGGTTCCCATAATAGCAATCTAGAGATCTCTATCAACCAACATGACTTCCATTTTGAGTTTCCACAACTCAAAATTTCTACCATTGAATTTCTCAATTTCTATCTTTTCAAATGTGCTTGCCATCTCAAACTTGTAACAAGTTTTCAAACAGATTCTCTACAAGACTCCCACTAAACAAAATTAGCACAAAAAGCTTGACTTACCCACAAGGATAACACAACTAGCCATGCTCTAACACCACTTGTAAGGAAAGCTAGATGCAAAAAATTCCTTCCAAATACCAATCTTACAGGAGAAAATAATGCAGATGACACTTTTAATTTTTAATTATAGTTGTAGTTCATTTAAGAAACACATACACAAGAAAAAATAGACAATTTCACAAATAGAATTAAACTCTAGATTTATGTGGGAAAACCCTTACGGGAGAAAAACCCACACACCAAGTAAAGTCACTTTGTATTATAGTAAAATGGATTACATACAATTGTAGAATTTCACTTCCAGTGTTAGCTGAAAATACAGTTGCTCTTCACACTGTTACAATCTTCTTCGAGATACAATGTAGAACAACATGAAAAATATCATTTGGTAGTATTCAAACAACTCCTTCAATCACATTACAAAGTGATTCAATTTGTTCATTGGTTGCTTCAGTTCTTGAGACCAAAAATATTTTTAGATTCAGTTCAACAACCGTCAATGTTCAAACTGTATCAGGTCATCGGGGAGACACCTTCCACAATCTCTCTGATGACACCTAGTCCCAGCGATGTCCATTCATTTGCCTTGTTAATCATCAACCAGTCAGTAGCTATCTCTAGCCAATTATCGTTTTCCAACTAAGAAATAGTTAGGTCCCACAATATCGTTACTCATTAGTTATTCATCACCATATCGAGGAGACTCCAAATCGTCTCCCTCTGATATGAGGAAGTTCCTCTAACAATACTTCAAGTGGTCCCCACTGCCTCTAGCTCGACACCACGTCATTTCCAGTCAAATATCTTCAAGTATCGGGCCATCGAGGGGACTCAAGTCAAAGTCCTACCGATGGAACATAGTCTCGTCAATGATACTTCCCTTTACACCATCGTCGATCCATCAGAGAGACCCAAGGTAGAGTCCCACCGAAGAAGCTATGTCCCACCGATGAAGTTGGACTATCAAAGATTTCACGAACATCACAACCCATGACTTGAAGTTTTGAAGTTTCAATTCTCCACAACATTGCGATTGATCTGTCATTGGGACTATTGTTAGGGTCCCGCCGACAGGGCCAAGTCATACCGATAGAACAAGCCACCAACACCACGAACTATCAGACCATCATAGGGACAACATTTGGGGTCCCACCAACCAAGCAATGTCTTGACGATGAAGAACTCAATGAATACATGAAGACTCATTGGACCATCATTGGTATAGAGAACAAGGTCCCACTGATAGAGCTTTGTCAAGCCGATGAAGAAAGGAAATACAGACCAAATAAGGGATATTTGGTAGTAAGTTTGAGGCACAGTTTCCAACATTTACAATGCCTCAAGCTCTAGGAGTACCACACCAAGTGGAGGTAGTCTGTAGTGGTGACAAGCAGCCGATGCAAGGGCTCCAGTATGTATATATTTAATTTTTGCTTTTGTCAATTTTTATGCGTGTGTAATCAATGTGTAAAGTTAGTCTAGGAAATTTTTTTAAATGATGGTCACTTTTGTAAAATTTAACCGCTATTGCAAAGGATGGCCACTATTGAAAGGCTACTTTTGACCAATTTCACCACATGATAGAAATTTTAGGAACATGGCCACTTTTGAAAACTTTGGTCATATTGTCTTAAAATAGTCTCACTATTGCCATGGATAGCCGCTTTTGCAAAACAGGGCCACTATCACCTAGAAAAAGTGTGATATTACTTAATTTAACTGATTTGCTAGCTTAGTTGCATTTTCCAGCTCTTGACTTCATTTTATAGAAAAAAAATTGATGTTGTGAGTTGAATGTTTGCAGGTCATCTTATGTTTTTTATTCATGCGAGAGTGGAGACCTTGGCTTATGGACAGGTTATTCACATTTTAGGAGCTCGAGAGAGATTTCCTTGACGTTGTAGGTTTGCGATATATAGCCTATATGTTGGCCACTATATGTTAGCTCATCGGGCTATGATGAACACTTTGGTGGAGAGGTGGTATTCGGAGACCTCTTCATTCCATCTACCTATTGAAGAGTGCATTGTCACTCTTGAGGAAATTTGGAGGATTCTGAGGATCCCCATCTATGGAGAGATGATAGATTATGATGTCAAGAGGGGAACTGTAGCTATGTAGAGATTACTTGGTGTGGAGTAGCTATAGGTACCAAATGTATAAACATCATTAGCTCTACCACTCTCTACTTTATGTGTCTGTAGTTGCACTACTCTCTCTTTATCTAGTTTCAAATCTAGCTCCAATGCTTTTTTCTGACATCTTCTCAATACTTGTAATATTGAATGCATAATCTTCAATTAGTAGAATGTTCAATGAACTAAATTTTCCATGGAAGAACAATGGCGAGTTACATGAATAATGCAAGTAGGACAAGACATGTGTGGTGCCAAGTGAAATCCTCATTCTTTGCCTCCACAAAATTTGTTCACCTACATGCAAATTTTTTGAAAGTGTGTCATTCAGAGAATACTATAAAATGAGCATCTTGGAATTTTTTTCTTCACAATATCTAATAATGCTTACCAAATTTTGATGATGCACTTGAGATAATAACTCGACCTGATAATAAAAATTTCTTTTTGTGAAAGGCTGATTCTAAACCATTACTTTGAACCTTTTGACGACAATCTACGTGTCATCTAATTTTTGGATATGACATCAATAAATTAGAAATAAATCAAAGTTTTATCTTTGGAAAAGATAAAAGAAATAAAGAAAGGAAAATCTTATCTTTGGAAAAGATGAAGTTTTAAAACAATAAAAGCAAAACAAAACAAAGCAATAAAAACAAAGTTGGATATTTCTATGTTTAACACAAGTTGAAGATATTATATATCTTGCTGCCTTGAAGGCTAAATCATATTGTAATGAATTATAATTGAAGAGCAGCAATTGTGTGAAGGATATAATCAATTTCTCTGAGCAATAAGAATACTAATACTTTTCCCCATGAGTGTTTCCTTGGCATATTGTCAAAGTTTTACCACATAAATCTATGTCTTGTTTATTATTCTATTATTTCATTTTATTATCATATGTACTTCTTTGCATCTAACTTGTGCTACAATTATCTAAGTTTGTGGGTTTTACACTTCTGTTTCCATAACACTAATAAGATACCTTTGGTGGAGGTTACTTCATTATTAAGGAATATCTACCCTAGTGCATATTATTATAGCCCAATCCTATTTTTTAGATTGTTTCATTTAGCATTATTGTTAATATCCACAAGAATGTTGTCCATAATGCCTTCACACAAAGCTCTTGAGTCTTGTTTAGTTTTCCATTCTCACTATCGATGGGAGAGTGAGGTTTCAAAACTCATTAATATCTCTAAAATGGAAACCCCTACGTCCTTCTTTCACTTTATATGTTATAATAGGTATTTTAGGATTTAAAGTGGTTACTATAACCATTTCGAACACTGTAAGAAGTTTTAGAACCTTTTTAAATCACTAAAAAAAAAAATTATTCATAATTTTTTGCATTGAAAGATGGTGTTGGGAATTTTGATGGTTGTGACAACCTTGTTGATCACCATCTTTCAATGCAAAACTTTATGAATAAACTTTAATGGTTATGGCAAGGTTGTCACAACTATCAAAATCCCCAACACCATCTTTCAATGCTAAAGTTTATGAATAAACTTTAATGGTTCCAACAAGGTTGTCACAACCATCAAAATTCCCAACACCATCTTTCAATGCAAAATTTTATGAATAAACTTTAATGTTTTAGTGTTTTAAAAAGGTTTTGAAAAGGTTGTCACAACCTCATTGAGTTCTATTAAGTTGTCCTAATTTCATAAAATTTCAACACTTAATCAATTGCTTGAGGCCAAAAATATTTTTTGAACAATTTTGTGATCAAAATTAAACATTGAAACTCTATAGCTAAGACCCTGAGTGGGGAAATGGAAAATTCAATATCTCTCCATTGGGATCACATAATTTCATGAAATTTTAATCAAATGATGTGTGATCACCCCAAAGCACAACCCATAATTTATTTTTTCTTCAAACACCTAAAATTCAAATTGACATTTTTCATAACCTACTCTGTGAAAAAATAAAACTTTAAAATCTCTCCAATGACAAAGAGCTAATACAATAAAATTGGGTATTTTGGATAAAATGATGTCAAGTTCATCTGTGTAAAAGGATTTTATACCAAACATCACAGATTTCAAGAGTTAATAGTTTTGTGGTTTTGCAGATTAAATTGCTCAAACTGTGTCCAAACCTATTTTGGACAAGGTTTGAAATGTTCAATAGTGGGATATGATGAGTTAGAAAAGTTCAAATTTTTTTGAGGTCATAAGTAGGCCAACAACTAGCTCTAATTATGGACAAGGACTACAAAGGATGAAGCAGGGAATCTAGAATCTCAAGTATAGACCAGTGCTTAAAATCCGTTGGGCTATAGAGTTAAAGAGCATAATAGAATGAAAGGAGCTTGAGAAAGCTAGAAATAGGGTAGAGGAAATAAATAACTTATACTAATTACAAAAAAAATCCTAAATATATACATGGTAGGAAAACCCTACCTCAAGGGATGTTCAAGGATACTCAAGTGAATCCATTGACCAACTAGGAGAAGTAGGACTCTTTGTGAAAAGGAATACATAACCATGTAACATCTATAGACTTAAAGATAGTATGAAAATTGAAAGGGAATTTACATTATAGAAGAAATCCCTATACAAAATCTCATGGTTAAATAACTATCTTTCACCATATATTTATTTGACTTCTTGGATATAATCTTGCCTATCACCAACCAAATCTCCATATTTTGTACCAAACAAACTAGAATCTTGAATGAATTCATCATTAATTGGAATGTAAAGTAAATCACTCAATTCCATCTGATGCAAGTCTAGGTTTAAATCAACTTTCCTTGAAGAGAAATTTGAACTGTTATCATCACTACTAGCTTTGGAAAACACATAGACATCACTCGCTAAAATGATATCATTGTCTTCTACAACAATTAACTCAGCCATCTTATCAACATTTAATATTGGCTTTGTAATTTCACTTTTACCAATTGAAGACTTTTTTTCTATAACTTGCAATGAAGGCAAAACAATCCCCTCTCCGTGCATAGAAAATCATTGTCAGAGGTTTCCAAATACCAACTTGGAATATAAGCAATATGAGGATGGAAGCTTATATCATCTAATTTGGAATCATTAAAGAGTTCAAAAAAATGATCCTCAAAAAAAGGATCCTCTCTAACCTTAAAGGCTTCATAAGAATTTATTGGCAGGTATACTACATTAAATCTGCTCAATTAATCCATGTGCTCGCCATTAGCAAACCTTCCTAGTTGTTCTTCAACTGCCACAATGTCTTTTATTGGTTCATTAATAACCTCGAAGGTGAATACTTCTGATTTTGGGTGTAATAAAAATGTATAATCATTTCTATCTTCTTCATTGTGAACTATATCACCAAAAAAATATCTTTCATTCCCATTTTTTGAAGTAAAAGATGTGAATAGATTTTTTGATGGCTTATGAGAAACACGATGTGAATAGATTTTTGATGGCTTATGAGAAACATTATGTGAATAGATTTTTGATGGCTTATGAGAAACATAGTCCAATCCATCAATTGAATTGTCAGAATTGTCTTAATTTTTCTCATAATATATATTATATATTTCATATCTTCCTTCAACACAAGATTTGATTTCTACATCACATGAAACATTTATTGAAAAATCTTCTTGACACAAAACTATGAGATTATAACATTCAACTGTACAAGGCAGAAATTTTACCCTTCTTGATTGCTCATAATAACCATTCACAAGATTTCCATTTGAAATATCTCTAATCTAATTTTGGTTGTACCATTTTGACAAAAGAAAATCATCTTCTATTTTGATAGCTTCTTTTTTTACAAATTCAATATCACATACCTTATTTCACTTCAAGTCAAATTGAATTTTGGGATGCAGTGTTGCAACAAAAATGGACAAGTTTGACTGACTAGGGTGATTGGAATGAGGAATTTAGCTCAAGGATTGGTTGAATTGATCTACAAAATCCCTCATACATTCATTTCCTCCTTTTTGAACTCTAAAAAGGTGGTATAGAAAAGCACACACATTGACTGTTAGTTTGAACCTTGCAAGAAACTTATCTCTCAATATACCCTAATTTGTAATACATCCATCTTCCAAATGTTGAAACCAACATGTTGTCATTCCAATGAGAGATTTGATGAACAACCAAATGAAGACATATTCTTCTATAACTCTCAGAATCCCACAAGAAACAGTGAATGCTTGAATGTGATTGTCTAGGTCTTGTGAGTTTTCTCCATTAAATTTTGGAAAAAAATTTCTTGAACCTACAGGTAGAGCTAAGTATTGATGCAAAGCTAATGGTCCAAAACGAGTTCCCATGGTTGGGATGAAACTAAGGCCATGATGCATATCTAGAATTATTCTACCAAAGAAATTTTCTATGTAATTTCCAAATCACAGAGTTGACAACCTTCATCTTCAATGAGGTACATTCAAATTTTTGAGTAAAAAAAGCACCGACACTTCATTCCCCATTAGAGTTTCCAAAAATCTGTTTGTGAACATATTTGTCATTGAGGTTTTATTTTGAGAAATGACCCTAAATTGTCTGCTTAGTGGCAACAAATGCACCAATTGCTGGATAGCTCATCATTAGATTAATTATTTTCCTCTAAAGTTTAGAGGTAAAGATCCCTCATATGATATAATTTTATTTTTAAGGTATACTTTTGACCAGAAAGCAAGAAAGGCAAAGCTAACATTTGTGTATAGGACCATGAGACAAATGCGATTATAAACTCAGAATAAAGACAAATGGCACACATATCATTCACTTTGTACTCAAAAATGATGATAAGGATAAAGAACAATAATTTCTTCTAATTATATGAATAGATCATGACTCATAGATCCCATAACAAACATAACCATAATCTGATATATAAGAGAAAACATAAAGAATAATTGTCAATTCACACAAAAAAATAACAATTAAAAGAAAAGATAATTGAATACACAGATTCTAAAATATCTCCTTTGATGAAAATAGAGAGCTCATAGACATCTCTATACAAAATATTATCCTTGAAAAGAAAAATCCATTTGTTGTCCTCCCCCTCCTTTTTCCAGAACCCTACCTTTTTTTAGAAGTTTTATAATAAATAGAATAATTGTAACTTCTTCTTTTTCATCTTTTTGGAGGATTTAAAGTGTTTTAAAAAAATAACTATCGGGAACTCCTTTTAATCAACTTTATTACAAACATTAGGATAATAGTGGGCTCTTTCCTAAAATAACAAACTTTTGAACTTTTGAAATAAATAATACATGATCTGACGAGTCCCTTATTTAGCACTTGACTAGAATTGGCATATGTTTTGTTGGATGAATCAATATTATACTTGTTGTGAAAAGTACCAGGCAAATTCACCGTTAGCAATTCACCGTCAAAAAATTCATTGTCAGTAATTCACGGTCATGACAAATTCACCACAAGGAAAATTCACCACCCCCAATTCACCAAGGAAAATTCATCGCATTAACATTTTTAATTACGGCTGGTGAATTTTCCTTACGATAAATTTGTCATGACAGTGAATTTTCTTGTGGTGAATTACTGACAATGAATTTTCCTAGAGCCAGTGTGAAAACCACACCAATTGTTACATCGCCAATATCATAATCCTGACTCCAAGATAATCCTACAATCAATTTGCCAATTTGATTCTCTACATCCATTACTCCAACATTGTTGCATTTGAATGCAAAGTTGGTGCACTTTTCCGTTACATTGTCATTTGTTTAAGAGATGCACCAATCTAGTTACACATTTCCTATAACACATACTGTGTTTCATAACTTAAGCACACATGTGTAGCCCATATCTAGTTACACATTTCCTATAATACATACTCCCTTTTAACAATTGTTTGATTTCAAAGTCACTATCTTCTATCCGCCATGCCATCGAATTCATTGCATCTAACTGGAATTCCCAAGTCATCTCTAGCCGAATCTTGGTAAATAAAGTTCATAGTTCATATATGCTTCAACTTGTATATATTGCCTCAGTAGAATCATTTGAGAAGGCGTCTTCACGAAATATCCTTTTACAAAGCCACATATTCTATCCAATCCACAAGGCCTCTTAATGTTATCAGATTCGTTATAAGTTCAGCAATTTCAGAACCAATGTCCATCACTTCCACATGAATTAGAATGACAACTTTCATGTTTGGTCTGGTTTCAACTTCTTCGAGAATACATAAGCAATCAATTTCACATATAGCATTGAGTTCTCTTTCAATGATATTTTTGGTATCTGGAAAATTCATCGTCAACAATTCACCATCAGAAAATTCACCGTCAACAATTCACTACGGGGAAATTCACCAACATGACAAATTCATCTCAAGTAAAATTTACCACCAGCAATTCTTCGCCACAGAATATTAATCACAAACTTTTAATGCAATGAATTTTTCATGGCAGTAAATTGCTGATGGTGAATATTCCTTGAGATGAATTTGTCATTGCGGTGAATTTTCTTGCAATGAATTGTTAGCGATGACAGTGAATTTTTGCCAATAAATTGCTGACAATGAATTTTCTTAGAACCGATATTCTTCAATATAAGATCTGCTATGTCTACCATCTTATCATTACATTGGAGATATTGCTTTGCCACGTCAATGAGTGTCAAAATGCTTTGGCTTGAAGCTTTTCTGCCTAAAATAAGCTCAAGGAGAAGTGTACCAAATGCACAAACATCAGCAGCTCTGCCACTCTCTACTCTATGTGTCTACAGTTGCACTACTCTCTCTGTATCTGGCTTCAAATCTAGCTCCAGTGCTTTTTCTAACATCTTCTCAATACCTGTAATCTTGGTTGCATAATCTTTAGTTAGCAGAATATTCAATGAACTAAATTTTCCATGGAAAACAATGCAATGTTACATGAATAATGCAAGTAGGACAAGCCGGCATATGTGGTGCCAAGTGCAATCCTCATTCTTTGCCTCCACGAAAGTTGTTCAACACCATGCAAATTTTCAGAAAGTGTGCCATTCAGAGCATACTGTAAAATGAACATCTTGGAATTCTTTTTCTTCACAATATCCAATAATGCTTACCAAATTTGGATGATGCACTTGAGATAATAACTCTACTTAATACTGAAATTTTCATTTTGTGAAAGGTTGATTCTAAACCGTGTCTTTAAATCTTTTGACTGCAATCTATGTGTCATCTAATACTATACCTTTGATGGAGGCCCCTTCATTGTTACGGGATATCTGCCCTAGTGCACATTATTATAGTGCAAGCCTATTTTTCAAATTGTTTCATTCAGCATCACCGTTAATCTCCACAAGAATGTTGCCCATAATGCCTTCACATAGAGCTCCTGAGTCTTATTTGGTTTTCCATATTCATAGTCGGCAGGAGAGTGAGGTTTTAAAACTCATCTCTAAAATGAAAACCCTCATGTCCTCCTTTCACTTTATATGCTATAAGAGGTATTTCGACATTGAAAATGGTTATTATAATCATTTTGAACATCGAAAGAAGTTTTATAATTTATTAAAACATTAAAATTTCTTCATAAAAGATGGTGTCACAAACTTTGAAGGTTATGACAACCTTGTCGGGTTTCGACAAAGTTGTCACATCCTCATCGAGTTTCAACAAATTTTCTTACCTTCATAAAGTTCCAACACTTAATCAATTGTTGGAATTTCATCAATTGTTTGAGGTCAAAAATAAATTTTGAATGATTTTGTGATCAAAATTAAACCTTGAAACTCCATAGCTAAGATCCTAAGTGGGAAAATGGAAAATTGAATATCTTTCTATTAGAAGCACATCCTTTTGTGAAATTTTAATCAGATGATGTGTGATCACCCCAGAGCACAATCCAAAATTTATTTTTGTTTCAAACACCCAAAATTAAAATTTTGACATTTTCCACAACTTGCTCCATGAAAAATTAAAACTTTAAAATCTCTCCAACAACAAAGAGCTAAGACATGAAAATTATCCCTTTTGGATAAAATGATCTGTTGTGGTCATCTATGTAAAATGATTTTATACCCAACATCAAGGATTTCAAGAATTCACTATTTTGTGGTTTGGTAGATTAAACTGCTCAAACTATGCTAAAACCTGTTTTGGATAGGATTTGAAATGTTTAGCACTAGGATATGGTGAATTAGAAAAGTTCAAATTTGGTCAAGGTCAGAAGTAGGCCAACACCCTTCACATTCCTATCATCCAATAAATTAAATAACTACAAATATTTATTTAATTCTCTCTAAAATCCACCTCAATTGATTAGTTGACTAAAACCAATTAGTTAACTAATAAATCCAATTGCATATTCAAAATAATGTTTAATCCATGGTCAAACATGGCATGCACTTGTCACATCCATATCGCTTCTCGAAAAATCCTCTCATCAAATTTCAACCATTCATTTCCCCAAGAAGATACATGTACCCTCTTTTTTACACATAATTATTAAACATGTGTAAAACCTCTAACATATCAAATCACATAGCCACATGTGTTAAAAAATTCAATCTCCATTGTCTCTTCAAAATCAATAAAATATTGTCCATCCAAATCTCTTTGATCCTTGCCCTGTTCAACTACAGCCATCATAAGGTTCCACTTGCAAGATCATATTTTCTCCTATTCTTTTCAGTCATCCTCAAACATTGATCTCATGGATCAACCTCAACCCTTGATCAACCATCCCAACATTCTATAAATAAAAATATTCCCCAAGAAATTAGGGGGCCTCTTGAATGCAAATTAATGCTATTGGTTATAAGAGAAACCTACATCTCATCTCTTAATCACACACATCTATGATCACATCCACACCCTTGGTTTACAACAAGATATTTCAAATGTTCTCTCACTAGATCTCTAAAATTGGGTGCACTACCTCTTTAGCTCAATTGGAGGTGCTTTTGGATACAAGGTTAAGGTTTATTTTCTTAGGTTTATGTCTCGTTTCCATGATTTTCTTCCTCTTTCTTACATGTTTGTACACCTAGTGGGATCTCATATCCAATATCTAACCATCTTTTGAGTGTTTTATGATTTTTAAGTTAAAAGTTCTTAATTTTATGTGTCCTGGACCTAATTTGAATGCCTCATCTTACACACTTCAAGAATATACCATTCTCATAATGCATCTTCTTATGACTTTGGGAGGATCCATTCAAAATATCTCATCTAATCTTTGTATTTTCCCATAATTTTATTTTTTGGGTCTTTTATTTATGTATTTTAATATATTCATTCCTTTGAATCTTATTCTAATAGATTAGGTGTAGGTTAACTCATTTTTTGTAGATATCTCTTATCTTTTGGGCATAGCACGAAATCAATGCATTTGCTTGGACTACATAATAGCATTCAATTTTCAATTTTGTATTTTCTTTTTCAATTGATACCTCTACTCTTATGGTCTAAGATGGTTTTACTGGCCCCAAAACACATTGTGACTTGTCTTCTTCTATAATGGCATTTCTATTTTTTTATAATGTCTTTATTTTTAGATTGGAAACATCAACTCTTGATAATAAATTCATCTTTTTATATCATTTTTAATCTTTCATCTCTTAGCTTTCTATTTTTATCTATCTCCTAGAAAACTAACATATTGTTGAATGCACAAGATAACTGAGAGGTTGGGGGTGAATCGTTTGTATATTAAAACATCAAACCCTCATTAACATTCAAATCTACATTTATCCATAAACCCTTAACAACCATTAAACCCTTATCATGCATTAGCAGAACATAAACATGAGAAATAGTAATGCAAACATATCCAAACACATGAGAACACCAAATCTACATGGAAAACCCAAGAAGTGAAAAACCACTATGAGGATTAGCTCACAATATAAATAATTGCAACACCAAATACACTAGGCTCACTGCCCAAAAGAAAGAAGGGCTCACTACTAGAATAGAAAGAAGAAGAAAGAACATTGTTACAATAAGAAATCCATCTCAAAGCAACAAAAAACTTCCACCACTGCTTCACCAAAATATTTGCACTCTCTCTATAGAATGTAGACACCTTCTTACTACTTCTAGTAGTCCTAGTTGTTAAACCTCACACCACACTTCACACTTTTTCACTTCACATCATAATTCACATCACACACACTTCACACCATAATCCTTCATCAAATCAACACATATATATAACATCCTCAACCTTGAAAATAATCTACAAGGTCGGATAAGCACCTCAAACATGCAAAATCAAATTAGGTCAGCACCAAAACATTCCTGCAGTGGAGAGGAAGGAAGGCAGACCACATCACACCTTACCTCAGACCTAAATCCACATATACATGACATGCCATGCTTCCACAAACATCAAAGCATATCCA
Organism: Sequoia sempervirens; assembly: GCA_007258455.2. NCBI lineage: Eukaryota > Viridiplantae > Streptophyta > Pinopsida > Cupressales > Cupressaceae > Sequoia > Sequoia sempervirens. The sequence continues at coordinate 392,705,276 of VDFB02000015.1, read as the reverse complement.
CAATTAGTGTAAACACCCAAGGTCGACGAAACCTATGTGAACACCATTAAACTTTAACTACATTTCACCAAATCCAAATATGACTTGTAGACCATAGACAACACTGAAACACAATCTAATATATATTCCATCAATACCCTGAAATCCAACAAATCCTTTGCAACATCATACACCTGAAGAACATACTCATCATGTACAATCAATTAACCTTCCACATAATAGAACTGATGAATCCAACCTTGTGGAGCACCAAAACTCAAACAACTTAGACTAAAGATAGATATGAGCAATATAAGAACACTTCCATATCCGCAACACTAAAAGCCACCACATAGAGAAATTTGGAGCAAAACCATTTCTCCCAAACAATGTTGCATCACAATTCACACATTGGTGAACTCAACTTCTTCTATTGAATGATCCAAAATCTAAAACTCTAGATATAACACCTCTGAACACCTCTGATCAACATATCCAAACTGCACAAGAGGATCTTCAACCATGAAGAAATGTGGAGAAAGACACTAAACACTACTTTTCCACACTGAACACTCTTTACCACATGGTTTCCTCTTTTATTCAAAATTTCTCAAAAGCACTTGGAAACCAAGCACTAAAAAAATCATCTCAACATCTGTAACACTTTCTCAACCACAAAAGAGGTTGAACATTGACAACCATATGCTCATCAAAGCAACACTAGAGGTATGCATCAATGATACTACTAATGACAATATAATGCAACCAATCAAAGCATCTCCATAGGTTGACATCAATGCAACAACAAAGATCCGTTGACATCAATGACAACACATACTTCCAACAATCTGCCCCTTTTTCATTGATGGAAACACATGACGTGAAAATCCATCAATAACAACAGCTTTGATCACCAACTCATATACTACACCATAGTGTGTACTACTCCCCCTTACACAAGCATCAACTCTTTTCAACACTTTCTCTTTTATGGGACTTCTCTCCCCCTTTCTTCATATGGTTTTTTAGTTAACTCTTTCCCCCTTTGACATCAATAGCAAAGGGAAACACATGTTTCCTTTTCTTTTCTTCCCCTTTGACATCAATCACACATAACTTCTCTCCCCCAAGGGAAACACCTATAAGGGATAACAACTACTCTACAACTTCCTTTTCTTTTACTACACTCTATTTTCTTCACACCTTCTCTACACAATCCCCCTTAAGAGTACACAACATATTGCACCAACTAGTAACTACTACACATATCATTTGACACAACTAACAAAGGAAAACACTTGTATGTCACACAATGACAATACTTACTTCTCATGAATACAATAACCAAAAATACCACTACCTACTCCCCCTGAGAGGTAGCCACCAACATCATTCTAGAACAAGAAATGAATCTTGAGATCCATTGGAGTTATGCATAACCTTATGCATCTAATTGAAAGGAGGGGAAATAACCCCTAGCTTCTCTTGGAGATACTCAAAAGTATCCTTAGGAAGAGCCTTAGTGAAGATATCTACAACTTGATCTTTTGCAGGCACATACTTCAACTTCACCTCATTCTTTGCAACCTTTTCTCTTAGAAAGTGATAACAGATTGAGATATGCTTTGTCCTTGAATGCATTGTACCGAATTTTTTGAAATATTGATAGCACTTGTATTTTCACATAAGATAGGAATTGGTTCATCATATGACACTGATATCCTTCAAGGTTTTCTTTACAACACCTATGTGTAGCATGATGCTACAACAATGTATTTTACCTCTATAGTAGATAATGACATTGAATCCTAATTTTTGCTTAGCCACGACACCAACCTACTTCCAAGAAAGAATGTTCCACCACTTGTACTTCTCCTATCATCCACACAACCTGCCCAATCTGTATTTTTATAAGTACTTAGAGAGAAATCAATATCCTTTGGATACCATAAACCATGTTCCAAAGTGCCTTTCAAGTATTTGAATATTCTTTTTACTATTGCCACATGTGTCTCTCTAAGATCTTCTTAAAATCTAGCCACAAGACAAACTGCATGCATGATTTCAGGTCTAGTAACTCAGTTAGATATAGTATTCCTCCAATCATTGATCTATACTTGCTCTAATTAGCCATAGGAGATTCTTCATTCTTACTTAGCTTGCAACTAGTAACCATAAGAGTACATATCAATTTAGAGTCTTTCATTCCAAACGTATTCAACATTTCCTTAACATACTTTGATTGTGAAATGAATATACCTTTCTTTGTTTGATTGATTTGAAGTCCAAGGAAGAAATTCATCTCCCTAAACATAAACATCTCAAACTCTTTTTGGGTCACTTCTACAAATATTTTACACATACTTGCATTTCCTCCAAAGATTATATCATTAGCATACACAACCACAATCAAGATTTGATCCTTCTCAACTTTAAAGTAAAGATTACTATCTACAGTACCTTTATTGAATCCTTGTTGCAACAAGTACCTATCCAATCTTGCATACCAAGCTCTAGGAGCTTGCTTGAGTCCATATATTGCTTTCTTCAATTTGCAGACCATATTAGGATCTTTTGATAGCTAAAATCCTTCTGATTGTTCAATATAAACTTCTTCTTCCAAATCACCATTCAAAAATGTTGACTTCACATCCATCTAATATACTTTGAAATCCTTATGTGCTGCAAAATCCAAAACATCCTAATAGCTTCCATTCTTGCCACTGGAGCAAATGTCTCCTCAAAGTCTATTCCTTCTACTTGTGAGTAACATTTACACACAAGTCTTGCTTTGTTCCTAACAACTTCTCCACTCTCATTTAGTTTGTTCTAGAATACCCACTTAGTTCCAATCATGTTCTTATTCATTGGTCTTAAGATAAGTTCCCAAGTTTGATTCTTCTCAATCTACATCAATTCTTCTTCCATAGCCTTGATCCAAAATTCATCTTTGCATGCCTCAATCACTATTTTAGGTTCAACTTTAGAAAGTAAACATAAGTTTACCTATTCTTCTGTCATAGCAGCCTTCCTTCTTATCAATACACCTCTACTTTTGTCACCAATGATTTGATCTTCAAAATGATTCTTCTGCACATACTTAGGGGTCTTAGGGATCCTTTCCAAAGCTTCTTCTTCTTCAACCTACACTTCTTTTTCCTTACCTTCATCATTTTCTTCTTCTCTACAAGAGGACTCATTTGATTCATATCCATCTATCAACATTGAGCTTTTGTGTAGGTCTTCATCCACTTTGACACTTGCACTTTCAACAATCCCTTTTAGCTTCTTGTTGTAGCACTGGTAAACTTGCTCTTTGTAGAGTATCCAAGGAATATTCCTTGATCAGATCTAGCATCAAAATTTCCTAAGTTTTCTTCATCTTTTCTGATATGGCATTTACTTCCAAATACTCTGAAATACTTGACAGTAGGAGTTCTTTCATACTACAACTCATAGGGAGTCTTTGAACTATTTTTCCTTTCTTTCCCTCTATTAACTATATAGACCGCAATATGAATTGCTTCTCTCCAGTAGAGATCTGGTAGATTTTCTTCCTTCATCATTGTCCTTGCTACTTCCTGAACTAGTTTATTCTTCCTTTCCACGACTCCATCCTACTGAGGAGTCCAAGGAACTAAAAAAATTCTATTCCATGATCTTCACAAAGACTATTAAACTCATTGGAGGTGAACTCTCCACCTCTGTCAGATCTTAAACATGTGATTTTCATATCCATTTCATTCTCAACCATAGCTTTGAGAAAATTTATCCAAGTCATTCTAAAGTAATCATTAATCAACAACATGAAATACCTGCCACCTTGAAAACTTCTTGTTTTTGTAGGTCCACAAAGGTTTGTATGCACCAACTCCAAAGGTTTTGTGGTAGAATATTCTTTGAGAAAATTTATCCAAGTCATTCTAAAGTAATCATTAATCAACAACATGAAATACCTACCACCTTGAAAACTTCTTGTTTTTGTAGGTCCACAAAGGTTTGTATTTTTCTTTGAGAAAATTTATCCAAGTCATTCTAAAGTAATCATTAATCAACAACATGAAATACCTGCCACCTTGAAAACTTCTTGTTTTTGTAGGTCCACAAAGGTTTGTATGCACCAACTCCAAAGATTTTGTGGTAGAATATTCTTTGACATTGAAATTTTTTCTTACTTGCTTCCCAACCCGACATTCCTTACAAACTACATTTATAGCCTTTGTAATCTTTGGCAAATCTCTCACAGCTTGATTAGATTTGATTCTAACTAGGCTATAAAAATTGATGTAACACATTCTTATATGTCATAGCCAAATTTCATTGATTTGAGTCATAAGGCACATACCATTAGCACCCTTAAGCTGGTAAAAATTTCCATCTATCCTTCTTCCTACAACAACCAAATTTCCAAAGACTTTTCTGATCTCACAACCACCATCCTGAAACACAAGATTATATCATTTGCAACACATTTGTCCTGCACTTAGGATATTATACCAGAGCCCCTTAACATAAAGAACATTTGTATTATTCTTTCCATCAAAACTGATTGAACCTTTTCCACATGTCTTAGGAGATGTATCATCACCAAACTTAACAAGACCTCCTTCACACTTCTCAAGTTTAACAAACTTACTCTTATTACCTATCATGTTATTTGAGCATTCGCTATCAATAATCCAGTAGTTTTTGTCCTCTCTAACATGAAAATTAATCACCATAGTTCTATTATGACCTTCTTCCAGAGCAACTTCCTTCATACATCTCTTAGAGCTAGTAGAATTAGTTCTAACATTTAGAGCCATAAACAAGCATCCATTATCCTCATCATTAGGGTAATCAAATTCATCATCAAATATACTAGCATCTTCTTTAACATAATAACTTCTCTTAATTGATTTACCTTTATTCTCCTTAAATTTGTCATTTGAAGCTTTGACCAGACATCTTGAAGCATAATGACCTAGCTTTCCACAATTGAAACATTTAAAAGGAAACTTATCTCTATATTTTCCAGCGTACTTTTTCAATCTCCTCACAAAGTTTGCTTCTAGCTCATCAAACTCATTCAGATCAGATTCCTCATTCTTCTCTACTTTGCCAACTTTAAAAGCAATCTCTTTTCTTGAATCACTTGTCTCAATTCAAAAGTAGTTAAAGCACCAAACGGCTAGTCTCTAGAATAATGATCTGAATTCTAAGCTTCTTCAACAGTAGAAACCTTATGACTATACTTTCTTTAGGAAGAGTTATTAATACCTTATTTACCACCTCATCTTCTTCAAGTTTTCCTCCAATGCCTCTGATGGAATTGAAAACTCTGTCCACTCTATGCATGTAGCATGTAATATCTTCATCTTTTGTCATCCTTGGGGTTTCAAACTTAGTCTTCATATTTTGCATCTTTTCTTGCTTGACCTTATCATCTCCTTCATAGATGCTTTCCAACCTTTTTCCAAATCTCACCAACAGTTTTAAGACTCATAACTTTCACAAGTTTTGAATTAGAAAGATCACTCAAGAGAGCATACCTTGCTTTTCCATTATTCTTATATGCCTTGATCTCATCATCAATACTCAAACCATTTGCAGGCATTGTATAGCCAATTTCAACAGACTTCCAAACTCCAAATCCTAGAGAAATTAGGAAACCTTCCATCTTGGTTTTCTAGAATGCATAATTAGATCCATCAAACATAGGAGCCTCCTTCTTGTGTGCCATCCCAGATCTACCTCAAGTGATTAAACTTTCTTCCAAGGAACCTTGCTCTGATACCAATTATTAAATGCACAAGATAATTGAGAGGGGGGCTGAATTAGTTGTACATTAAAATATCAAACCCTCATTAACATTCAGATCCACATTTATCCTTAAACCCTTAACAACCATTAAACCCTTATCATGCATTAGAAGAAAATAAACATGAGAAACAACAATTAAAACATATCCAAACACATGAGAACACCAAATTTATGTGGAAAACCTAAGAAGGGAAAAACCACAATGAGGATTAGCTCACAATATAAAGTAATTGCAACATTGAATACAATAGGGCTCACTGTCATAGGGCTCACTTCCCAAAAGAAATAAGGGATCACTGCCAATGGCTCATTTCCAAAATAGAAAGAAGAAGAAATAAGATTGTTACAATGGGAAATCCATCTCAAAGCAACAGAAAATTTCCACCGCCGCTTTACTAGAATATTCACAATCTCTCTATAGAATGTAGACACATTTTGCTCACTTCTTCCAATAGTCTTAGTCATTAAAGCTCACATTGCACTTCACACTTTCACACTTCACATCATAATTCACATCACACCATAATCCTTCAACTCAACACACACACACACACACACACACACATATATCATCCTCAACCTTGAAAACAATCTACAAGGTTAGTTATGCACCTTAAACATGCAAATTCAAAGTAGGTCAACACTAAACATTCTTGTGGTGGAGAGGAATGAAGGTGGACCACATCACACCTTACATCAAAGTTAAATCCACATATACATGCCACACCACGCCACACTTCCACAAACATTGAAGCATATTCACAATTAGTGTAAACACCCAAGGTCAATCAAACCTATGTTAACACCATTAAACTTTTAAGTACACACTTCACCAAATCCAAAGATGACTCGTGGACCATAGAAAACACTTGAACACAACTGGAATATTCCATCAACACCCTAAAATCCAACAAATCCTTTATAACACCATACACTTGAAGAACATACTCATCATGTACAACTAGTTAACCTTCGACATATTATAACTGATGAATCCAACCTTGTAGAGCACCAAAACTCAAACAACTTAGATTAAAGATAGATATGATCAATATAAGCACACTTCTAGATCCGTAACTCTAGAAACCACCATGCAGAGAAATGTGAAGAAAAATCATTTCTCCTAGATAACACTGCATCACAATTCACACACTAGTGAACACAACTTCATCTATTGAATGATTCAGAACCTGAAACTCTAGACATAACACCTTTGAACACCTTTGATCAACATATCTGGATTGCATAATCAAATATTAAACCATGAAGAAATGTAAAGCAAAACACTAAACACTACTCTACGAAACTAAACACTCTTTGCCACACTATTTCCTCTTTTATTCAAATTTTCTCAAAAGCACTTGGAAACCAAGCACCAAAACAATCATCTACAACACCTTCTCAACTACACAAGAGGTTGAAGATCCACAAACATATGATCATCAAAGCAACACTAGAGGTTGACATCAGTGATACTAATAATGTAACCAATCAAAGCATCTCTATAGGTTGACATCAATGCAACAACAAAGATTTATTGACAATAATGACAACACATACTTCCAACACATATTTCTCTATAACTCACTATCATTATTTTTATAGGTTTTATTGTTTTTTTGAAATATTTTCATTAACATGTGCATTTCTATTACACATACCTCTATTTTTAACATGTATGGCTTATTCTTAATCATTTCCACTCTACATCAAAATATTTTCTTTACATTTCAACTGTTTGTAGCTATCTAGTTGAAATATTCACTCCAAATCACTACATGTGCAAGTAAAAGATTAGTAAAGGTAAAATTTCCTTTTACCTTTTATGTCTTTCTTTGCCATATCTATCATGTATTGTGATGCATCTACCTTTGTTTTAATGTATTTTATTTGCAACAACTTTTTATTTTCCTAGTGTTTAGATTCTTGACTAACCATATTTTATAGCCGAACACCTCTTTCTTGTGGCTAAATAATTTCCCAAAACTCATTTGAGAAAATACTAATATCTTTTTTTGTAGGTTTTCTTGTCAAAGGACCCATCATTTTAACTAAATTTAGTTGCACATTTAATTTTTAAGGGAAATAAATAATTATTTATCATGTTTATGAGACACCTTGGTGTGTACTCTCTCTCCTCATAATGAAATGTTATATTGGAGATCAAAACACCATTTTATTCTCTTTTATCATTTTCAATCCTAGGAAAGTCAAATTGTGTATGCCCTCTCCTCATACTATAAGGTGATCTTAGAGATAAAAATCACTTTTTCTTTCTTTCCTATATTGGGCCTACCTTTATTTCATCACCAAAGGGATGAACCAAACCCTTTTCTTTTCTAGCAGGGTATATGAATTTGGGAGAGAATTGAAAGGCTCTCCCATTGAGAGTACACTTGTCATTATGGAAATTCTTGCAAGAAATTTACACCTTTTAAATTCATAGAGGAGAGTGACTTACCCTCTCATATTTTGTCATTAGATATACTCTTTTATTTCATGGAATTAGGATAATGCATTGATTTATGGATTGTATTGTGAAGTTACACACCTAATGCCCCTAGAAAATATTTTAGGCCATGTATTATCTTCCCTTGTGTCCTCAATAAATATTGGGTGATAAAAAATAGTTCGTACCTCATCATGGGCCGTAAATAGCATGTTGAGATAAGAAATATTGGTGGACTTATAATCATCCACACACCTACTTGAATGAATCTAGGTTGCTCTTGTGCTTGGAATGTATTATTTTCAAAACTTATAAAAACCATTAAATAAATCATTAAGCCTTTTCTCCATCAACCATCCAAAATTAGTTCATCTAATCTTCATATTCAAATTTTAAATCCTAAGAGAAAATTACACTTGAGACAAAATTTTGCATCCCATAATCATCAATCCATAATTGTTAATGCAAAATATAATTCATAATAAAAACTCACAATCCAATCCTTAAACATAATATACTATCCTAATCTCATTTAATATAAAAAAAAATCACTATCATTAATCCCTAACCACTAAAGTCAACCTCTAACATCTGAATCCAAATTAAAAAAACATCAAAATAAAATACTAAACCAAAAGTTTGAAACCTTTATCCATACCAACTTCCTAATTTTTCTAAAAAAAATCATCCACCTCTACAAATAATCCTAAATCTCATTAATCCAAATAAAAAATATAGAATTTCATCATAATCTATAATTCAATTCCAATTCTCCACTCCCTATTCCAATCCACTTATCTCAGTTGTGAATCATAAACTTAAACCTAATCCCAAACACTAATAAAAACCTTGGGGAATCCAAGATAAATCAAGAAAATATAAAATCCTAGTTAGCCCTAACATCTACCTTACCCTCATCCTAATCCAAAACACTAGTTAATAAAATCTACATCAAGCCTAATTCAAAAACCTGTGCAATTTTTTTCAACTTCCCTCCATTCATCCCAATATTTAATCAAGCATCCTCTAATCCAATATATCCAAATCAAAACCAAGTAAAATATTAAGATCATAATATCAACCATCCAATCCTAATCAAAATTATTTAATACCTTATTTAACATTAAGTTAGAAATAAAAATTCAAATCAAAATGAAAAATTCTTAGGAACTTTACTAATCTAAAATATCAAGTTAATTATTGCTTAGGAAGTTTTCCTATGCTAAGTATGGAAAATATAATCAAATCCAATCATCCTAATGTATTGATCCTGTTAGCTCTCAAAAACGCAGGTTTGAACCACAAAAGGTTGCCAAGCTTTCACAACGTTTTAGGGTAACAGAACAAGGTTTGAAACAATTAAACCTTCTACTCTCCAAGCACTGCTAGACCTATGTGGGTGAACCTATAACAAATGAAGCAGACTTCACTATTGATCTTCTCTTCATGCCATGATTTGTCCATGATGGCAGATTGGAATGGACAAAATAAACAAATTTGGCATATATTGTATATTAAAATGAAGACTAAACCCTAATATACTCAATCAATAAATGTAAAAAATATGAATGAAATTAAATGATGGAAATGGTGAGACCGCTGCCTTATATAATATACGGAGTCAAATGAAATCTTAAACAACTGACTTTTTTCTGGACATTATTCAAATTGTTTGGCATATTTTGTTTATAACTAGTATAAACATGCAAGATTGTGATTATTAAGTTCTTCTTACTGATCTAAATGAAATTCCCTAATTACTGTGATTAATTAAAAAGATTTAATCCTTCCTTGAAAGAACCTATCGGCCAATCACATAGATATTGCAAATTCGTACTGATAAACCAGACATAAACATGTTATGCTAATTTAAATAACCAAGCAACATCAATCTTAGAGACTACTTAAATAATTCTTTCAATAGGCACGACACAACAATTGACACCAAAATATGCCAGCAAATCAGATGATTTTCATTGATATCTCCATAGCTTCAAAACATAAATCAGAGTCTCAACCCTGTGAAACATGGTGTTCCACTGTACTTTCTATTCTCTATCCTACCCTACCTACCATGCGTACATATTGTTTTCAAAATGAACATTTATACATTGAGAATATGAAAGGACGCATCCTTTCGGAAATAGGAAATACAAATTACAAAACAAAAGATAGAGAATAATTAGGCTCTATTTAGCCACAAGTGAGTCTTAGCGAGGTCGTCCAAATAATCTCGGCGCTCATATGTGTCCACATCTCCAACAGCATTCCAGATAGTGATTTCCATCTTGACCATTTCCTCATTTTGCTCGCTCACTTCTTCCAATGTTGTATCCTCTGCAGAAGCAATCTTCATGATTTCATTCAGCATTGACTCACATTCATTCTTCCACCTGGTGGCTTCTTTCAATTTACCTTTATCATCAGAGAATGTAATCATAGTTTTCTTGGCAGCAGCAACTAACCCCTATTCATCACCTTGCAATTCATCATAGAAGTTTCGATGGCGATTAATTATATGATTTACAGCTTCAAGTGCAGTACTATTAGCTTCATTACTTTGGGCCATTTCATGAAACTTCTCCATAATTCATCCATCCATCCTCGTATGCTCCTTTAATGTAGAAAGAGTATGAGAGTATTTTCCCCACAATTTATTCAACCAAGATGTCAAATGATCCTGCCTCTTCTTGACAATTGCAACAATTGCATCATGCTTTCCATAAGAATAAGCACTTAATCCTACCCAGTGATCTTTTGCCTGAGAGCTTTCTCCTTGAGTGATCATTTTGGTTGTCCCCATTGAAACACCAACCAAGTCTTTGAGTCTATCATTTACTCTCAGCAATTTTTCATTATTTGCTTTGTACATTTCTCTTTCTCTTATCAATAACTGAATTTGTGCTTTATTCAACTTTGCAATATTCACCCCAATATCTGCAATAGCTACAGGATCAGCTTCTCCAGCTTTTAGAGTCATTACATGGCCAAATGCCTTCTCTGTATATATTACCACTGATTTCCTATGGGGTGGGTACAAATCCCATATCATCAATGATCCCTCATCAGTATTATACTTGGATCCTACATATACTTTTGTCACCTTTTCCTTGTCAAGCTTGTGTGTAGCATGAATGTCCTTCAAGAAACTATCAAAAACCAATGCAAAATTCAAATCAAGGCCAGGAAATATCATGACACCAGCACTCTCCAACATTTTCCTCCCCATTTCAGGAGTCATATTTGCCATTTCATCATCCACACATTTTCTCAATTGAGCCAACAATTGTTCCTCATTTCTTGAAGTAACATCAACATTCTCTCTAATTTCCTTCCCCTTCTGCTTGTACAAGAATGCCTTGAACACTGGGGAATGTATAAACTCATCATCAGAGACAAACGATCTTTATTCCATTTGCCTTGCATCAACATCACCACTTTCAATACTCTATTCTCTAACTAGGCAGACATACTGCTGAGTCCTCATCCTGGATACCTTTCCTGATCTATCCTGTGGCACATTAGCTCTTGGTGTTTCCTCATCTCCAGAAGACAATAGCTCAATATCCTATAGCCCCTGGTTATATCTTTCAACCACCATTTATGCTTCATCTTCATCCATATTCCTGATCATATCATCAAAAGGATACGGTACATGCGGATACCCTCCAAAGTTAATCCTTTCTTTGGCTGAATTGATATATCCTTCAGGGTCAAAGTTTTTCCTGGTTGGTCCTCTTTTCATATTATAATGCAACAATCTATCAAGGATTGAATTATATCCCTCTTCAGCCAACATAGTGAAATCACCAAAACACAAAGTACTAGGCATAAAGCCTGCTTCCCAAAAGAGTTGAAATGCATCACACTATAGTAATCCATCTGTCTGACAATTTCCAAATATGCAACCCTGTTTGGAACTGTCCTTGGCAAAATGAAAGGAGCATCTTCAAATCCATATATTCTGATTACTGTAGCTCCCTCCAAACAATACCAGTCTCCCCAATTATGATCAATTGGCCCATTGAAGTCTTTCGACCGAAGGAATCTTTTGATCTCATCAATCAATGAATAATTACAAAGGATAATGATACAATGTATACAATGTCTTCACAAAATGCTCTTCAAATGAATGAAACTAGAACCAGCAAACCTGTTGTCCCAAATAGTAGTCCACAATTGAACAGGCAATGCTTCACCCTCCTTACCAATTTGAGAAACTCTCATTTCAGGAGGCCATACCCCTAACTCCTATCCAAAATATAACACCAAGTGTATGAATAATTTCTGAGATGGACAATAGAGGCTCCACTCTTTATAGCCATCAATCCTGAATCAAGCTCCTTAGAAATATATGAAGCATAGTCAAATGGCTTGGAATTATGATATTGGATATCTGCTATGATAATCATTGGCACCATTGACATGAATTCTGAGGCATCCATCCCAAACACCTAACAAACTAAAAAATACATGTACTTCATATAAGGTTCAAACAAATCTACATGATAGGGAGGCCCCTCACTATCTTCCAGAGGCTCTGGCTTGTTACCCTGTTTGACCCTGTGAATTGGTAACATCCAACCCTTATAAGTTGTATCCATTCTTGAAAATTCCTTCTGCAACTCCTCACAATTGATTTCCTCATTGCAAAACCCTTCCAATTTGAAAACCTCACCTATTGCTTCTCTTGACACATATATCTGTGCTTTTCTAGAAGGATCACATATAGATTTATGTTTTGGATCATAATGATCAGCAAGTAGCTTTACCAATTATACATTTATGAATATATTAGGGTACACCAATTTCCCTACATTCAATTTCCATGGATTGCAGACTGGCTCAAAATGGTTTCCCCTATGGTAGTGGAAATTGAAGAGCTCATACCCTCTCACAACAATCCAAACATCACCAATGAGCTTGCATTTATCATCCAGCTTATCGATTTTAACCCTAAGTTGTGTGAACCTTCTAGCTTTAGGCCACGAGCCAGGTAGTTGATCAAGAAGGTCTTGGTTCAACCTCCTTTCAGTGCCTTCATGCTCTGTATCAGTCTTTTGTTTCTTTCCCTTCGACTGACTACTCTCACCAAGCTTTCTACCCTTACCCTTTCCAGATCCAGAAGACTCCATTTTAAAGCTTACAGAATCAAAATGTGAAAAACAAAGAAGCGATTACTTACAGTACTCTGCTCGAGCTCCTCAGACCACAAAATGTCTCAATTCTCTGTTCAGCATGTCAATTCTTCTACAATCAACTTGGTACTGAAGAATTAATTAAAACTTCATTGTTATATCCCATCATACCATTAATGAAGCATGATGAAGGCTCATTTGAAACTGGTACTGTCACATCAAACGTCCCGTCAGTGAGAAAATTACAAATCTGGAGCGAAGTCCTTTTGCACTGTTTACTTAACCTTTCGCCAAGACACTTTGTGGTCTTACCGACACCTGGAATCAACTTGATGGCTACCGCTTCCATTTTTCATGTCACTATAACAATTCCAAGTCAGGGAGATGTCTCACATATATCTTTGCAACTTACCGATATGTAATTTTCAATGTATTCTCTAGTCGCTATGACAAGATCACCCTTTCGCTAATGAAAATAATCCTACCGATGAAATAAATTCCATCGGCAAGACTCTAAGAACTCAGAAAGACTCATACCGATACCAAATGTCTGGCCGAATCCACTCCTCTTGATTACTCCATTTGGCAAGACTCGCCCCGAAATATTCTGTCGGTATATCTTTCAAACCTCGATGAAGCTCATATCGGAGACTTCTTCTCCTAGCAATGCACATCTCTATCAGCATAACTTTTGAATCAGCAAGACTCTATAACTTCTCACCGATAGCCTTTGAATACCCTTGAACTTGATTCGGCCAAACAATAGCCACTTCGCTAAGACCTTCCCCGATGCACATAAGTCTTACCAAGACATTTGTTTGCAAGCCAGTCGGTAAGACAAAATAATTTCGTTATGAGTTCATGCCGATACCAATCAATCTGGCCGAAACAACCCCTTTGTGCATTAGTCGGTATGACATATTGTATTCACCCTGACATTACATCGATGCCCCAACATATGCTGATATATTTTTTATATATGCCTATCAGCAAGAAAAAATACTTTGCAAAGACATTCCCCTGAATACCTTTAGCTTGACCTATATACTTCCACATGCACCGGTCAGTGAAACACAAGGTATTCGCTATGACTTCACTCCGACAATGATTCCCTTTGCCAAAATGACTCTTTTTGTCACTGAAACAAAAAAATTGTCATGCTGATAGTCTGCAACAAACATACATTAGTGCAAATCCAGGTCGGGGAGACTTTTACTATGTCTTGTCGATTCAGGTTTTTTAATGAAATATGAAAGACTTGATGGATTCAATAGATTTTATGATAGAAAATAAGCAAGACAATACAAAGAGGGACTCTTATGCTTATGATGAGGACTCAATGCTGGAAACTCTTGGATGCAATAGACTGTAAAAATTTAAAAAATTTACAGTTCGAACAGTGGCTCCATCTGGGGATGAATGATAGTGAGATCATTGCAAGGATTCATATTTATGTGTGAGCAGACCAAACTCAAAATGATGGAACAGATAGCAATGGAAATGAATGAGACCTTATACTACTGTACATGGAAAATTTATTTCAAAAGAAGGAAAATCAGGATTGTCCATGTACTTGCAAATCCTACTCCTTTTATTTCCTAAACTACTATGCATGGAAATGAATTTCAAAGAGGATCATCAAGAGTTGTCCATGCACTGGCAACCCTTAATCCTCTGTGTTACTTCACGAGAAAAAATGTTTTAGAAATTGCCCATGTATAGGCAATTCCTGATCCTCACTAGCCATATTCTGCAGATAGTATGAGTCTTTGCCTTTCTTTCCAATCACGACAAAAGGCCCTAGCCATAAGGCTTCAAACTTCCCATGTTTTCCCTTCTCCTGGCACCTTGCATTCCACATCAGTACCAGATCACTCTCTCCAAATTTCCTATCCTTTTCCCTTTTTTCAAATAAATATTTCATCTGCATTTGCAATTTTATATTTTGATTTTGAGCCACTCTCCTTATTTCATCCAGTTCAACTAATTGCTCCACTCTTTCCTCCATGGGTTTAGGAATATCCAAATCTTCCTGAAGAACAAACTTGTAAACTGGTAACAAGTTCTACAAAGGCATCCTGGCTTGTGTTCCATACACTAACTCAAATGGAGACTTCCCAATTGCCTTCTTCACTGTAATTCTATCAGCCCATATATCCGATCTTAATTTTGAATCCCAAGCCTTCTTGTTTTGACCTAGCATCCTTCTTATAATCTTCAGAAGACTCTTATTGCTAGATTCCGCTTGTCCATTAGCCTGTGGATGATAAGGGGCTGCATAAGAAATGGCAATACCGTATGTGCTATAGAAGCCTCTGAATTCATCTGATCTAAAACACATCCCATTGTCAATAATCAACCTTATTGGTGTACCAAATCTAGTAATGATATTATCCATCAGGAACTGTGTCACCACCTTACTTGTAGCTTGTTTGGTTGGGATGGCCTCTACCCACTTGGTAAAATAATCAGTGGCCACCAATATCCACCTATGTCCACCACTTGATTTTTCTTGTATTTCTCCAATGAAATCAATTCCCCATTGATGAAAAGGGGCATCAGCCTACAAAGGTCAAAGTGGAAAAGCTCCCTGATATTTCAATTTTCTAGAGAACTTCTGGCAAGCTTCACATTTTCTCACATATGCAAAGGAATCATTAAAAATCCTAGGCCAATAATACCCTTCCCTAAGAATTTTATGCGATGTTGTCTTTGCTGAGTAATGTCCTCCACACACTCCTTCATGCATTTCACTCAAAACATGTTTAGATTGAAATTCATCCAGACATAACAATAATACACCATCCTTGTTTTTCCAAAATAAATCTCCATCCATAAAAACATATTTAGACGCCTGCAACTTCAACGTTCTTCTCTAATTTTCATTCATTCCCTCTGGACATTTCATGTATTTAAGGTAATACATGATATCTGTATACCATTGAGTGTGCTCGATGCTTGCAATTACATTTTCTTCTTCTACATTGCAAATCTGATTTGCTTCAATATTTGCCTCTGCCATCAGTTTAGCCAAACCCTGACCTCTGACCAGTTTAGTAATTTGTATCTCTAGGTCAAATTCTTGGATTTTGTTAATCCATTTGCATCTTTTACCTGTTACTTCAGACTGTGTCAGAATATCCTTAACTGCTGCATGAGGAACATAAGCAACTACCTTTGCTCCAACTAGGTATGGCCTGAAAGCTTTTACAGCTTTCACTAGCGCAAATGCTTGCTTCTCCATTATATCATACTTTAGTTCAGAACCTTGTAATGACTTACTAAAGAAAGATACAGGCTGCTCATGACCATCTTCATTCTTTTGTAGCATCACAGCTGCAACAGTGTGCATTGAGGCAAATGAAAAAATCTGAAAAGGTTTTGAAAAGTCAGGTGACTTAAGAATAGGAGCCTCCTTGATGGCTCGTTTTATAGATACAAAAGCTTCCAAGGCTTCTGCAGTCCATTCTATCCTTTGTCCTTTCTTTAACATTTTTGATATAGGTTTGATAATCTCAGCAAAGTTAGAAACAAACCTTCTAACAAAGTTAATCTGTCCAAAAAATGAATATCGCCTTAACAGTTTTAGGGACAAGGATTTTATCAATAGCCTCTACCCTTTCAGGGTCTATCCTAATCCCTTCCTTTGAAATGATATGCCCCAAAAGCTTACCCTCTGTGACAACAAAATTACACTTCTTGGGTTTAAGCTAATACCATACTTAAGGGCTTTTATAAATACCTTTTCCAAATGATGAACATGATCCTCAGCCTTCTTGGAATAAGCAGTAAGATCATCCTGATACACCACCATGAGAATATTGATCAAATCAACAAACGCCACATCCATGGCTCTTTGAAAAGTTGCCCCTGCATTAGTGAGACCAAATGGCATTCTCAGATAAACATACGTTCCCCAAGGAGGTGTGAATGCAGTTTTGTATTGCTCAGACTCTTTAACCTTGACCTAATTATACCCTGAAAATCTGTCCATCATGGAAAACAACTCACAACCTATCACTTTATGCAGTATGGCCTCCATATTAGGCAAAGGATAATTTTCTTTAAGGGACGCTATGTTTAGATTTCTAAAATCTACACATAATCTAATGTCTCCATTTTTCTTTCTAACAGGGACCAAATTTGACACCCATGTAGAATGTCTAATTGGCTTAATAATTCCACCATCTCTGAGCTTCACCAATTCCTCCTGCATTTTAGGTTCTAGAGTTGGATTTATAGGCCTTTGCTTTTGTCTGAATGGTTTGGCATCTGGCTTCAATGGTATTTCATGCCGAAACAAGTCTTCTCTATATGCTTTCAGATCTTCATAAGACCAAGCAATTACATGTTTATACTTTCTCAACAATTCTATCAGCATTCTTCTAATTGCAGGACTTATCTTTTTACCTATGTACACCTTTTTTGGTGCCATCTCAGTTCCCAAATTAATTTCTTCAATATCATCCCTTCCAACTGGTGTTTGCTTCATTAAAGACCAATCACTTCCATCATATACCCTCTCTAATGCCACCAAGCCTTTAGGAATCTTATTTGTTTTGAGCTGTAAGATCTCTTTTCCAAAGACTGTTTGGTTCCCATCCACTTCTTCAACAAAGGCATTGAAGTCAATCTCTTGGGCTTCATACTGGTCTATACAGTGGAGGAATTTCAAAAGATCTGTTTCATCATTAAAAACTTGCTAGCTATATACATTATCAAGCATAGCAGGCCTTGTCTTGAATTCAATTTGTGACACTCCTGCCAATGTAATATCATCTCTCTTCAATGCTACATTAGCTAGAAAATCTGCCATTATATTCTTCGACCTATCTACCCACTCAATTGAAAAAGCATCAAGCAACTCAATTGTATCCCATACAACATTTTTGTATTGCTTTAGTCTTTTTTTTGTTGTATACTTCGCCTTAATTTGCGAGACAACTAACTCAAAATCTCCTAGAACAGCCAGCAACTTTATTTTATGCTTCACCGCTATATTCAGTCTAGTTAATAGAGCTTCATATTCCGCCACATTATTAGTACATTCAAAAGTTAACAAGAATGAATACTTAAATGTAGTACCTTCAGGTGAAACAAATACTATCCTAGCTCCATTGCCTTCTTGGCTGCAGGCTCCATCAAAATACATTTTCCACACACCATTGTGGTTTCGTGCAGCATGCTTCTCAATAGGATCACTATTAGTGAATTCAGGCTGTGCTGGTTCTATATTGAAACTCCCAAGATCAATATCACAAAAACAGTTGATTTGGTCTTGTGGCACACAGTCAATGAGCCGATTCATCCTTGGCTCCCTGTACAACTTCACCTCTTGGCCATTTACCCGAATTGTTGCATAAGATAAGTTGAACTGAACATTTCCACCAATAGTTGTTGTCCACTGTCTTGATAAGAGTATACCAAATTGAGGAGGGGTGTCTATCACTGTTATATCAATATTGTAGGCTACTTGAGGATAAGCAGCTAACTTGACTTCTACATCTTTCATTATACCAATCACAGGAACAGGTCAGTTATCCATTGCATAACATTTTCCTTCATTTGTATTCACCCACATGCCTAGTTGTTTCATTACTCCTACTGGCATAATATTCATGGCAGCAGTATAATCTATCATGTAATTCCTTAATAATTTTTTATTAATGAGTAATGTGATAAAGAAAGGATCAACTGTGGCAGACTTGTTAGTACATTACCCAAGCAGATTTCTGGGATGTTTACTTTATCCTGCTTATTTTTAGCAGCCATTTTATTTTCAGAACTTACATGTTTTCCACTTTCATTTGTTATCAACTACACTGCATTGTCCCTATATTCTTTAATTTTCATCATTTCGAGAAGTGGGATAGACATCTTTACCTGAGACAAGGCTTGAGTAAAATCAAAAGAGGAACCTTCCATCTTAATCACTTTCTTTTGTTCTAATGTTTCCCCTTTGTTCTCTTCTTTTTCTCTTCTACCTGACTATTATGTCTTTTGAATTTCCTTGTGTAATTGTTTTACTACATCCTTGTGAACAGGATTCTGTTTTCCTTCTTCACGTTGTTTGTTTTTAGTTTTCTTTGAAACTCCTTGTACAACTTTCTGATCTTTCATAAAGATACCCCTAGGGACACCTTCCTTCTCATTTACTATCTTGTTCCTCAACTAGTATTTACTCTTGCCTTCTTCTACTGCAGCAACAGTTAATCTTTCCATCTCCTCTTCAGTGAGTCTCCTCACATTACATTGATTAGGCACCTCAAGAGGTTGTGGTTCTGCACATTCATCCTCAGAATCAGAAAAAACCTACTACTTAGCCATATGGATATTATATCTCTGTTTTGAAACATCATATTTATAACCTCCTTCCTCTAAAGATGAATACCTTTCCTCAAAATGGTGAAAAGCATTTGAAGTTAAATAGACCTTGTGGTCTTCTCCATCATCTCCAATTAGCAGTCCTTCTTCTTACATTCTCTGAGCTACTACACAATAATCAGGGGAGTGTGGTTTATCACAAACTTCACAAAAATAGTTACTATTCACCATATATGTCCCCTTCTTCCTCAATGGATCAAGAGTTTCTTTGCTTCTAGGCCTATCTATTACAGGTTTTCCATCTTTCCAGTTTGTGTTATATGGCATGTCATGCAACCTCAGCCTTGGCTTTTCATTCCTATATGTGTTCTCCTACTTATATTGATAACTATTGTTTTGTTGAGGAGCTCTAGGGTTGTCTCTCTTATTTATTATCCCAGCAGCCTTTCTGTTATTCTCAATTGTTAATGCTATCTTTTGTGCTTCAGCTAAGTCCCTTGGGAACCTGTTTCTCAACTCATACCCTATTTTAGGGTCGAATGCATTCAGGTAAACACTTAATGCTACAGAGTCAGGTAACTTTGATCTGGGAGGAATTCTATTTTGTACTTTATTGAATCTTCTGTTAAAATCAAAGACTGAATCATTCTGACCTTTCTGAATTCACATTAGTTCATGGAGAGCAGTGTCTGGTGCACTCAAATTCCCAAATTGTTCAAGGAATTGATCCTAAAATATTTGGAGAGAATAAATAGAAGCTGTTGCCAGGCTATTGAACCAATCCCTAGCTTCCTCAATAAGGGACATCATGAATAATCTCATATGCAAATCTTCATAAGGTACATCCAAATCCTGAATGAAGGCATTGAAATTCCTTCAATGATCCTCGGCTGTGATTGCATTACTTCCTGTAAACTTGGGTACTAAACCTCTCCAACTGCTATCCATGGGATAAGGGTATAATTGAAACCCTACTAGATCAAATTGTCTAATCATGGTTGTATATTGATAAGGAGGAGGATTAGGTGGGTGCTGATATTGGTACATAGGATTATTGTACTACATATTTTGTTGTGGCACATGACGCTGACCAGGAGGTGGATAATTATTTGCATGTTGTGTGGGAATATAAGGTGGGTGATTTGGCTATCTATATTGATTCCCAATTTGATGATGAGGAATCCTTGGTGGTTCAGAATACCCAGCACCATGATTACCCTATTTATGGGGTGGTACATATTTTGGGGGAAAACTAGATGTGTGAGGAATGTTCTTAGCTTTCTGCAGTTTGAATTCTCTCATTGCTTGAATCATTTGGGCTTTTCCCTACTCTTCCCTTTTCTTTCTCTGAGATTCATATCATGCTTTGACTTCCTCATAACTTAAAGATTCATAATCTTCTTGCTGAATTTCCTGATTAGCAGGTCCATTCTGATTACCTTCCATTTTTTGGTCATATTCATATTGAATTCTGAGTCGTTCAGCTTCGAGTCCAACTTCAAACTTGGCTTGTTTTCTAGCTTCAAATTTGACATGTTTCTGAGGGTTGTAAAAAGGATTTTTCTGATCTTCTGGGGTACAAGGCTCTTTAGATGAATTATCTTTCCATGTGTCAAAACAATTCTCACCAAAAAGGTATTGATGATTTATCTTTGTTTGTGAAGCACATGTCCTCACTTTTCCCTTTACCCTTGTCAGCCTTATCATCTTTAGGTGCCCACTTACAATTTCCAGGAGGAGCTCTAGAATGTCCTCCCCTAAATTGAGACCTTCTTCCATTCATATTGCAAAGTTTGATCAGAGTCGCCACTCACTTTTTTGAAAGTGAGAAAAAGATGAATTGTTACTTGTTATTCCCAGCGAATTCTGTATATAGGACTTTTGACTCTATGATTAAGGCGTAGATTCATTCTTATCCCCAATAGAGTCGCCAATTTTTTAGCTCTCAAAAATGCAGGTTTGAACCATGAAAGGTTGCCAAGCTTTCACAACGTTTTAGGGTAACAAAACAAGGTTTGAAACAATTAAACCTTCTACTCTCCAGGCACTGCTAGACCTAGGTGGGTGAACCTATAAAAAATGTAGCAGACTTCACAATTGATCTTCTCTTCATGCTATTATTTGTCCACGATGGCAGATTGGAATGGAAAAAATTAAAAAAATTGGTATATATTGTATATTAAAATGAAGACTAAACCCTAATATACTCAATCAATAAATGTAAAAAATATGAATGAAATTAAATGATGGAAACGGTGAGACCAGTGCCTTATATAATATACGGAGTCAAATGAAATCTTAAACAACTGACTTCTTTTTGGAGATTATTCAAATTGTTTGGCATATTTTGTTTATAACTAGTATAAACATGGAAGATTGTGATTATTAAGTTCTTATTACTGATCTAAATGAAATTCCCTGATTACTGTGATTAATTAAAAGGATTTAATCCTTCCTTGAAAGAACCTATCGACCAATCACACAAATACGACAAATTCGTACTGATAAACCAGACATAAACATGTTATGCTAATTTAAATAATCAAGCAACATCAATCTTATAGACTACTTAAATAATTCTTTCAATAGGCACGACACAACAATTGACACCAGAATACGCCAGCAAATCAGATGATTTTCATTGATATCTCTATAGCTTCAAAACATACATCAGAGTCTCAGCCTTGTGAAACATGGTGTTCCACCGTACTTTCTATTCTCTATCCTACCCTACCTACCATGCGTATATTGTTTTCAAAATGAACATTTATACATTGAGAATATGAAAGGACGCATCCTTTCGGAAATAGGAAATACAAATTACAAAACAAAAGATAGAGAATAATTAGGCTCTATTTAGCCACAAGTGAGTCTTAGCGAGGTTGTCCAAATAATCTCGGCGCTCATATGTGTCCACATCTCCAACAGCATTCCAGATAGTGATTTCCATCTTGACCATTTCCTCATTTTGCTCGCTCACTTCTTCCAATGTTGTATCCTCTACAAAAGCAATCTTCATGATTTCATTCAGCATTGACTCACATTCATTCTTCCACCTGGTGGCTTCTTTCAATTCACCTTTATCATCAGAGAATGTAATCACAGTTTTCTTGGCAGCAGCAACTAACCCCTGTTCATCACCTTGCAATTCATCATAGAAGTTTCGATGGTGATTAATTATATGATTTGTAGCTTCAAGTGCAGTACTGTTAGCCTCATTACTTTGGGCCAATTCATGAAAATTCTCCATAATTCATCCATCCATCCTTGTATTCTCCTTCAATGCAGCAAGAGTATGAGAGTATTTTCCCAACAATTTATTCAACCAAGATGTCAAATGACCCTGCCTCTTCTTGACAATTACAACAATTGCATCATGCTTTCCCTAAGAATAAGCACTTGATCCTACCCAGTGATCTTTTTCCTGAGAGCTTTCTCCTTGAGTGATCATTTTGGTTGTCCCCATTGAAACACCAACCAAGTCTTTGAGTCTATCATTTTCTCAGCAATTTTTCATTATTTGCTTTGTACATTTCTCTTTCTCTTATCAATAACTGAATTTGTGCTTTATTCAACTTTGCAATATTCACCCCAATATCTGTAGTAGCTACAGGATCAGCTTCTCTAGCTTTTAGAGTCATTACATGGCCAAATGCCTTCTCTGTATTAATTACCACTGATTTCCTGTGGGGTGGGTACAAAGCCCATATCATCAATGATCCCTCATCAGTATTATACTTGGATCCTGCATATACTTCTGTCACCTTTTCCTTGTCAAACTTGTGTGTAGCACAACTGTCCTTCAAGAAACTATCAAAAACCAATGCAAAATTCAAATCAAGGGTAGGAAATATCATGACACCAGCACTCTCCAACATTTTCCTCCCCATTTCAGGAGTCATATTTGTCATTTCATTATCCACACATTTTCTCAATTGAGCCAACAATTGTTCCTCATTTCCTGAAGTAACATCATCAAAATTCTCTCTAATTTACTTCCTCTTCTACTTGTACAAGAATGCCTTGAACTCTAGGGAATGTATAAACTCATCATCAGAGACAAATGATTTGTATTCCATTTGCCTTGCATCAACATCACCACTTTCAATACTCTATTCTCTAACTGGGCAAACATACTGCTAAGTCCTTATCCTGGATACCTTTCCTGATCTATCTTGTGGCACATTAGCTCTTGGTGTTTCCTTATCTCCAGAAGACAATAGCTCAATATCCTATAGCCCCTAGTTATATCTTTAGACCACCATTTTTGCTTCAACTTCATCCATATTCTTGATCATATCATCAAAAGGATAGGGTACATGCGGATACCCTCCAAAGTTAATCCTTTCTTTGGCTGAATTGATATATCCTTCAGGGTCAAAGTTTTTCCTGGTTGGTCCTCTTTTCATATTATAATGCAACAATCTATCAAGGATTGAATTATATCCCTCTTTGGCCAACACAGTGAAATCACCAAAACACAAAGTACTAGGCATAAAATCCTGCTTCCCAAAAGAGCTGAAATGCATCACACTACAGTAATCCATCTGTCTGACAATTTCCAAACATGTAACCCTGTTTGGAACTGTCCTTGGTAAAATGAAAGGAGCATCTTCAAATCCATATACTCTGATTACTGTAGCTCCCTCCAAACAATACCAGTCTCCCCAATTATGATCAATTGGCCCATTGAAGTCTTTCGACCGAAGGAATCTTTTGATCTCATCTGTCAATGAATAATTACAAGGATAATGATACAATTTATACAATGTCTTCACAAAATTCTCTTCAAATGAATGAAACTAGAACCAGCAAACCTGTTGTCCCAAATAGTAGTCCACAATTGAACAGGCAATGCTTCACCCTCCTTACCAATTTGAGAAACTCTCATTTCAGGAGGCCATACCCCTAACTCCTATCCAAAATATAACACCAAGTGCATCAACAATGAATAATTTCTGAGATGGACAATAGAGGCTCCACTCTTTATAGCCATCAATCTTGAATCAAGCTCCTTAGAAATATATGAAGCATAGTCAAATGGCCTATAATTATGATATTGGATATTTGCTGTGATGATCATTGGCACCATTGACATGAATTCTGGGGCATCCATCCCCAACACCTGACACACTGAAAAATACGTGTACTTCATATAAGGTTCAAACAAATCTACATGATAGGGAGGCCCCTCACTATCTTCCAGAGGCTCTGGCTTGTTACCCTGTTTGACCTTGTGAATTGGTAACCTCCAACCCTTATAAGTTGTATCCATTCTTGAAAACTCCTACAACTCCTCACAATTGATTTCCTCATTGCAAAACCCTTCCAATTTGAAAACCTCACCTATTGCTTCTCTTGACACATATATCTGTGCTTTTCTAGAAGGATCACATATAGATTTATGTTTTGGATCATAATGATCAGCAAGCAGCTTTACCAATTATACATTTATGAATATATTAGGGTACACCAATTTCCCTACATTCAATTTCCATGGATTGCAGACTGGCTCAAAACGGTTTCCCCTATGGTAGTGGAAATTGAAGAGCTCATACCCTCTCACAACAATCCAAACATCACCAATGAGCTTGCATTTATCATCCAGCTTATCGATTTTAACCCTAAGTTGTGTGAACCTTCTAGCTTTAGGCCACGAGCCAGGTAGTTGATCAAGAAGGTCTTGGTTCAACCTCCTTTCAGTGCCTTCATGCTCTGTATCAGTCTTTTGTTTCTTTCCCTTCGACTGACTACTCTCACCAAGCTTTCTACCCTTACCCTTTCCAGAACCAGAAGACTCCATTTTAAAGCTTACAGAATCAAAATGTGAAAAACAAAGAAGCGATTACTTATAGTACTCTGCTCGAGCTCCTCAGACCACAAAATGTCTCAATTCTCTGTTCAGCATGTCAATTCTTCTGCAATCAACTTGGTACTGAAGAATTAATTAAAACTTCATTGTTATATCCCGTCGTGCCATTAATGAAGCATGATGAAGGCTCATTTGAAACTGGTACTGTCACATCAAACGTCCTGTCGGTGAGAAAATTACAAATCTGGAGCGAAGTCCTTTTGCACCGTTTACTTAACCTTTCGCCAAGACACTTTGTGGTCTTACCGACACCTGGAATCAACTTGATGGCTACCGCTTCCATTTTTCATGTCACTGTAACAATTCCAAGTCGGGGAGATGTCTCACAGATATCTTTGCATCTTACCGATATGTACTTTTCAATGTATTCTCTAGTCGCTATGACAAGATCACCCTTTCGCTAATGAAAATAATCCTACCGATGAAATAAATTCCATCGGCAAGACTCTAAGAACTCAAAAAGACTCATACCGATACCAAATGTCTGGCCGAATCCACTCCTCCTGATTACTCCATTTGGCAAGACTCGCCCCGAAATATTCTGTCGATATATCTTTCAAACCTCGATGAAGCTCATACCGAAGACTTCTTCTCCTAGCAATGCACATCTCTATCAGCATAACTTTTGAATCGACAAGACTCTATAACTTCTCACTGATAGCCTTTGAATACCCTTGAACTTGATTCAGCCAAACAATAGCCACTTCGCTAAGACCTTCCCCAATGCACATTAGTCTTACCAAGACATTTGTTTGCAAGCCAGTCGGTAAGACAAAATAATTTCGTTATGAGTTCATGCCGATACCAATCAGTCTAGCTGAAACAACCCCTTTGTGCATTAGTCGGTATGACATATCGTATTCACCCTGACATTACATCGATGCCCCATCATATGCCGATATATTTTTTATATATGCCTGTCGGCAAGAAAAAATACTTCGCCAAGACATTCCCCCGAATACCTTTAGCTTGACCTATATACTTCCATATGCACCGGTTGGTGAAACACAAGGTATTCACTATGACTTCACTCCGACAATGATTCCCTTTGCCGAAATGACTCCTTTTGTCACCGAAACAAAAAAATTGTCCTATCAATAGTCTGCAACAAACATACATTAGTGCAAATCCAGGTCAGGGAGACTTTTATTATGTCTTGTCGATTCAGGTTTTTTAATGAAATATCAAAGACTTGATGGATTAAATGGATTTTATGACAGAAAATAAGCAAGACAATACAAAGAGGGAATCTTATGCTTATGATGAGGGCTCAATGCTGGAAACTCTTGGATGCAATAGACTATAAAAATTTAAAAAATTTACAGTTCTAACAGATCCCATGATTATTCACCTACATCAAACCAAGACAACTCAAATCACCTCAAATCTAATCCTAAAATATAAATTTATCCACAATTTGAGCTTATCAAATTATCAATCCCAAATCCATTTTATATTAAAATAGATATTAAATCTAAAACGCAAATCATCCAATCATCTATCCCAGTCTTTCCTATGAATTTGTACTATTTTTTTTCAAAATGTTCTCAATTTCCTTGTTTCTCACTTCCACCTATCCATTGGCTTGAGGGCAGTAAGGTGTAGACTTCCTATGTCTAATCTTGTACTCTTTAACCAATTATGTAATCAGCTCTTATGTAAATCAGGATCCTTTGTTTGTGACAATCTCTCTTGGAACTGCATATCTGGTAAATATATCCTCATATAGAAACTTTGCCACATTAAAATCCCTTGCAAATTGTAAAGCCTTAACATCCACCCACTTTGTAAGGAAATTTGTGCATACTAGTATGTATTCCTTATTATTGGATGTTGGTGATAGTGGGCCAATAAAGTCTAATCCCCATTTATCAAATGGTGCTATTGTTAACTATGATTATCATGGCATTTCATTTATTTTTGTTGGCCTTCCCATTCTCTAACACCTATCACATCCCCTAGTGTACTTCATTGTATCCTTACAAAGAGTTGTCCAATAATAGCCAACGTTGAGAATCTTAAGGGTTATCCTCTTTGCTACAAAATATCCCCCACAGGGTTCATCATGCCATGCCTTGAGGATGTCATATACTTCATCTTTTTGTATACATCTCCTCATTATGTTATCTAGGCCTGTGTCGAATAAGTATTTAGCTATCCGGGAGTAGGGAAAACTCTTGTGAACCAATTGCCTCTTTTCTCTTGGTGAGAAATGTGGTGGTGTTTATCTTGCTACTAGATAGTTGGAAATGTCTACAAACCAAGGTGTATGTAGAGATAAAGCAAATAGATTCTCATCTGGGAATGAATCATCAACAACATCTTCTTCTAATTTGGTTGGTAGTCTAGATAGAATTTTTTCCACTACATTTGCTTTGCCTAGCTTGTACACAATGGTAATATCAAATTCTTGAAGTATCAACAACCATCTAACAAGCCTTCCACCAACCACTGGTTTGTTCATTAGATAATTGATTTTTGTATGGCTAGTGTGTATGAACATTGGATATCCTATAATATAATGTCTAAATTTGTTTATTGTGTATACTATGTCCAACATCTCCTTCTCTATCACTATATAATTGAGTTTTTCCCCTTGTAGATTTTTATTGATGTAATAGATAGCATAATATTTGTTGCCTTCCTTCTTCCCAAGCACAAATCCTATAGAAAATCAAAAGCATATGTATGGATATGGAAAGGAAAGGTCCAATATGTTCCTCTCAAGATAGGTGCTTTGGTTAATTTTGCCTTGATTGCTTCAAAAGAGTGTTGACAACTAGATGTCCACTCAAATTATACATCCTTAGATATTAAAACAAATAGTGGAGCTGCAAGTTTGCTAAATTCTTGAATTAATATCCTATAATATCCAGCATATCCTAGGAAACTTTTGACATCTTGTTGTCTTTGAGGCATAGGGAGTGTTGATATAACTTAAATTTTTTTGGGTCCACTTGAATTCCTTCACTTAACACAAAATGTCCCAATACAATCCCTTTTGTCATCATCATGAAGCACTTTTCATGACTCAAGGATAAGTTGTGTTCTTGACACCTTTTTAGCACCTTTTCTAGATTGTCAAGTGATTCATAATATGTAATCCCATATGTTGTGAAATCATCCATGTAAACTTCCATGGAATCATATGTAAAATCTAAGAATATACTCAACATTGCCCTTTGGAAAGTGGCTAGTGCATTACATAGGCCAAATGACAAGACAAAATAAGAATATATGCTCCAAGTTCATGTAAATGTTGTCTTTTCTTGGTATTCTAGAGCAATCTTAATTTGGTTATAGCCACTAAATCCATCCAAAAAGAAGTACTTATTTCTTGCTAACGAATCAAGTACTTGGTCAATGAGGGGGAGTGGAAAGTGGCCCTTCCAAGTTTCAACATTTAATTCTTAGTAATCTATACATACTTTGCAATTTCCTCCTTTTTTTGGGACAATTACTAGAGGTGATACCCATTGACTATCAAAGATAGGATAAATAAAGCCCACATCAAGAAATTTTTGCAATTCTAATTTAACTATGTCTTTGACTACAAGGTTCATTCTCCTTTGTGGTTGCCTTATGGGTTTTAAACCATCATTTATGTAAATCTTATGCATGCACAATTCTAGTTCTATCCCCTTCATGTCATGATAATCCCATGCAAAGGATGATGTGTGTGCTTACAACATGATCATCAATGATATTTTTTGTATATTAATCAATTGACTGTTAACATTCAATGTTTTTCCTAACATTATCTCTAAAGTCTTGGATGTTGTTTGCATTGATGAGATATCAAGTCCTACTATGTTTGGAATACATTGGTGAGGTAACAAATTGTGAAATATTTGGGAAATTGAATTAGATGAACTAGTAGGGATAAGATTCTACAAAGGATCCTACAAACATGTCTAATATTCTTGATGTTGCAGGTCCCTACCATAGTCATTTTATATGATGTTTACTATCAAGTCATCTTCATCTTGGTGTTCTAACAAGGGATTGCAGTCAACAATCATCAAGGCTTGCAAGGAGTACTAATCCTCTTCATCTAGGGTAGGCCAAATTGTTTGTTCTAAGTCTACATGTGGCTGGGTTGGTGGATAAAGGACTAATTTATTAGTCACATTCCCATTATAAATAATCATACTCCCAAACTTGCAACCTATGAAGGCATTTGTTGTTGCCAACCATGGTCTTCCTAATTTGAGAGGGTGGCCTGCAAGAGTATATTTTGGTTGCAATACCATGAAATATGTAGGGTGCTCCCATGAATCTAGTGTTATTACCAAGTCTTCAATTATACCACCAGGTTTAACTGTGGACCTATCTGCCAACTACAAAATAGTAGGTCTAGGCCTAAGTTCTATCAATTGTAATAACTTCATTGTATCTTTATTCATTACATTAATAGTTGCTCCCAAGTCAATTAAGGTTTTCTTAATGAGGGTTCCATTTACCTTTACATCCACTACAAGACTCCTAGGTTCTACATACTTGGGGATAATTATGTTTCCAACATAATGTCTGCAAGTTGTCCTAAGACATGTACAGTCTAAGGATCTTTTCTCTTTCTGCCTAGTTTTTTAAGGCATAGTTACCTCACTATTTTAGTATAGATAAGAACCTCCTTAATGGATTGGATAAGGAGTATTTTGATACAAACATCCTTAAGTTGTCCCAACAAGTCAGTTTCAACTTGTGTTTGATGTTTTTGAACTATGAATCTTTCAAGGAATGGAGGTCTGGACTTAGATTGGTTTGGTTAACCTTATTTGACTTTGGCTCCTTAGGTTGATTGTCCAAGGTCTCTGTTGGGGGTTCTTCATTAATCAATTTAGTAATATGAGGCGATGAAGTTCCAACCAAATTTTTCCCTGATTTGAGGTGGACATCACTCACCTCTACCCCATAAGTAGGGTATTGAATAGCTTCATTAGTATATGCCTGTTGGATAGGCTTGTTATTGGGGTTAGGTGCAGGTTGGGCTGGAAACTAAGGTGCTCTAGGTGGTTGTGGTGTTGGGTTTTTTGGACTTGACATAATGGCATGTTGTTGTGGTTGCAAGGGTTGTTGTGGCTACTGATAATTCATGTTTTGGTTTTACCATTGTTGGCCTCTTTGTCATTGAGGTTGTCATTGGTTTTGTTGGGGTGGCCATTGAGAATTATATCCTTGGTAATTTTGTGATGGCCACATGTTTTGTTATTGTTTATTTCAATTGCTTTGAGGAATTTTCTATTGTTGGTTTAACATATTGGCCTAGGATTGAGGATTCTAATTAGGAAGATTTTTTTTTTCCAAGAAAATACATGTTGTAATTCAAAGGATCTTGAGGCATACTTTGTCTTGGTTGCCATGGTTTCCTTTGAGCTATATAGAATAATTTTCCATCTTCACCTTCTAATGTTGTAAAGTCTAATGTCCCTTGCTTCTCTTTAGAGATACTTGCTACCTTCATGCATTTGCAATTACTCCTTTGTCTATAATGTGGGAAGTATTTTGTAAGAGCTACTTTTGCCTCTTCTTGCTTCTTTTTAATATGGAGGGTATCTAGCTATGTAGCTAGATGGCTAATAATATCCTCCTTCATATTGGATGGAATATTACTCAATTCAACTCTAGAGACTCCACTGGATGGTTTGTTGATGGAAGATATCCTATCTCCTCTAACCTTCTTTGTGAAAGATCTTGAATAGTTCCCACATGCCTTGTAAATCTCCTCAAATGGTGCTTGAGAAATATCTCCTACCCTAATGAGGTTAAGTGCATCCATACAATCCTCATTAATCCCCCTTAAGAATATCAACTTTAAGGACTCATCAGAGAGTCTATTTTGGTGGGGTTTCTTAAGGAAAAATTGGAATCTTTCCATGTAGTCTTCCAAAGATTCATCTTCGTCTTGTGACATCCTAAAGATGTCATCTCTCTTTTTCTCTATTCCTCTATAGTGATCTTGGTACTTCTCCAAGAACTTTATCTTCATAAAATTTTGTTTTGGAACAACATCTCTTCCTAAACCCACGAACCATCTCAAAGCAGCATCCTTCAGGGTTGTTGGAAACATTTTAAGCCTATGTGCATCTATAGTATAATAATAATTTACGCACAATACACCAAAATAAAATAGGAATGTATCTAGGACCTCAGTGACCAAACCATAGATGATAGGTAATATTGAGGGAGGTATGTTCTTCAATGTAGTTTCTCTCTCCTAGTTGGCAATGGGGAAATCAAAGGTTGCATTCGTTGGCAAGTCTTCTACTACAGCATCACCCATGGTGATGATTTGTGTATGGGAAGTCTCCTCTCTATCTGACATGGATATTGGGAAGATTCTTCTTCAAGAATACCCACACTC
This sequence comes from Sequoia sempervirens, assembly GCA_007258455.2. Classification (NCBI taxonomy): domain Eukaryota; kingdom Viridiplantae; phylum Streptophyta; class Pinopsida; order Cupressales; family Cupressaceae; genus Sequoia; species Sequoia sempervirens. The sequence goes on along the minus strand of VDFB02000015.1, from coordinate 392,673,348 downwards.
TATTCAATATGATCATCAATATCCTCTAAAGCTTCATGTGTTGAAGGGAGAAATCTTCCCAAAGCATCTCACTGCCTCCACATACAATAGTTGTGACTCTATGGATCAATGAATCATGTGCATTGTTAGTAAAGTGTTTTTGTATTAATAACTAAAACCTAATTACCCTATTGTTGAAAGTAATATTATAACTATGAAATCTTTGAAATTACACAAGAGAATCCTGAATGTAGCACCATCCCCCACAATGACACCAAAAACGTAAGGCCTCACTAATGTCCACTCAACTTGGTGTTAGACACATAATTCAAAGGAAGGGTTCCTAACTAAATAGTCCACTAAACCCTTACAAAGACTTCATTTAATTATCAACCAGGGCTTCATAAGTTTTGATGATGTTGGCATTGTATGTGCATTCATAGACTCTACACAACTTATGTCATCTAATATAGGTGGTTTACACATGTGTAGGAAAACAATAAGTTTGGAAAAGGAAATAAAGCATAAACTACAAAATAGGTGAAATCTTTTGCCGATGTCATGGGTACCTTCAACTTAACACTATAATTGTTAAATACTAAAACTAAACTCTGCAACTTCACTAACACTTCTAATTCTTATTCCTAACTACTTGACTCACTCCACAGGATGATTCAATGAGACATTATAGAACATAAATCATGAAAAAATATAGTATTCACATGCATGTAATGAAGAATCTAATTAAATTAAGTGCAACAATGTAAACATCTATGTTAACAACAAAAATTAAGGTGGGTGAACAATACCATGAGTGGCCCTTGCCCAAGTTGTTGTACCCACAGGAGAAACCAAGTATGTGCTACTTAAATCAACTAAACATAATAGTAAACTGGAACATCTTTATTGCATATAACTAAACTCTACAATTTGACAAGAATCTTCATATATTTCTTATTCATGAGTGCATAACAACAAACTAACAAAGATATTATTTGTGTAACAAAAACTATGTCTATCAAAATATATCACATCTAACTAGATTTGCTCCTCAACCACTAATCCAACTATATAGGTTTGGAAAGAGGTTTATTTGCATAAGGATTGAAAATAGAACTTAAATGAATATATCCACTCTCCTTCAAAATAGAGAGAGACAAAGTCTTTGTAATTGAAACTATAACTAAAACAGATAGAAGAAGACAAACGATATTGAAACTCCGCTTTAACGTTATGACAAAGATGTGCTCTATACAAATAGTCGTGTTAGTTTATTGATCACCATAGACTCCTTCATCCTTCCATCATCTTATTGAATACTCTAATGACTCAAAATCAACCTCTCCAATGATTTCCTTCATCATTTTCTACAACTATCACATTCCTAGAATTCTAGAATCTCCCTTGCAATCAGCCTGGAATCCTTTGGTTGTGGGTTGAGTTCTCCGACTATTGTGGGTTGCTATTTTTTTGGTTGCAAGGAGTTAGTTTCATCTAAAGCATGCATACCATTACTCATCATGAATTAAACATAGATTTATACTAAATTCCATACACATTCACACATTCATCCATATAAATACCAACATACCATAATCATATCTCTGGACTCATTGAAGACTGGTTTGGATTGCATAAAAGATATACAAGGTATCTAAGTTCAAGAATGTATATGAAATAAGCAACTTAAAGTGTCTAAAAGATATGAACTAAACAATAAAAAACTAGCTATTAATCAGTCTTGAATCAACCACTACTTACATAAGATAAGCACAATCATACAACTTATGAAAATGATAATATTTCATGCATGTATAGAGACATAAAGCATTAAACATTCGAGATACAATCAAGTGAGAAAAGGTAAAAAATCTAATTTGATTTATTGGCATAGAGGAATAAAAGCCAAATTTATAACTTTGTAAAATGCAAAGATTGCATAATTTTGCTAGGGAAAACTCTTTGGGAGGACCCAAGTAGAAGAAGAAGAACCATTTTACATTGAACACAAGTGTCCTTATATACATCTAAAAATCCAAGGAGAAGATAGGGCATATCATTGAGTAGGAAACCTTAGCCAAAACCCTTATGAATCATGTGTAGACATGTGGACATCCAAATCCAAGCAAAAATCCCTTCATAATGGCCTAGACATCATAGTCATGATTCTACAATGATAAATCCATGGATAAGATCAAAAAACCCACAAAATCTATGGAAAAACTGTGTCTAGGGATGGCCCTTTAACAAAAGGAGTTTGAAAAGAATAAAGGTGACATGGGCACCAAAATATTTTCCCAAATCTACACTTAAGTATTAAATTCCCTCTCCACCACCTTAGAATTGAGATTAGATGTTGAGGAGAGTCATTGGGAATTAATGGCATTTATGGCTTGAAAACATGCCTCCCTTGAACATTACCAAAGTTTCAGGCTCAAATTGACCACTAGATTAAACATTAAATGGTCTACAACCCCAAAAGGTCATCCTTGTCAAACATTGGGCATTAGACCTACAAGGAAATGCTTGTTGAAAAGATATAGAGAAGAGCGCCATGATCCAAAAACCCTAAAGTGAAATTATCTATTGGAAATCAAGTGTCGATACCACTACATATTGCTTGATGAAGAAGATGATATGAAGAATGCCAAAACCATGATCCTTGAAAGATAGCTTCTATTAGACATTTGGTATTAGGCTTGACGCTTGCTATAAGAAGGGAAGGAAAAAGAAAAAGCCAACAGGTTGGCAAAAGGATGGAAGAGCATAAAAGAAAGGGTGATTTTGGGGATCGAGGATTGGGAAGAAGAACTATGTCTTATCATGAGATTTACAACAAAAGATAAGGGGAAGAACTGATCACCAAAGGTTGAAGAAATGACATCAGGGATAGGGGATAAAAAGGAAGGTATAAGACTTAAGATGAAATGATGGTAAAGGTTAAGGAAGATAGTTGATTCTCGAAGCCTGAAACTTTAAGACATGTGTTTTGAAAGATTTTATGATAACTTTAGTGATCTAGGGCAAGAATTATGGCTTAGAAAGGGAAGTTATAAGTGTTAAGTGTTAAGACCGATGAGAAAATCTTGAAACACTGATACTTGGGAAAGAAATGGAAAGGAGTGAAGAGGTAGGAACTCGAGAGAGATAAAGATGGTATGCGGGTATTAAAAAAAAATGAAAGCCCAAAATCTTGAAAAGTTTAACACTTAGCTATTTTTGAGTTTCTTAAGGCATAATTCATGCAAGATGGCCTATATAAGATCTGTTAGATTGGTTTTTACTGAAGGGT